>ML779933.1:386722-397618 GCA_009831015.1 Picea engelmannii | reverse complement strand
ATGTTCTTGATAAAAAAAAATTGAATTAGAGTTATATAATAATCTGAAAACAAATATAGAACTTTGTATGAAGAAAGTTCACAAATCTCCATATAGTCATTCTTCCAATGAAATACTTATCTCCTTGTGGATAACATCTCAAATCCTTGAGGTGAAATTCTCTTTGTGGATAAGGTCCCAAATCCTTCAGGTGAAATTCTCCTTGTGGATAAGGTCCCAAATCCTTCAGGTGAAATTCTCATTCCAAGTAATGTTATTGTGTTCTTGGTAAAACAGATTGTGAGTTAGAGTTAGATAATAATCTGAAAATAAATATAGAACTGTTTATGAAGATAATTCACAAATCTCCATGTATTAAGTCATTATTCCAAATAAATACTTATCTCCTTGTTGATAAAGTTCAAAATCCTTCAGGAAAATCTTCTTGTGGATAAAGTCCCAAATCCTTAGATGTAATTCTCATCCTAGGTGTTGTTATTTGATCATATTTACACAATAATTAAACACTAAACTCCTCAGTAGTTAAATACTTCTCTTCTTCCTCTGCAGTGGTCATATAATCAAATTTCACGATGCCCTTTCAAACTAAAGTACTCATAAATCTCCATATTAAGAAATTCTTCCAAAAAACTACTTATTATCTAAAAAAGTTCACAAATCTCCATTTTAAAAACCATTCTTCTGAAAAATACTTATCTTCTCTTTCTTCGGTGGAAGAGATGTTCTCATATAATACTACACCATTCTTGGACAAGAAATCAAGGAATGCAATCGAGGAAAATTTAGAAACTTTCTCTTTTGTGATGTGGGATAGAATCTATTCTCAAATATTCAAACATATTCAAGTTCAAAATTAGGTCTTCATCATGATCTAACCTTAAATAAGTTTGAATGTACACCATTTAAGACAATGCAAAACTTATCTAGGGGTTCTATATAATTCAAAATAATTGAGGAAAGGATAAACTATAAATTTGACAAAACAAAAATTTGATACAAATCAAGAACATACATTTATGAATCATCCTAAATGGACACATCCTTTCCTGATCTGGGTGCTTCCTCAATACCAATCTCCCTTTCAAGCACACTCTCAAGTACTCTCTTCTCCACATTATTCTATATAACACATTTCAAATTTGAAAATTTAAAAATTTATATTCAAATGATTATATAACACATTAAATTTAAATGGTTTTAATACATTAAATGATACCTATGAACTCCCACCCTCTTCAAACTCTCCCACTGAGAATTGAGACAAGCCATCCCAAGTACCAAGAGATGGAATAGAGCGTTGTGAACAAAACAACTAAGAACGAAATCTAGGATTCAATATGTTCACAATTATACAAAATTATAAATGTTGTTGATCTCTTATTCAAAAGAGTGGAGATTGAGCAACTATTATAAAAAACATACCTGATTCAATCCATCCAAATTCAAACTTGTTGAATCAAGTCCCCTACCGACTAGATATTCATTTGACATATCTCCTAACTACAATTAATGGAAAGAAGAACTCGATTATTTCTATAGAGACAAGGATATATAAATCTAGAACTCGAAGTAAACTATCATAAAATGCGTCAAACTTTTCTTAAATAGATCACATACCAATCTGCAATTCGGGTCATCATTCTGAATGACCTTCTTCCAACCATACCAACAAAATTTTGCATACTCCAAAACTTCTTCTGCTGACATTGCATCTAAGTCTGCATCTGTTTTATCAACAAATGTGGTATGGGAATTAGCTTCTGCTCTCTGACGATTCATGCCAACATCAACACCATAAAACATAGCTTCCAATTTTTTCCCGATTGCAGTCCTGACCTCTTTGCAAACTTCCGATGTAGCCTGGAACTCTGAAAGTGATGAAAATTCCCCTGTTCGGTGAGGTACTAAAGGTTGTGGAGGCCTTGGCAATGCCTCACTTCGATATGCCCCTTTGCAATCATATGTACATCCTTTACCAATCCCATAATATTTGGACGGTAGACTAGTATAATCTGGGTGCATGTGCAAGAAAAAATCTGCAAAAAAGTGTCTTGCAAAATAGTGTGGAATCTCATCATTTCACAACAATTTCCCATATGCCACCAAAAATCTATTATATAGAAGTCCGACAAAGTCAGGGTGCTTAAAATATTAATTTTCCACTTTGGGCCCTCTTTGAAATTGAGCATGGAGATGGTGTCTTCTTTTGAATCTCTATTCTTTACTGTCTCCCATTTATCTGGACCCATCACCTCTGACTTTCTCCACCTCATTAGATCGACAAAACTATCAGTGGTTGGCCCCATCTTCTGATATGCATCCATAAAAGTTTCCAGTGAATGAAAAATAATTTGCAAACTTTGTTTGCTCTCTTGAGGAAGTTCCAAGACAACCAAATCATTTTCCAACATCTTTTTAACACCTGAACATCACTCAAGCGTTATTGCTTCAGTATTCCCTTCCCAGGGAAGTTCATCGCTAACATCTAAAGGATAGGTTGATGTTGGCATGTAATCTTCTGGTTCTTCTTAACGTGGCCTCCTAAATCCAACTTCACCCTCTGCACGGACATTTGAATCTTCGTGACAACCACTCTCATTTATTCCCCTTGCTCTAAATTGATTTCCTACACACACATTTGAAAGTAACTTCAATATTTAACCTCACATAAATTTAAATACAACAAAATTCAACAAAAATACACAAAATTTAAGAAACTTACCAGAAATATTCTCTTTTCCAGAGTTATTCCCTACATTCTCAGGTGTAGGAGTATTGATGTGCAACCTGTTTAAGAAGGTTGCATCCATAACACTGGTTTGATCAGGCTCTGTAGTTGATCTATGTATAGACTCGTTTGAAAATCTCCTCTGATGAGATTGTTGGTGCTCACTCAAAGTCTTAGTTGAAGAAGGAGATCTTGTTCTTCCTTCTTGAGAATGCCTAGAGCATTTGCGAGGAATGTTTGGATAATATTGTGTCGACATCACTCCTCAATATCTATACACAATGCAGAGTTTATCAATAAAAATCCAGAGATATACACAAGTTCAAGAAATTAAAAATGTATAGATAAATCAAAGTTTTAAACAACCAAGCCACATAGGTACTCACTCGTTAGAAGGCACAAAGACTAGTCATTCAAACAGAGATAAGTGACAGAAGATAAAACCAAAAACTTTTCACAATAATCAATAAAACCCACACATAGAAGTCATTGAAATCAAAGTTGGGTTCACAAAGGGACTGTCATTCCACTCAGAGGTTTATCACTCACTGTTAAGAACCAAATACCAATATAGCATAGAAAAACCTCAGTAAAAGTACTCAACTCCTTGAAAAAGAGATAATTTCAGATAATAAGCCTCTTCGAGGGGGAAACCTACTTTTACCCCACTTAAATGTTCAAGTACAAGATGATTGAAAATGAAAATGTCTCCTTGGTATATATAGGAGACTAGGAGGTATAATTATAACTAATGGTATAAAGCTGACATAAATAAAATAACATTACTAATATAATATGCCCCAATTAAGGGGTAATGAGCCAATATTAGGGCTTAACATGCCCCTCCCCTTGAGACAAGTGTTGTCTGCAACGCTTGAGTAACTCTGGATGCTTCTGTATAAAAGACTCATCTTCCCAAGTGGAATCTTCAGTCGGTAGTTTCCTCCATTTAATGAGATACTATGAAATGGATATAGTCCTCAGCTGGTGAATTCTTGTGTCAGTGATGGCTTCTGGTTCCAATATGATTTTTCCTTCCTCATCAAGTTTTGGCAATATAGTTTGAACTGGGATCTTGTTGCCTATAACCTTCTTTAATCATGAAACATGGAAAACTAGGTGTACTCATGAAGATGAAAGAAACTCTAATTTGTATGTCATCGTACCAATCTTTTGCAACACCTTATAAGGGCCATAGTACTTTGGTGATAATTTATTATCCTTCTTGGATTTCTTGAGGGACATCGGTTTGTATGGCTGTAGTCTTAAAAACACCCAATCCCCTACTTCAAAACTTCTTTCACTACGATGTTGATCTGCTTGTTGTTTCATGTGACTCTGTGCCATGGTTAGGTTGTCCTTTAAGATTTGGAAAACTTGTTATTGATTCTCAATGTGATCTTCCACTAATTAAACCTTAGATTTTTATTTTAGAGAAGAAGTGATGGAAGGAGGGTGGTATCCATAAAGTGCCATAAATGGTGTCATTTTTGTTGCAGTATGAAAGGAAGTGTTATACCACCATTCTGCCAAGGATAACCATTTGAACCATTATGTTTGTTTATCAAAGAAAAAGCAATGAAGGTAGCCTTCCAAACATTTATTCACTATCTTGGTTTGTCCATCATATTGAGGATGATAGGATGAGCTATGAGCCAATTAAGTACCCAAACAAGAAAATAATTCTATCCAAAAATGTCCAGTGAAGATGGGATCTCTGTCACTTACAATAATATTTGGGCTGCCATGTAGCTTTTGAATTGTCTACATGAATGCGATGGTGAATGTACTATCTTTGAAGGGATGAGAGAGTGCACAAAAGTGTGTGTACTTGGTCAGTATATCAACAATCACCATGATGACACTCTTTCCTTCAAACTTTGGTAACCCTGTGATGAAATCCATGGAAACCTCCTCCCAACGCTGACTTGGGATGGATAATGGTTGTAAAAGACCTGGGGTCTTAATTATTTCCACCTTATTTTGTTTTCACACCAAACATTCTACCACAAACCTTTGAACATTAGTTTTAAGGCCATCCCAAAAAAAATCCTTCTTGACTCTATGGTAGGTTTTAAAAAATCTCGAGTGCCCTCCTAATGGAGAGGTGTGCAATTCCAATAGTACCTTTTCTTTGAGTTGGGAGTTCTTACATAAATATAAACGATCTTTGTACCATAGTGAATCATTTTCCCATGTAAATGTATCTGATGCACTCGAATCCTACTGAAACCTTTGAATGAGAGTCCACATTTTTTTGTCCTTCTTCCATTCATCCCTTGCTTCTATTATCCAATCGGGTTGGATGATCGAGATAGAACAAAGAAAGGCCTCAACATATTCATCCTTTCTAGAGAGTGCATCTGCCACAACATTTTGCTTCCCCTTTTTATAGATGATTTCAAAATCATAACCGAATATCTTGGTTACCCATTTTTGTTGTTCTTCTGAAGATAGTCTTTGTTCCAAGAAATATTTAAGACTATCATGATCTGTTTTGACCTTGAAGTGTCTACCTATTAGGTAAGGATGCCATTTCTTCAATCCATGTAGTATTGACATCATTTCCTTCTCATAAATGGGTTTGTGTAAGTCCTTTCCCTTGAGTGGTCGACTTTCAAAAGACATGGGGCCTTCCTTCTTACATTAGGATAGCACCAATTCCATTTCTCGAGGAATTTCATTCCACAATAAAGGTTTTTGTGAAGTTTGGAGTGGTCAAGACAGGAGCTTTACACATCACCTCTTTAAGTTGTTCAAAAGCTTTAGTTTCCTTTGGAGTCCATGAAAACGCATCCTTCTTAGTTAGTGTCGTTAAATGTGATTGTATTCTTCCATAGTTCTAAACAAAATTGTGGTAGTAACCTGTCAAACCCAAAAATCCTCTAAGATTCTTTAATGTTTTGGGAATTGGCCAGTCCATCATGGCCTTAATCTTGTTAGGGTCTACCTTGACACCTTTGTGAGATACAATATGACCCAATTACTCTACCTCCTTTACTCTAAAGAAACATTTGGATGGTTTGGCATATAGTTTCTTCTCCTTTAGTAGTTGTAGCACCTTGTCAACATGTCACACATGATCCTCCTAAGATTTGATATATATTAGTATATCATCAAAAAATACTAACACAAATTTTCGAAGGAAGGGCTTGAAAATGGAATTCATCAACCCTTGGAATGTGGAAGGTGCATTTGTAAGGCCAAAAGACATGACCAAAAATTCATAATGGCCTTGATGAATTCGAAATGTTGTTTTTGGGATATCTTCTTCCTTCATTCTGATTTGATGATACCCTGAACGAAGATCCAATTTTGTGAAAAAAATTGCTCCATGTAGTTCATATAACAATTCATCAATGACAGAAATGGGAAACTTATCTTTAATAGTGATCTTGTTGACCTCTCTATAATCTGGACACATACGCCATGAGCTATCTTTCTTGAATACCATTATCACTGTTGTAGAGTAAGAACTTTGGCAGAATATTCTCTAGTTTGGGTCTCTTTTCCAATCCATCCTTTGCTTGTTTGTGATTTGTATTTTTTTTATTCCATACTCTCCTCCAGAGTTTAGATCTATTACTTTTTATAGATCTAACAGGTCTAAAACAAATCCATACTTTTCTAAAATGGAAAAATTACTTGCATCATCACGGGTTGCAATATAGGGGTCATGCGGCGACCATAACATATTAACTAGCTTGCATCTCATGACGATCTCTATAAAATGCATAATTTTAGAGATTCTCGAGATCTTGAGATTAGAGTTTTTCCTCTTATCCATGAAGTCTTTGAATTGGTCTATTATGTTAATGATATTACCTTTGTTTGAGTCCTTTTGTCATGTCAATTTCCTTCAAGTTGTGTTTGGATTGTATTGGTGTGGATTGTTTTCATTTTTTTGATAGGCTCATTTTCTATTTGAGAGATCCAGTGAAGTTGCGAAGTGAAACAAACATATCTAAACAAATTTTGTAGTGTGTGATATATATTGCCTTAGTTTACCCTTTTGTAAGTGTTATTCATTATTAGATCTAGTATTTAAAGTGAGTTTTGGGTGATATATTTGTAGTGGCATTGGAGTGGGATGTATAGAATCATTTCCTATTTCATACAACCCTTTGCTTGTTGTTTTTTGTTTTCCATTTTCATTTAGATTCTTGATTATTCTAAGAAACGTTTTGTATTTTATTTGGAAAAAGATCATAAACAAAATTTATTTGCATGTTTGTGTTCTTTTGAAACATTAGAATCACAGTTTATTGTGAGAGTGTTTGTCTTCCATTTTGGAAAGTATCGGGTCTGAAATTGTTTGTAAGGTTGCTTGGTGTGTGAGCTTATGCTTCTAAAGTTTTCAAAGAAAAGGAAAAAGTCTCTCTCCCACCCATAGATAGAGTTCATTGAAGTGAATGAATTGGATTGTCATATTTTCATATGTTTGGTTGGGTTAAGAGTCACAACATCACCAAAATGTTTCATCCATCTCCCTTTGAATTAAAAAACATCCATTAAGATGAATTGTGTAATTTAAAAATCATTATACATTTTTTTGTTTTAGTAAACCAACACTAGATAGTCTTAGGTCCATTGAATAGGATTGGAGAGTGAACTCTCTAAGGACAGGAAAATGAAACTTAGGAGGCATTAAAGAGTGATAAATCCATTCTTTCAACCAGTGTGTTAGGAAGCTCCTCTAACACAGGAGTCAAGAATGAGGTTGCATGGGGGAAATTAGGGAGATTACATGTCTCTACTTGTTTTGGTGTTTGTGGTATTGATTTGATTGCTACGTATATGGGGGGATTCATTAGTGTAATGCCTTTAGAGATTCATGATTTTTTACCCAACCCTTCAATGTGATTATACTTGAGGCTCTTCACCCGGTCATTTAGCATGAGGTGGTAACCTTAGTGACCTTTCCTAGGGAGCTAAAGAGGTGACTGCAGGTGGGACATGCTTGTAGTACCTCAGGAATATGCTCTTTCATGGTATCACTTCCACGAGATGGTGCCAAACTTAATAAAGGATGCTCACACTGGTCAAGGATATTTCATGTAGATCATCATAATTTATCCTCATACCTTTGCTATCCAATATTGTGGGAACTTCGTCTCCCCCAAAGAGTTGGTTTTCAGAAGGCCCCCTGAACCATTGGTTTGATTTTTTTTATCCTAGATTTGATAGGGGTGTTCTCTTTGATTATGAGTTTAGGTTTTCCATAGGTTTAATTGTGTTTGATTTTCACTTATTATTTTCACCATGGTTAAATTACCACATTGGTCCCATCAATTACAAGGACTAGATCCCATCATGAAGGAACAACCACCTCTCAAGAAATGGAAAGTAAGTGACTGAGGATTCAAAGGGTATTATCTTTGGTTTGAAGAGATTGGTTTGGTAAAAGTGGAAGTGGTACATGGATTTCCTCCACCTAACTTCAACCCTCCTTTGAATGATCCAAATGCACATGTACTTATCTAAGTAAGGGAGATATTTGGTGATCTTTTTTCTTTGTTTAGAAATCCTCCCACCATATCTGGACCAAGTTTTTTGTCTCACGTATCTGAGCCATCAAGCACATATTCAAGTGGACTAGGGGCATCCCTTTGATGTCTAAGTTACCTCCCCTTAGAACCATTGGACCTACATTGTTCATCCCTTTTTCTATAGGCCCCTCGATATGGGCAACACTGGCTATAACTTCCTTTCCATATCTCATTTTACCTAACATCTTGACACCCATCCCATCCATCCTAATTCCCACATTTATATCATCTCCCATTCAGGGGCCAAGACTTGGTTTCATCATAAGGGGTGTCATTTGATCCACCTCCACCATTCCTATGAGCCTCCAGACATTGTCAGTGGTTAGGTTACATTTCAGATGGAACATTTATAATAAACCATTCTGTAAATCATAGTCATCCTTTCGATCACTTTATTCTATATGAATCTGTCCTTGTAGCTACTGAAACACCTGCTGGAAGTCTTCATCCTCTATGTATGCCTCCTTGTATGCATCATGGGTAAAAGGCTCCATGTGCATTAGGGTTCCAAAATATGTAATATTAGATGTGGGTGGTCGTGAAAGCATGTCTGTCAACTTGTTTGTGCTTCCCTTCTTATAATTTATGACCAAATGAAACTATTTTAAAAACCCCATCCTCTTGTAATCTCTAGTTTTTTGTAGCATACTTTGGGCCTACAAATACTGTAGTGGTTGGTGATTTGTGTGGATGATGGTATCCTTTCTATAACGACCTGCCCGTTACGACAACCATTCTAGTAACAGGTGCAAATTTTTTTTGTGTTAAGGTGTGTGCGCGCGTGTAGAAGTAGCAACATATTGAACTGTACGACGCCACTCGAAAACAACAAGACTCAACCATGAAGTTCATCACAAGAACGTTGAAGGCCTCAACGAGAAACTACAACAAACACAACCACAGGCAGAGGTGCACAACGTAGACATTTAGCGATAAAAGTAAAACTGACCACTAAATACGACTGACCTCCCGCCCATCCTACCCTGCAAGGTTAGGACCTCCAAGACACATAATCAACGCTCAAGCCCAGGTTCCCATCACTTTTAACCATTTAAGGTCTCAGGGCTGGCGACTTTTCTGAGGACATGGAGGTGTCTACATCCCGCCCAACACGACAGACCAAGCAACCAACTGACCACGATAAAGCACAACATAATTAAAGAGAAACATTGTGCCCCTTACGGAAGGCGCGTGACAAGGACTCTAACAACGAATGCCCAAGTTCACAAAATCCGGACTCAACAATCTCTCATTCAACTAACTCCGAGTAATTGATTGTGCAGAATTCCAGGACGTTCCATCTGGTGGGTCTTATCAACATCATGATATTTCACTAACGCCACAATAAGAAACCCTAACATTTCATTTCTAAACTCCAACAATACTGTCATAAATGAAAACCATACATTTTAACACCCATTTTGCAATCTCTCTTATAAGGTAAAGATAATACAAATTCCTATATCAAAGCATTACAACTAGGAAATTTATAAACAATTTTCCATGATATTGGTATGCATAACATTTTTCCCAACCTATCGCAATAAAATTATCATCAGATGTGAATATATCAGGAAACCATTACTACTTTTAAGGTCATTATTTAATTAACTAGAAGGGACCCTATGTAAGTATATATGTAAGGTATCAACCAAAATTTCATATTTAAGGGGACAAGTGACATGGTAATTAAGTATAGGTTCCCTAAAGTCAACATCCACTCACATCTAATGAACACAAATTTTGTGCATATTCAATTGAAGATATTTAAAATTCATTAGTTGTGATAAAGTGCGTTAGTGTAGCTTCCAATTATGTGCGTTATGATGCCTTGGGATATTAAATTTTAGAGAGAAGAAATGATTGTTTCCATTAGTTAGCATCTCTAACTGTATAAATTAAATTCATTGCTAACTTGTACATTAAAAGGCGTTCTAACTTTGTACCAAAAAAAAAAACGATTTTTCTAAGCATAGAGGGTTATTCCTTTGGCCCTTTCAAAATCTATTATTTTAATATTCCGATTGTTCAAGTGTTTTCCTGGTTATATTAGGGAGCAAAATCGATATTAATTATGTTGCGAATAACAGAGTAAAGCAACACTCGATTGGAATAAATTTTTTTTTTTTTTTTTTTTAAAAGAAAAGTTAAGAAAGTTTAAATGAGGGTAACCCTGTTAAAGTAAGTCTACAAACACTCATATTTAATTAGCATCATAATTAGTTAACTTCACAAGCTAAAAACTGCCGTATCACTTCATGTATCAATGACAGCATAATCAATATCAACGTCCTGTTCACATATAAATCACCTCAATACATACGCATCCTCAGACTTTAAGATTAACAATAAGACATCAAGCTGAAATGCAAACATAGCAGCATCGAATCCATCACTACCAGGTGTATTATGACAATCTTTAAAGGTGCCGTGTACCCAACATCCAGATTTTAAATTGTCAACATTAAAACCATTACAGTTTAAATGACGTTGAATATACAACCTTCTAAATACACATGTTCGGTGTTCTGGTATTATCTAATTCAAGGGACAGATCCATGAGAGAGGCCGTGTGGCTGTAGAATGTTGAGCTCCACGAATTAGATTGAAGGACTTTTT
>ML779933.1:290943-359848 GCA_009831015.1 Picea engelmannii | reverse complement strand
CTATCGTCAGCCTGCATCACCAAAAATCATGTCAGAAATGTCAACATCAAATCATCAACCAAATAAAACATCACAATAAACACATTAACCCAAAAGCACACTCCCTGACTCAGTCCGGAGTCCAAGGGGGATCCACCGATGCCCCTGCATCCTCAAGGTCAAAAACCCTGCACACTCAATCAACTGAGTCAATAGCACCCGTTTAATCAAATAGCAACACATCATGTCATCTGTAAAGTCACATCATAATCAAAGATAATAGGTCTAATGTTAAAAAGAGTCCAGATCACTTGCGAGCAAGTGTCCTCAAATAATAAGTGGTCTCAGTGCGCCAGAGCGGGATGTCACATCTACATCCCGCCCAACATGACAAACCAAGCAACCAACTGACCACGATCAAGCACAACATAATTAAAGAGAAACATTGCGCCCCTTACGGAAGGTGCATGACAAGGACTCTAACAACGAATGCCCAAGTTCACAAAATCCGGACTCAACAATCTCTCATTCAACTAACTCCGAGTAATTGATTGTGGAGAATTCCAGGACGTTCCATCAGGTGGGTCTTATCAACATCATGAGATTTCACTAACGCCACAATAAGAAACCCTAACATTTCATTTCTAAACTCCAACAATACTGTCATAAAT
Organism: Picea engelmannii; assembly: GCA_009831015.1. NCBI lineage: Eukaryota > Viridiplantae > Streptophyta > Pinopsida > Pinales > Pinaceae > Picea > Picea engelmannii. The sequence goes on along the minus strand of ML779933.1, from coordinate 359,198 downwards.
GAAAACCATACATTTTAACACCCATTTTGCAATCTCGCTTATAAGGTAAAGATAATACAAATTCCTATATCAAAGTATTATAACTAGGAAATTTATAAACAATTTTCCATGATATTGGTATGCATAACATTTTTCCCAACCTATCGCAATAAAATTATCATCAGATGTGAATATATCAGGAAACCATTACTACTTTTAAGGTCATTATTTAATTAACTAGAAGGGACCCTATGTAAGTATATATGTAAGGTATCAACCAAAATTTCATATTTAAGGGGACAAGTGACATGGTAATTAAGTATAGGTTCCCTAAAGTCAACATCCACTCACATCTAATGAACACAAATTTTGTGCATATTCAAGTGAAGATATTTAAAATTCATTAGTTGTGATAAAGTGCGTTAGTGTAGCTTCCAATTATGTGTGTTATGATGCCTTGGGATATTAAATTTTAGAGAGAATAAATGATTGTTTCCATTAGTTAGAATCTCTAACTGTATAAATTAAATTCGTTGCCAACTTGTACATTAAAAGGCGTTCTAACTTTGTACCAAAAAAAAAATCAATTTTTCTAAGCATAGAGGGTTATCCCTTTGGCCCTTTCAAAATCTATTATTTTAGTATTCCGACTGTTCAAGTGTTTTCCTGGTTATCTTAGGGAGAAAAACCGATATTAATTATGTTGATAATAACAGAGTAAAGCAACACCCGATTGGAATAAAAAAAATAATTTTTTTTTTTAAAAGAAAAGTTAAGAAAGTTTAAATGAGGGTAACCCTGTTAAAGTAAGTCTACAAACACTCATATTTAATTAGCATCATAATTAGTTAACTTCACAAGCTGAAAACTGTCGTATCACTTCATGTATCAATGACAGCATAATCAATATGAACGTCCTGTTCACATATAAATCACCTCAATACATACGCATCCTCAGACTTTAAGATTAACAATAAGACATCAAGCTGAAATGCAAACATAGCAGCATCGAATCCAGCACTACCAGGTGTATTATGACAATCTTTAAAGGTGCCGTGTACCCAACATCCAGATTTTAAATTGACAACATTAAAACCTTTACAGTTTAAATGACGTTGAATATACAACCTTTAAATACACATGTTCGGTGTTCTGGTATTATCTAATTCAAGGGACAGATCCATGAGAGAGGCCGTGTGGCTGTAGAATGTTGAGCTCCACGAATTAGATTGAAGGATTTTTATTTTATTTTTTTTTGCATGTTATTTTATTTAAATCAGTGAAGCCAGAGTAGTATCCGCCGTCTAAATTAAGCAGCAAACCGTCTGAAAAATCCACGCATGTGAATCAAGGAAAAAACCCTTCTGGTTCGTTTATTATTCAGCATTCCAACGAAGGTCAGTAATTTATTATTGAATAAATGCAAATGACAGCCTCAGGATTTAAAGGTGAAATTTTAGGCACGAAATTTAAGTAACCTTGATGAATACTAAAGGTGAAATACCCAAGACGAGAAGTAACATCCTGGTAATCAATTGGAAACTCTTACCCATTGGAAACTCTTACCACTGGCCGTTATGGCATGGAGTGGTGTAGCTACCACTGGAAATGAAGCTATGAACTTATGCAAGTATTTTTCTTCCCCAAAAAAACTCCCTTCTATGAAATTTGTATGAATTGGACATTTCATGATGGTGTCCATCTTTGTGGGATCTATATTGATCTCCCCTCCAGTGATCAGATACCCCAAAATACACCAAGAATTGTCGAGAAAACTAACATTTCTTGATATTTTCCAAAAGCTGGATCCTTTTCAGAGTCTATAGCACCTACATAAGATGTGACATATGCTCCTCCCATGTACCACTATAAACCAATATATTAACCCAATAGAAAACAAAAAATGAATCTAGATAAGGGCGTAAAACATCATTCACTAGTCTCATAAATGTAGTCGGTGCATTGCATAAACTGAATGGCATAACTAACCACTCATACAAACCTTTCCATTTCTTGAAGGGAGTCTTCCAGGAATCTTCTTCTTTGACTCGTACCTAGTGATCTCCTAATTTCAAATCGATCTTAGTGAAATACTTGGCATGTTGCAACTGGTCCAATAGATCATTGATTCTTGGTAGGGGGTATCGATTCTTCAATGTAATCTTGTTCAATTCCTCATAATCAATACACATTATCCAAGTTCCATCCTTCTTGAGAAAAATTATGATGGGTGAACCACAAGGTGAGGTGCTTGGTTGAATTACACCCTGCCCCAACAACTGTTTAAATTGATTCATCACTTCATTCTCTTCCAAAACACACTCTCTATACAACTCAATATTTGACAATGGGGAGTTTGGGAACAATTGTATTTTGTGCTCCACTTCCCTCTTGGGTGGTAGCCCTTTAGGCTACTAGAAAACTCCTCTGTATTTGTGTAGAAAATCCTCCAACTAATGTTTATTCTCTTTAGTAAACCCCTCTATCGATTCCTTCACTCTCATTGACTCATCATCCAACTGATTTTCTCTTAAGAAGCGTAAAACATATTTCTTAATAGAACTAATCAATTTCTTGGCTTGATTGGCACTTACTAATGATATCTTTGACTTGCCTTTATGTTCATTGATGATGTAGGACTTCCCATCCTTGATCAATCGATATTGTTTTTCTCCCCACGTGAATATTGTATCCCTCATATACATGTAAGGGATTCCAAACACTACTCCATATACATCAAGGGGTACTACATCCAATTCCACTTCATCAATAAAATCAACACTTATAGAAAATTTAATCTTACACTATTTTATTACCTTTATCTTTTCGTCCTTATTTTCCCAACCTAATGGATAGGGGCTAGGATGATTGTGAACCTCCAATCCAATCTTGTTTACCAGATCCACTGCTATGAGATTATATTGTGAACAATAGTCGAACATATCATCTATATTGGTCTTCTTGACCTGAATATTTATGTGGAAAATATTGGTCATACCCTTCTCTTCCTGAGCATGAAGGCTACTCAGACTCATCTCATTGTGCATATATTTTCATACAATCTTGTCATCCATATCCGAGCTACTTTCAACTTGATTGCTTGAATCTTTGGCTATAAGGTTGTTTTTATTTCCTTCCTTCTTGTGGTTCTTTGGGTTTCTCTGGATGTAGTTTCCAACATTTTTCCTCGGTGTGACCATGAATGTTTCAATGATTTCAATGCATTCTCATAGGTAGTTACAACTCTTGGAATTTCCTAATTTGTATTTTCCTACTTTGTGCATTAACATTGCAACTAAAAATAAATATTATGTACTCGCCTTAGATTTACCTAAAGCATGCAATCCATACTTCATGATAGTCAAAAACTCTAAGTATTCTCCTAAATATTAGCTCTTATAATGTGACATCATACATAGTTTCATCTTGGGACAAAGTTTTGATGTTATTTTTCATTGTTACTAGAAAGGAACTAAGAAACTTATTATCTTTAGATGGGGTGGAAATGTATTCCATAAGCACAACTTGGGTATCCCTTTGCATGATTCCCATAGATATTATCCTTGAGTGTTAGTTGGATTTGAGATCTATAATAATTTATTTAGCTGGCCTTGGCCGCCCCAAGTATCAAATATTTGGTAATATGCATCTATATTTTAACATTTCTACTACTATATGGATCCTCTTGCAACGATTTATTGAATTCAAAATATACTTTTCAAGTTCCTTCCCTTTTTTTTGACACTTTGAAAAGGATGCATAGTTCAAATTACTTCCTTCTTGCTCATCCAGGGAATATCTTGTGGTGCATCCAATTTTTCTTCTGGACACTTATTTAGATTGTCCATGCTTGGGTAGACTCCTTCCAAATCTATATTTTTTATCTTAATTTTTCCTTCCATTTCCAATGACTGTGTAGGTAGATATTGGACATATTTGATTCCATTGTATAGTTGTTTTACCATGGATTTTACTTTCTCTTGTGCTTCAATCACTCCTCTAAATTCAATAATATTGGCCCTGTCTCCTTTATATTATCTCATTTATTCTTCCAATATCTTTACTTTGGATTTATACTCTTCCAATTCATTATCCATGTCCACAAGGTTATATTTGGAGGCTTGGGTGAGTTACACTCCTATTGAAGCTATGGACAGGGGGTCACCATGATTATTTTTTTATTTTGGGTCTATCAAAACTCCATAGGGTGCATACTCATTTGACGTGGAATTCAATTATTCATCCATCGAGTTCCTAAACTTGAAATTTGAGTAACATATAGGATTTGATTCAAAAATATGATTAGAAAAGTAGTTTTGTTTCTTTACCTCCAAAACTATTTAGCTTTATGGTTGACATCATTATGTTAAATCCTACTAGTTCTTTTAAAGTTTATGTTGATGGCACATTTTTTTCTTTGAGGCCCAATTTTAATATCATATTTATCTAATAGACTACCCAATCCTTCTCTACTCAATAGTCCCTGAGAGTGTTCTTCTCTTCTAGTTCTCTTCATGTGTGAATAAATAGTCCAATATGTTGCTTACCTTCTCATAATAACCTAGTATAGAATAAAATTGTCCCCTATCAACCAATAATAAACAATTAATAGGATTGAAAGTATGAAGGTTTTTCCTCAGATATACTAGACATTATAGGCATTGTATTTCTCTCTAGCCATCCTCTTTTCTTCCACATTTTTAGAATCCATATTATTTATCTTCTATGGTCACTTTCAAGCCACCAAAACATATAAAAATATGTCCATTACCAACCATAATAACCATCATAACAACCATGAAAAAATAGGGATAATCATCCTAATGAAATGGGATGTTATCTCCTCTCCATGCTCAAGAATTGTTGCCTCCTTTCCATGATGGTAAAATATTATAAAGTGATGCATGAGAAATACATTACTAGACATTCTCTTGCATAATACATTTATATTTTCCCAAGGATATGAAATATATGACACTTGTACTTAGACCAAACTCACCAGTCAATATTGTGTTGTTGCGATGAAGCTTCCTTTCAAAAAATAGGGGTACTGCCTAATGTAAAGTATTAATTAGACCTCACACTATTTGGTATAGGAGACCAATCCAAATTATGTTTTGGATACCATTACTAGATATGAATGAGTATGGGTGTTTGATATGCAAAATTCACATTATAACATGAAATAATATAAATACTAAAAGTATAACTACTCTAACCTATCCTAGCCATGAGAAAACTAACTAAAGTAAACAAGCAATGAAACCACTAGTTCTTTCTTGCACCCCAAAATAGTTAGTTGTCAAATAAAAGTAAAGGCTAGTAATATATAAATGAAATAAGTGAAAATACTACTCTAAAACAATAGACTCATTTAGAACATCCCATTCATCACTCAAAACAACAACATTAGAAAATTAAAATAAATCAAAGTCATAAAATTCACAAATGAAAATTCTATCGAATAACCAATATGACATTACAATAGTGAAAATGGCAATACATGAGCTGAAAATAACTCACAAAAAATACATCATGGACACCAAAATACTTTTCCTCCAAAATGATCCTGAGGGCTTCTTCAAATTGAAACCTCAGAAGTAGTTCCAAAAATTATAAAAAGTTAGATCTTATTGGATGTATGGTCTGGCCCATGTTCTACCTTAGTTCTCCAAAAAAAAACTAGAAACCATCGGGCCCTCTAGTAAACGAGAAGGAAACACTGCAAAAAAAGTGCACAACACGGTCTCACCCGAGATGGAATATGGGTGATTGCATTAACCAAGTGTCTGCAATCATGGAAGGGATGGAACTCGTGGAAATTTCAAGAACATGTATACCTCTTATACTTCAACATGCATTCTACCATACCATAATTCAGATATACCATTTGTTTACCCTTAACATTTATTCTGCATAACTAACATGTCTAATCTAGTGTGTGTTGTAAATTAATCATATCAGATGAATTCAATTATATATTCATTCATCCTAACAAAAAGTAACCCATAGAGAAATACACATAGAGATACCATATTTTATCATCATTCACCCCCCTGGGCTATGTCCACAAAGATCTTTTGCTTATTTATCATTCTTCATCAAAATTTATGAACTACATTCATTACATAAAAAATATAGAAATGGTGAGGTTGACCATCTTCAGACCAAGCTCCATATCTTGCGAGCTAACCCTCAGTTACACTCCATAAGTCTCTGAAATTGGCATCATTCGAGCTCCACAACTCTCAACCAAAACTTTCACTGCGATTCAAAACTCAAAGGGTTCTCGCCAATGCTTTTGAACATGCCAAAAATATAATGATAAATTAATATCTCTTATCTAACTCATATGAAACATCATATTTATAATGCAAAAGGTGGGTAAAAACCCATTACATCATAACCCAAAACCCTAACCCTAGTGGATCAGTCTTGTCCACAAAATAACTTCCTTCATGCAGTTGGTATTCATTCCTTGCTTTGACTCTGCGCTTCTTCCCATAAATAACTTCCTGGAATGCACTACTTCCTTTGGTATATTCCTTAACAAACTTCCTCATTTGTTTCATTGAACCCCAAAATATCCTGCTCCAATAGGCCCCCAACACTTACCTGACGCTCATCCCGCGCCACTCAGGAAGTGTTTGCCTCCTACACTGACTTCTTCAGTGCCTCAAATCTGCATGTCATCTCTGTTATCACATATAGTTATCAAGAGTTCGTAGGATGACCAAGTCTGTGGTTTGTGCAGATATCATCCTTGAGCACAAAGTGAAGCATTCAAATCATTCCATTTCGCGCTTGAATCACCAACAAGAAGTTTTGATTTTCAATGGTAGAGATCCCATAAGAAGTTTGGATCAACGACTCTCAGGTGGTCACGATTTCAAATTCACATAAGGATTAATGACTAGGTAGAGGAGTCAAAGTCCTGAAGTAAATCTGAGCCATTGAAGGCTGAGGAAATGCGTCGGAATATCTTGCACTTCAGAAGATTTACTTTGGAGGATTTTGCGAGCAAGTAGAAGCAAAGTACCAGAGAGATGAAGCTCAAACTCCTAAATTAATTGTGGACCATTGATCTCAAACCAACAAGGACCATTGATCTTGGCAATATCCCCGAAGTACTAAAGGTCTCAAAGTAAATCTTGGTCATCCAAATCAAAATTCCACGTGTCACCAGATATCTCACTTCGAGAATTCGACACTTCAGAGAATTGTAAGAGGAAGCAGGAGAAAAAGGCCCTAAGCCTGAACTCCCAAAGTCAATCTTGGGCATCCAAATAAATAGGACACATGACACCAGATATCACACTTTATGAATTCGACAGTTTGAAGGATTGTAAGAGATCTGCATTGAAAAGGCTCGAAGCCCAAAATCCAGAAGTAAATCTCAGTTGTCCAAATCAAGAGGCCACACGTCACCAGATCTCTCCCTTCGAGAATTTGAAACTTCAAAGAATTGTAAGATAAAGTAGGAGAAAAGGGATCGAAGCCCAAACTCCCAGATTCAATATCAGTCGCCCAAAGAAAGAGGACACATAGTGCCATATCTCTCACTTCAAGAATTTGACAATTTGAAGAATTACACAAGAAAGTAGGAGAAAAATCACCCGAATCCCGAACTCCCGAACTAAATGTGATCCATTGATATTCACAGCAGGAAGAAGGGTCCATCCAAGACTGACACATGGAACAAAAAGCAGGTCTTTCCAGATTCACAGACCATGACCAAATTGAAAACCACATTTCATTGTGGGGACACAACTGGCTCAAGTGTTAAAAACATTTAGCGGTCCCGCAATCAAAACCTTGGTATGGTAAAAGAGTTATGTGGCAGAAGGTGGTGAATTGCAGGCTCAAAAGAAATGTGAATCGAAACCACCTCTGAAGAACCCACAATAATTTTCTTATATATCATCTAATCTAAGAGAAACACATGGCAGTCCCCTAGGTGTTTATCCTCGCCTTGATCTCAAGGAGGTTTCAGTTAATGAAAAAGGATAGGTAGCTAACACCTCAGCTCGGTCCATAAATTGAAGGCATAGAAGCCATGTCTGAGAGGACTAGACTGTCAACCCGTTGTCCCACAGAGGGAAGAAAGGCCCATGATGATCTGATTTTGCATCTTACAAAGGAATACACACACATTCTGAAAGAAGAATGCGCAGACAAAAGAATTGAATGAGATATCTAGGTCACACTCTTGGCAGTTGTGGACTGAGCTGATTATAAATAGATCAGTATTTATTTTGACAAAAAAGGAGATGTTATTCATAGGTTGGAGTGTCGAGTGAGTTTCAGGAGAAGGCCTCTATACGTTTTCAGTTTGTATCCCTGAGGGCTTAGATTTTAAATATATGTTATTGAATATTCCTTTGAATTGTTTTTTTTAAATGTCTTCTTAGTTTACATGCTATTTCTATCTTCCTTCATTTATGAATGTAATCTCTCTAATTTATGGATTCCTGAGGCGATGGAGGTTATGTTGCTATCATGCCCATCTTTCATGGTTTGTCAAATTTTCTTTGTTTTCCTTCTTATCTGAATGTAATCTCTCTGATTTATGGGTCACTGAGACAATGGAGGTTATGTTGCTATCATGCGCATCTTTCATGGTTCATCAGATTTTTTATGTTTTCTTTCTTATCTGAATGTAACCTCACTGATTTATGGATTATTGAGGTGATGGAGGTTTTGTTTCTATCATGCCCATCTTTCATGGTTCATCATATTTTATTTGTTTTCCTTCTTGTATGAATGTAATCTCTCTAATGTATGGATCCTTGAGGCAATAGAGGTTTTGTTTCTATCATTCACATCTTTCATGGTTCGTCAGATTTTCTCTATTTTTCTTCTTGTATAAATGTAATATCTTTGATTTATGGATCCCTAAGGTGATGGAGGTTTTGTTTCTATCATTCCCATCTTTCATGGTTCATCAGATTTTCTTTATTTTTCTCATTGTCAGGATGTATACTCTCTCATTTATGGATCCCTAAGGCGATGGAGGATCTATTTATATCATGCCCGTCTTTCATGGTTTACCATAAATTTTGTATTCTTCTTCTCCTCATCACCACATTAATCCTTTTGTCTGATAGGTGGTTTAAATTCCTTCCTTATCCATGATACTTATGACTCCATAACCCAATGGTCCTGAACTGATTTGCAGTTACTTTTGTTATCTTTTCCTCTCTCTACAGTCTCATTGATCCACCTTCTCAAACCATTCTAATAATTTTAATTTGTCTTAATGGGTATTGGGATAATCCTCTTGCAGTTAGAGGGTGACTCTCAGTGCTAACAAGCTCTTCAACACAAGTATTCACTTGTGTGTGCTTCTCTGCAACATACTTCACAATCTATGCACTAAGATTTTCCTTCACAATCTCTTCAGCCTCCAACTTCACATTTTCTAGTTGGCCCTTGGCTACATCCAATTCTGTCAAGATCTTATTTGTTTGTGCTTGTAATGTCACCTGTTGATCCTTCCTCATCTTCTTTTCTACCTGGTTTGACTTCACTTCTTCCTATAGATTATTTAGTTGTTGTGTGTTCCTCAACCTCTCCTATATGTTCATGGCCTTCTTCATTTTATTTATCTCTTGCATGAATGTGTTGACACTTTCTTCCTTCTATTGGAATGCCTGCAAATTTTCATCCTCTAGCAAAATTGTCCATAGTTGTGCACTTTTGTCATATATATTTTCAATTTCCTAAACATTTTGCACTATTTCCTTGATGTGCCATGCAACCTCCGTCTCTCTATGTGGTCTCACCTTTGGTGGTGTGCTTGGGTTCAATTGTGCCATCAATTTTGTTATGTGACTTTTATAGTCCTCCATTGCCTACACGATCTTCCTAATATTCTCCTCTATCTGTAAGTGTGCCCCTTCTTGTGCGTTGTATGGTACCTAGTGATATCCTAATTTCAAATCCATCTTAGTGAAATTCTTGGCATGTTGCAACTGGTCCAATAGATCGTTGATTCTTGGTAGGGGGTATCGATTATTCAATGTAATGTTGTTCAATTCCTCATAATCAATACACATTATCCAAGTCCCATCCTTCTTGAGAACAATTATGATGGGTGAACCACAAGGTGAGGTGCTTGGTTGAATTACACCCTGCCCCAACAACTGTTTAAATTGATTCATCACTTCATTCTCTTCCAAAAGACACTCTCTATACAACTTAATATTTGACAATGGGTAATTTGGGAACAATTGTATTTTGTGCTCCACTTCCCTCTTGGGTGGTAGCCCTTTAGGCTACTAGAAAACTCCTTTGTATTTGTGTAGAAAATCCTCCAACTAATGTTTATTCTCTTTAGTAAACCCCTCTATCGATTCCTTCACTCTCATTGACTCATCATCCAACTGATTTTCTCTTAAGAAGCGTAAAACATATTTCTTAATAGAACTAATCAATTTCTTGGCTTGATTGGCACTTACTAATGATATCTTTGACTTGCCTTTATGTTCATTGATGATGTAGGACTTCCCATCCTTGATCAATCGATATTGTTTTTCTCCCCACGTGAATATTGTATCCCTCATATACATGTAAGGGATTCCAAACACTACTCCATATACATCAAGGGGTACTACATCCAATTCCACTTCATCAATAAAATCAACACTTATAGAAAATTTAATCTTACACTATTTTATTACCTTTATCTTTTCGTCCTTATTTTCCCAACCTAATGGATAGGGGCTAGGATGATTGTGAACCTCCAATCCAATCTTGTTTACCAGATCCACTGCTATGAGATTATATTGTGAACAATAGTCGAACATATCATCTATATTGGTCTTCTTGACCTGAATATTTATGTGGAAAATATTGGTCATACCCTTCTCTTCCTGAGCATGAAGGCTACTCAGACTCATCTCATTGTGCATATATTTTCATACAATCTTGTCATCCATATCCGAGCTACTTTCAACTTGATTGCTTGAATCTTTGGCTATAAGGTTGTTTTTATTTCCTTCCTTCTTGTGGTTCTTTGGGTTTCTCTGGATGTAGTTTCCAACATTTTTCCTCGGTGTGACCATGAATGTTTCAATGATTTCAATGCATTCTCATAGGTAGTTACAACTCTTGGAATTTCCTAATTTGTATTTTCCTACTTTGTGCATTAACATTGCAACTAAAAATAAATATTATGTACTCGCCTTAGATTTACCTAAAGCATGCAATCCATACTTCATGATAGTCAAAAACTCTAAGTATTCTCCTAAATATTAGCTCTTATAATGTGACATCATACATAGTTTCATCTTGGGACAAAGTTTTGATGTTATTTTTCATTGTTACTAGAAAGGAACTAAGAAACTTATTATCTTTAGATGGGGTGGAAATGTATTCCATAAGCACAACTTGGGTATCCCTTTGCATGATTCCCATAGATATTATCCTTGAGTGTTAGTTGGATTTGAGATCTATAATAATTTATTTAGCTGGCCTTGGCCGCCCCAAGTATCAAATATTTGGTAATATGCATCTATATTTTAACATTTCTACTACTATATGGATCCTCTTGCAACGATTTATTGAATTCAAAATATACTTTTCAAGTTCCTTCCCTTTTTTTTGACACTTTGAAAAGGATGCATAGTTCAAATTACTTCCTTCTTGCTCATCCAGGGAATATCTTGTGGTGCATCCAATTTTTCTTCTGGACACTTATTTAGATTGTCCATGCTTGGGTAGACTCCTTCCAAATCTATATTTTTTATCTTAATTTTTCCTTCCATTTCCAATGACTGTGTAGGTAGATATTGGACATATTTGATTCCATTGTATAGTTGTTTTACCATGGATTTTACTTTCTCTTGTGCTTCAATCACTCCTCTAAATTCAATAATATTGGCCCTGTCTCCTTTATATTATCTCATTTATTCTTCCAATATCTTTACTTTGGATTTATACTCTTCCAATTCATTATCCATGTCCACAAGGTTATATTTGGAGGCTTGGGTGAGTTACACTCCTATTGAAGCTATGGACAGGGGGTCACCATGATTATTTTTTTATTTTGGGTCTATCAAAACTCCATAGGGTGCATACTCATTTGACGTGGAATTCAATTATTCATCCATCGAGTTCCTAAACTTGAAATTTGAGTAACATATAGGATTTGATTCAAAAATATGATTAGAAAAGTAGTTTTGTTTCTTTACCTCCAAAACTATTTAGCTTTATGGTTGACATCATTATGTTAAATCCTACTAGTTCTTTTAAAGTTTATGTTGATGGCACATTTTTTTCTTTGAGGCCCAATTTTAATATCATATTTATCTAATAGACTACCCAATCCTTCTCTACTCAATAGTCCCTGAGAGTGTTCTTCTCTTCTAGTTCTCTTCATGTGTGAATAAATAGTCCAATATGTTGCTTACCTTCTCATAATAACCTAGTATAGAATAAAATTGTCCCCTATCAACCAATAATAAACAATTAATAGGATTGAAAGTATGAAGGTTTTTCCTCAGATATACTAGACATTATAGGCATTGTATTTCTCTCTAGCCATCCTCTTTTCTTCCACATTTTTAGAATCCATATTATTTATCTTCTATGGTCACTTTCAAGCCACCAAAACATATAAAAATATGTCCATTACCAACCATAATAACCATCATAACAACCATGAAAAAATAGGGATAATCATCCTAATGAAATGGGATGTTATCTCCTCTCCATGCTCAAGAATTGTTGCCTCCTTTCCATGATGGTAAAATATTATAAAGTGATGCATGAGAAATACATTACTAGACATTCTCTTGCATAATACATTTATATTTTCCCAAGGATATGAAATATATGACACTTGTACTTAGACCAAACTCACCAGTCAATATTGTGTTGTTGCGATGAAGCTTCCTTTCAAAAAATAGGGGTACTGCCTAATGTAAAGTATTAATTAGACCTCACACTATTTGGTATAGGAGACCAATCCAAATTATGTTTTGGATACCATTACTAGATATGAATGAGTATGGGTGTTTGATATGCAAAATTCACATTATAACATGAAATAATATAAATACTAAAAGTATAACTACTCTAACCTATCCTAGCCATGAGAAAACTAACTAAAGTAAACAAGCAATGAAACCACTAGTTCTTTCTTGCACCCCAAAATAGTTAGTTGTCAAATAAAAGTAAAGGCTAGTAATATATAAATGAAATAAGTGAAAATACTACTCTAAAACAATAGACTCATTTAGAACATCCCATTCATCACTCAAAACAACAACATTAGAAAATTAAAATAAATCAAAGTCATAAAATTCACAAATGAAAATTCTATCGAATAACCAATATGACATTACAATAGTGAAAATGGCAATACATGAGCTGAAAATAACTCACAAAAAATACATCATGGACACCAAAATACTTTTCCTCCAAAATGATCCTGAGGGCTTCTTCAAATTGAAACCTCAGAAGTAGTTCCAAAAATTATAAAAAGTTAGATCTTATTGGATGTATGGTCTGGCCCATGTTCTACCTTAGTTCTCCAAAAAAAAACTAGAAACCATCGGGCCCTCTAGTAAACGAGAAGGAAACACTGCAAAAAAAGTGCACAACACGGTCTCACCCGAGATGGAATATGGGTGATTGCATTAACCAAGTGTCTGCAATCATGGAAGGGATGGAACTCGTGGAAATTTCAAGAACATGTATACCTCTTATACTTCAACATGCATTCTACCATACCATAATTCAGATATACCATTTGTTTACCCTTAACATTTATTCTGCATAACTAACATGTCTAATCTAGTGTGTGTTGTAAATTAATCATATCAGATGAATTCAATTATATATTCATTCATCCTAACAAAAAGTAACCCATAGAGAAATACACATAGAGATACCATATTTTATCATCATTCACCCCCCTGGGCTATGTCCACAAAGATCTTTTGCTTATTTATCATTCTTCATCAAAATTTATGAACTACATTCATTACATAAAAAATATAGAAATGGTGAGGTTGACCATCTTCAGACCAAGCTCCATATCTTGCGAGCTAACCCTCAGTTACACTCCATAAGTCTCTGAAATTGGCATCATTCGAGCTCCACAACTCTCAACCAAAACTTTCACTGCGATTCAAAACTCAAAGGGTTCTCGCCAATGCTTTTGAACATGCCAAAAATATAATGATAAATTAATATCTCTTATCTAACTCATATGAAACATCATATTTATAATGCAAAAGGTGGGTAAAAACCCATTACATCATAACCCAAAACCCTAACCCTAGTGGATCAGTCTTGTCCACAAAATAACTTCCTTCATGCAGTTGGTATTCATTCCTTGCTTTGACTCTGCGCTTCTTCCCATAAATAACTTCCTGGAATGCACTACTTCCTTTGGTATATTCCTTAACAAACTTCCTCATTTGTTTCATTGAACCCCAAAATATCCTGCTCCAATAGGCCCCCAACACTTACCTGACGCTCATCCCGCGCCACTCAGGAAGTGTTTGCCTCCTACACTGACTTCTTCAGTGCCTCAAATCTGCATGTCATCTCTGTTATCACATATAGTTATCAAGAGTTCGTAGGATGACCAAGTCTGTGGTTTGTGCAGATATCATCCTTGAGCACAAAGTGAAGCATTCAAATCATTCCATTTCGCGCTTGAATCACCAACAAGAAGTTTTGATTTTCAATGGTAGAGATCCCATAAGAAGTTTGGATCAACGACTCTCAGGTGGTCACGATTTCAAATTCACATAAGGATTAATGACTAGGTAGAGGAGTCAAAGTCCTGAAGTAAATCTGAGCCATTGAAGGCTGAGGAAATGCGTCGGAATATCTTGCACTTCAGAAGATTTACTTTGGAGGATTTTGCGAGCAAGTAGAAGCAAAGTACCAGAGAGATGAAGCTCAAACTCCTAAATTAATTGTGGACCATTGATCTCAAACCAACAAGGACCATTGATCTTGGCAATATCCCCGAAGTACTAAAGGTCTCAAAGTAAATCTTGGTCATCCAAATCAAAATTCCACGTGTCACCAGATATCTCACTTCGAGAATTCGACACTTCAGAGAATTGTAAGAGGAAGCAGGAGAAAAAGGCCCTAAGCCTGAACTCCCAAAGTCAATCTTGGGCATCCAAATAAATAGGACACATGACACCAGATATCACACTTTATGAATTCGACAGTTTGAAGGATTGTAAGAGATCTGCATTGAAAAGGCTCGAAGCCCAAAATCCAGAAGTAAATCTCAGTTGTCCAAATCAAGAGGCCACACGTCACCAGATCTCTCCCTTCGAGAATTTGAAACTTCAAAGAATTGTAAGATAAAGTAGGAGAAAAGGGATCGAAGCCCAAACTCCCAGATTCAATATCAGTCGCCCAAAGAAAGAGGACACATAGTGCCATATCTCTCACTTCAAGAATTTGACAATTTGAAGAATTACACAAGAAAGTAGGAGAAAAATCACCCGAATCCCGAACTCCCGAACTAAATGTGATCCATTGATATTCACAGCAGGAAGAAGGGTCCATCCAAGACTGACACATGGAACAAAAAGCAGGTCTTTCCAGATTCACAGACCATGACCAAATTGAAAACCACATTTCATTGTGGGGACACAACTGGCTCAAGTGTTAAAAACATTTAGCGGTCCCGCAATCAAAACCTTGGTATGGTAAAAGAGTTATGTGGCAGAAGGTGGTGAATTGCAGGCTCAAAAGAAATGTGAATCGAAACCACCTCTGAAGAACCCACAATAATTTTCTTATATATCATCTAATCTAAGAGAAACACATGGCAGTCCCCTAGGTGTTTATCCTCGCCTTGATCTCAAGGAGGTTTCAGTTAATGAAAAAGGATAGGTAGCTAACACCTCAGCTCGGTCCATAAATTGAAGGCATAGAAGCCATGTCTGAGAGGACTAGACTGTCAACCCGTTGTCCCACAGAGGGAAGAAAGGCCCATGATGATCTGATTTTGCATCTTACAAAGGAATACACACACATTCTGAAAGAAGAATGCGCAGACAAAAGAATTGAATGAGATATCTAGGTCACACTCTTGGCAGTTGTGGACTGAGCTGATTATAAATAGATCAGTATTTATTTTGACAAAAAAGGAGATGTTATTCATAGGTTGGAGTGTCGAGTGAGTTTCAGGAGAAGGCCTCTATACGTTTTCAGTTTGTATCCCTGAGGGCTTAGATTTTAAATATATGTTATTGAATATTCCTTTGAATTGTTTTTTTTAAATGTCTTCTTAGTTTACATGCTATTTCTATCTTCCTTCATTTATGAATGTAATCTCTCTAATTTATGGATTCCTGAGGCGATGGAGGTTATGTTGCTATCATGCCCATCTTTCATGGTTTGTCAAATTTTCTTTGTTTTCCTTCTTATCTGAATGTAATCTCTCTGATTTATGGGTCACTGAGACAATGGAGGTTATGTTGCTATCATGCGCATCTTTCATGGTTCATCAGATTTTTTATGTTTTCTTTCTTATCTGAATGTAACCTCACTGATTTATGGATTATTGAGGTGATGGAGGTTTTGTTTCTATCATGCCCATCTTTCATGGTTCATCATATTTTATTTGTTTTCCTTCTTGTATGAATGTAATCTCTCTAATGTATGGATCCTTGAGGCAATAGAGGTTTTGTTTCTATCATTCACATCTTTCATGGTTCGTCAGATTTTCTCTATTTTTCTTCTTGTATAAATGTAATATCTTTGATTTATGGATCCCTAAGGTGATGGAGGTTTTGTTTCTATCATTCCCATCTTTCATGGTTCATCAGATTTTCTTTATTTTTCTCATTGTCAGGATGTATACTCTCTCATTTATGGATCCCTAAGGCGATGGAGGATCTATTTATATCATGCCCGTCTTTCATGGTTTACCATAAATTTTGTATTCTTCTTCTCCTCATCACCACATTAATCCTTTTGTCTGATAGGTGGTTTAAATTCCTTCCTTATCCATGATACTTATGACTCCATAACCCAATGGTCCTGAACTGATTTGCAGTTACTTTTGTTATCTTTTCCTCTCTCTACAGTCTCATTGATCCACCTTCTCAAACCATTCTAATAATTTTAATTTGTCTTAATGGGTATTGGGATAATCCTCTTGCAGTTAGAGGGTGACTCTCAGTGCTAACAAGATCTTCAACACAAGTATTCACTTGTGTGTGCTTCTCTGCAACATACTTCACAATCTATGCACTAAGATTTTCCTTCACAATCTCTTCAGCCTCCAACTTCACATTTTCTAGTTGGCCCTTGGCTACATCCAATTCTATCAAGATCTTATTTGTTTGTGCTTGTAATGGCACCAGTTGATCCTTCCTCATCTTCTTTTCTACCTGGTTTGACTTCACTTCTTCCTATAGATTATTTAGTTGTTGTGTGTTCCTCAACCTCTCCTATATGTTCATGGCCTTCTTCCTTTTATTTATCTCTTGCATGAATGTGTTGACACTTTCTTCCTTCTATTTGAATGCCTGCAAATTTTCATCCTCTAGCAAAATTGTCCATAGTTGTGCACTTTTGTCATATATATTTTCAACTTCCTAAACATTTTTCACTATGTCCTTGATGTGCCATGCAACCTCCTTCTCTCTATGTGGTCTCACCTTTGGTGGTGTGCTTGGGTTCAACTGTGCCATCAATTTTTTTATGTGACTTTTATAGTCCTCCATTGCCTACATGATCTTCCCAATATTCTCCTCTATCTGTAAGTGTGCCCCTTCTTGTGCGTTGTATGGTATTGAATTGAAAACTTCTTCGATGCGCTCCTCTATCTGACCAATGCAATACTTTTCCTAGTCCTTCTCAACCTGCACTTCATTGAGAGTTATCTTCAGTATATCCTTTATGTCCTTTGTTTTCTGTAATTCTGTTGCATCTGTGTGTTCTCTATATTGGATTTCTTGTGTGATGCTAACTTGCAATTTGTACAGTTCTTCCATGGGGATCTTGGCCAATGCCAAGTCCAAGTTTTAAATATACTTCATTGGTTTCTATGTTATTTCTTCATCCAATTACAACATATCCCTAATGATGAGAAAGTGATTGCTTCCTAACATTATGATATGGATTGTTTCCTACACTGGGACTATCTATTCTTGCACAGTTTTTTGTGAATGCACCTTTTTTGTCTGTTGTACTTCTCTCAGTTGCAATTTTTCCAAAGTTTCCTTCACTTCTGATAGTTTATGTATGATCTTCTCTCTTTTATTATCTATGTCATCCCATGACTCTGCTACGCAGTGTTGTACTTTTTTTCCCACCATATTCACATCATCTTCATCTTTTCCCTTTGTCTTCCTACCTAAATCATGGTTCTCCTCTTTGGAAGATTCTTTATATGTGATGAACTTGTAGGTATCTCAATGTATGATATGTCTCCTCCTCCTTGTTCTTCCGACGCGGGAACATTTGTTTCGTTTTGGGTGTTCCTATTAATCTTCTTTTGTTGCACTCTTTCGTTGGTCACTCTGGTGTGATCCTTCTCCTGTGTGGTGGGCTTAGTGATGGTATTTTTCTATCTCAGTTTCTTTATTGTTTCAGTCCCTCCATCACCCTTTGCGTTCTCAACAACTTCACTAGTATTCGTTGTCAGACTACTGGTTTTCTTCAATCTTCCATATTTCTCTGGTTGTTTCCCTTTTTTCCCCTTCATTTGTGTCATTAGTACTCTACATTCATCTGGGCAATCTTTCATGGCCCATTGAAATTCCTCTCCAATGATACATTACATAATCTGCAGTCAGTTCTTCTTTGGATCCCTTTTGGCCTAGATCCTTACATTGTGCCTTGAGACCTGAAAATATTTTATATCCTTGTGTTCCTCCACCACTTCTGGTGGGATTATCCATGTCTTTCCCACCTTTTCCTATATCTCCTCCAAGTATATTTCAAATATGATCGAGTTGGGATTCCTTTATTTTTTGTTTGAGGTGCGCCCTAGTGTTGCATACTTTGCTATGTGGCACTTTCCTATCCTTTGACAAAACATGTTGTATTTGGTGTGTCTCCATCCTACCAGTTCTATAAATATGATCAACCATGAGTAATGAAACTATGTCCCCAAGTCTTGTGAATATTTACAGTCATCAAAAAATAAGTTTAGTAGGTATGGACTCCATCTAAGTAGAGTCCCATTCACGCATTGTGAAGCTGTTGCGATCACTCTTGTTAGTGCCTCCTCCTCGTGACACTTCCTTAATAATTTTCATTCCATTAGTTTTGTTTCCATTCTTTTTATGGGTTCACTAATCCTATTGATTATGATTCCTCTGGACCCTCTCACTATTCCATAGGCCTTCTTCATTTCTTCTGCTAAGGTCTTCTCCTTAGTTTTATCATCCAGGTATTTCTTGTGTTTCTCACCATCTGTGGGAAGTCCTATTATTTTTTTAATTAGATCTAAATCAATCAAGGCTGGCCTATATAGCCATAGAATTCCCCCATGTACTAGTTCCAACAATTTTTTGATGTAGTTATTCACATCCTTGATGCATCCAAAATGAGAGATCTCCAATAAGTTCATTATCCTTGTGGTGTATAAGATTGTTATCCATTTCTTTGGTTCCAATATTGGGACTCCTAATGCACTGATCCATTTTCTTTCCACGTATACATGTGGCTCAAATTCCATAAATTTTTCTCTATATGCTATGTCATGGTATGAATACCTTAATATTTCTACACATTCTATAATATTTGGGAGAATGGTCACTACTTCCATTATGCACTGTAATGTTATCACAACTTCTGCCTATTTCCATGGTGACCTCTGCACCGTATGTTTCCCCTTCCTATTTTCCATCGTGGTGGATGTTCCTACTTCCTAACACACATCCTCTTTTGATTTTTCATCTGATTTAGGTTCACTTGTAACATCCTTGACTTGCACCTATTCATATGTTTGTGGTGTTGTCTCTACAACTGGTTCATCCTCTTCCCTTGGTTCGTTATATTCAATTCTTCATTGTTTTTTCAAACTTTTTTGTGGCACTCCCAGACCCAACTGTTGTATAGGGGTCTATGCTTCAACGAGGATTTTTTCTTCAAACCTTGGATCTACATCCATCTTCTCTAGGACAGGATCCTGTTCTTTGACCAATGTTGGGATGACTAGTTTTGGTGATGGAATCACATCTACATTGAAGAATACTTCTTGTAAACTAGGTTTTTCCACTTCTGGCACTTGATATTGCAACGATCTCATGTTACTATGGGTTCTCCTTGAAATTAGATTGGGTTTTCCAACCTTGGGTGGATATATATTGTAAATTCATGACCCTATTGCTCTAAATCGTTGCTAACACTTTGGGATAGTTGGTCGCTCTAAGTGTTTTCTCATATTTCTCTCCTTATTTCTTTGTCCTCTATAAATCATAATGAAGCTTACTTTGCAAGTTTCTTGCTTTTATAGGGCCTGTCATTAATTATCTTTCATATCTCACTTTCTTGTTTAGTGCCTTTTTCATTTTCTGACCACTTTCCATCTCGTCGCACTGTGTTTTTGTTATATCCCATTTATCTTGCACGTGGTATATTCATTTTTGTCATGTAGGGTATTTAAGTTCTATCATACCTTTTTCCAACTTTTTTTGTGTGATGTATCCTCCAACTATTTGTCTATCACTTAACCATATATGATCCATATTAATTTCATAATGAAATTAAAGAAGAGATATTACAATGAAACACACATAAAAATTTCTGGAAACAGAGAAATACAACAGTACATGATTTCTATTAATGAAGGAATTGTACAAAGACTATAGAAACGAAGAGTGTAAGACTCTCTAGAATGGTGGAAACTTTATCTCTGAGAAGAGATGTGATGGATACACTCATTCACAAGAAGAAGATTACAATGAGGCATTGAAGGCCTTTTTTATGATAAACATGAAGTCCAAAACCCTAGATATCCAAAAACTCAACCCTTGGAGATGAAACGCCAAAACTCATGTGGGCCCCGTTGGGGTAAGTTAGTACATTAACTTCATGGGGTCATAATTTTTGCCTACGATATTTTTTTTAGGCATGTGATAGCCCATTCGAAAGGTATTTTTGAGAAATATACATTATTTTTTCAAACTCTGAATCCATCTACAATTTGATTGTGGCAAGCCAAGAAGAAACTGTTTAGATCCCAGAAAGGGCTCTGGAAGTACATAAATATGTACTGACATGAAAAATTCCAAAATAAGTCAGTTGGAATAGGTGGGAGGCCACCAATATCCACCTAGATGTTGTGTAGGGATTTAGGATAGCCCCGTAGTGCAGAAACCACAATTACAAAGAAATGTCCCCATTACAAATAAATGTGCTAAAATGAAAACTATATGTCAATCTAGTTAAAATTTGGAATATGTGGGTGGCCACCAATATCCACCTATATCAATCCTCCCATGTTAGGAAGTAATTCTATCCATTTTGTTGAGTGCCCGTGGAAGAGGGGAAATTATTTTGTGAATCAGAATCTTGGTGAGCTACGTGCCTTGTTGGAGAAGTCATGTTGTTAGGTCTGTGGAAGATTTTCATAAACTTGTTGCTAGTTGGTTTGAATCTGTTCACCAACCTATTGTATATGGGCTTGGCGAAGCATTGTGTAGACACCATTGTAGGTGAAGAAACAATATATGCTTTCTCTTCAGCAATTTTCTTCTGTTGGATAGAAGGTGTTGAGGCTCTAGTGGTTGCAGTGGTCTCCTGTGCATCCTTTGAACATACTGTGAAGAGGATGAATTTTTGAGTATGAGATATTATCTTATGACACTTTTTTGGTGTAACAGTAGTCATAACTACCTCTAGTATCTAGTAGAGTTGACCCCCCAAAGTAATAATGACACTATGAGGTTGACACTTATAAACAACATGGCATTTCCACATATATGGTTGGCCCAAAACAACATCATAGATATCAAGAGGGGAAACACCACACACTACCTCATCCTTGAAGGGATGGATGCCATAGGACATGCAACATTGTTGGCTAACACAAAGATCTCGTCCCTAGTGAATCCATCCAATGTTGTATGGTTGTGGGTGTGGTCTTTTCAAAAATCCCAATTGTTTGATGACCTTAGTTGATATGATGTTCTTTTGGCTATCATTATCAACAATGAAATGCAATGGGGTCCCCTTCACCCACATCTGTGAATAGAAGAGGCACTCCCCTTCTTCAGGATCTACCAATTCTTCCGTTTGAATTTTTGTGGTCGCGACATTAGCAATGGGGTCTCCATCGATGATCTGTCTATTTTCAATATTTCTTGGATTAGATTTTGAATCAGGGTTCTTCTCCTTTTCTTTAACCTTGGCCACCAATGATTATTTCAAGTGACATTCATCGATGTTGTGCCAAGGGATTTTTTGGAAGTCACACCACTTCCCAATGCCATTCTTCATATTTCCTTTACCATTTGTTTCCTGTGTCTTGGGATGGTTGTCTAGTGGTTGTTGATTAGGTCCATATTTACCATGATTTGATTGTTTTGGATTTTTGTTCAATTTTGACAGCATATCGATAGAAAGATCCCAATGATGAGATGTTTAGGAAATCCATTTCAATTTGGATGTGCCTATGCAGAGCCCCATGGTATTTCAGAACTAGATGTCACTCAGATTCTTTGATACCCAACTTGGCACACAAGGTATGGAAAGTATTTGTGAACCCTGACACTATTTGTCTCTTCTCTTGTCATAGTGTGGTCCATATCATGAAATGGTATTCATAGTTATCAATAGGTTAGTATTGTTCCTTGACCCCATCCACAAAAAAATCCCAAGTGGGCTGAACCCCATATATTCCCAATTTCTCTGTGGAACTTTTCTCCCAGTAAGTTTCCCACCAATGTTTGACATGGGGGAGATCCTTGAGGAGTGTGAAGGTGATATTTTCCCTATCAGAAAAATTGTGAATAGAGAAATAACCATCTATCATATTTAAGCATTTTTTTAAGGCATCCACATCGATCTAACCTTCAAATACAAGAATAACAAAATTAACTTGTATCTTGATGGGAGAGGTTCCTCCAAAATGGTCTCTTGATGAAGCTATACATGTGGCTATTGGCAAGTGTTGAAGTATGTGTGCAAACTTCTCCATCATCTCATCCCTCTATCACGTGAGATCTTTCTCAAGCAATATGTTAATAGAATATTCCACTCCATTCCTTTTCTTTTCTACCACCGTAGAGGGTTTCTTGGGAGTGCGAGAGTGAGTTTCCTCAATAGAGACAAGATCAAGACCCAACTTGCTATACTCGAACCTCGTCAGGGACATGCACTGAAAAATGATCAAGAACATCCTTCTTTGATGCCACTAAAACAAATCATTTTTGGAACAAAATGAAAGCAGATATATTACAATGAGACACACATAAAAATTTCCAGAAACAGAGAAATACAACAATATATGATTTCTATTAATTAAGTAATTGTACAAAGTCTGTAAAAATACAGAGTGCAAGACTCGCTAGAATGGTGGCATCTTTATATCTGAGAAGAGATGTGACTAATACACTCATTCTCAAGAAGAAGATTACAATGAGGATCTGAAGGAATTTTTATGATAAACATGAATTCCAAAACCCTATACATCCAAAAACCTAACCCTAGGAGATGAAACACCAAAAGTCATGTGGCCCCCATTGGGGTAAGTTAGTACAGTAACTTCTCGAGCTCATAACATTTTCGTACGATCTTTGTTTTAGGCGTGTTATAGCCCATTGGAAAGGTTTTTTCTATAACTACACATTATGTCGTCAAACTCTGACTCCATCTACATTTTGACTATGGAAAGCAAAGAAAACAATGTTTAGAGCCTCAAAATGACCCTAGAAGTATAAAAACATGTACTAACATGAAAAATTCCAAAATAAGCCAGTTGGAATAGGTGGGCGGCCACCAATATCCACCTGGATTCTATGTAGGACTTCAGGACAACCCCATAGTGCATAACCAATAATTACAAAGAAATGTCCCCATTACAGAGAAACGTGTTGAACTAAAAAATGTCAAGATGAGCTAGTTGGAATTTGGACCAGGTGGGTGGCCACCAATATCCACTTGGATCAATATACCTACTTGTTTTTGGATTTTTCTTATTTTTCCACTTTTTTATTCATTTTTCTTACTTTAACTCCTACTATACACAATATGTACAAGTCTACTTTATGTTCTACAACTATTCAAGGTTAATGGGTTGACTATCCCTATGTAGTTTCAGTCAAATACCATTCACCATTGCTTGAAGTTCTTTGCCTGTTAAATCCTGTAGTTGCACATCACCTCCATTTGTGACAGCCTTTATCTCATGTGGTCCTAGCTAATACATCTTGAGCTTCCCTGATTATTGCAAGTATTTATTGTCATGTAGGAGAACCATATATCCTTCCTTAAATTTCTTCTTCTTGATATGTTTGTCATTCCAAGATTTGTCCTTTGCTTTTTTTACTTCTTTATGGAAACCAACTATGATCCTATTTTCTTCTAACTCCATAATTTGAGCCAATATTTCCTTTATTGCACCTCTTTCTTTCAACTCTTTAATGGTTGTAGTGCACAAAATTGTTATCAAATACTCTAAGGGGACTATGGCTTCTTTTCCATACACCATCCTGAAAGGTTTTTTCCCTATTAGCTTCTTTCATATAGTTCTATAATCACATACCAATGTTGGTACCTTCAAGTCCCAGTCATCCCTGTTTACATTACAAATCTTGGTCAAGGAATTCTTCAATATCTTGTTAAACTCTTCCACTATTCCATTTTCCTGAGGATGATATGGAGTTCTCTTCTGATGATGTATCTCAAATTGTTCAAGAATTTCCTGGATATTATTGTTAATAAAATGAGTCTCTTGATCACTCAACACAATTCTAGGGCATCCAAACCTTGTAACTACTCGTTCAAATAGAAATCACGTTGTAGTATCAACACTGCAATATTTCATTGTTGTTACCTCAACCCATCTGGTTAAGTATTTTGTCACTGTAATAATAAATCTAGCTCCTGATCTTCTTGTTGGTGGATTAATTGGACCTACAAAGTCTACTTCCCACTTATCAAAAAATTCCAAAGTTACCTAAGGTATTAATGGCATCTCATACCTTCTAGATGGATTTCCAACCCTCTGACACACATCACAATTATGGTAGTGCTCCATTTCATCCTTGTGAATGGTTGGCCACGCAATATCTTCTTCACAGTATGTTTCCCCGCATAGTCTCCTCCAACAATTCCTTCATGTGCATCTGCTAAAATGATAGGCCTTTGATGATCCATAACACATCTCCTCAAAATGTTGTATGCACAAATTTTGTACAAGTGACCTGCAATCAGTTGGTATTCTGCAACTCTAACCACCAAACTTTTCTTTTACGCAGTATTAAATTCCTTAGGGGAAAATCCTGGACTCAAAAATTCAATAATATCAACAACATACTCATCAACAATATGTACAAAAAATAGTTGGGAATCTGGGAAATTGTCCTCCAAACTTCTTAGTTCTTCTCCATTAGTTATCCTTGATAAATGATCTAGACTTGCAATCAATATTCTATGCTTCACCACAACTTCAAAGTCAAAATCATGTAACAATAGTAACCATCTGCATATTCTTCCTCCCAACACTAGCTTATTAACCAAATATATAAGAGCAGAATGAGCTGTAAACATATTAAAGTGTTGGCCTAACAGGTAATGTTTGAATTTTGTAATGCATATACCATCGCCAATCCTTCTCTTTCTGTTGTGTTGTAATTATTCTCTTAATTTGACAGCTTCTTGCTTGCAAATGCAATTGGGTGATCTATATCACCTTGTCCTGGTTGAGATAATAATCCTCCCAGTGTTATTGAATATGCATCCACATGCACATGAAATTATTTTGACCAGTCTGGGAACAATAAAATCACCACTATCGCCATCTTCTCCTTCAAAATATCCAAACTTTGTTGGAACTCATCATTCCACTTATATTTAGTTTCCTTCTTCAACAATTTATCCAATGGTACAATAATATGTGCATATCCTCTTATAAAATTTCTATATTATCATGTATGACCAAGTGTACTCTTCAACTAGCTCAATGACTTCGGTGGTGGTAAGTTAACTATGAAAACAATCTTGGCAAGATCAACCAGCAAACCTTGTTTACACACCACATGCCGTAAAAAAATTCCAAAAGGTGCATTGAAAATATATTTCTTAATATTCAATGAAATATGACACTGTCTACACCTATCTAACATCAATATTAACACTTCAACATGATCCTTTAATAAACTAAGCATTGCCCCATCATCCATGTAAACTTCCAAAGCCTTATGAATAAAGTCCTTAAAGGCAACCACTATTACCCTTGAAAAAATTGTAGGTGCATTCTTCAACCAAAATGGCATCACTGTATACTTATATGAACCCCATTCCATTGTAAATGTATTCTTATGTATATATTTTGGTGTTATCCTGATCTGATGATATCCTGAAAACCCATCTAGAAATGAATAAGCTTCTTGACAACCTACATTCTCCAAAAATACATATGTAAATGGGGTAGGAAAAGGATCATGCGTGAAGGCATCATTTATTTTTCTCAAATATACACATATCTTGATTCCCCCTTGCTTATTTTCCTATCCTACCATAGGCATGATTTATTATTATTCTTCTACAGGTTCTATGAAACCATCCTCTAACATCTTGTCAATTTCTTCCTTCACTTTCTGCTTATACATTGGATTCAACCTGTAAGGTATCTGTCTTATAGGTATGGAATATGGCTTCAAAGGGATATTCATCTCTCCAAGTTATCCTTCTAATCCTTTTATTTTTTAAAACATCACTGGAAATAGGTCACTACACTCACATAATAACTTTTTGAATCTTTCTACTATCTAATTATCCCAATAATCTCCAATACTTGCAATATTTGGGTTTTATGTTGTTCCAATATTTACCTTCTTTATCTTTAGTTGGGCTGCATAATATTCTGACTCTAAAAGTGGACCTTATACCTTTCTTTCCCCTTCAAATTCTAGGATCTAGATATTATACATGTTTTCTTCTATTGGGTCTTCCTCTTCTATGACATGGTAATAATGTAGTAATTGTCTGACTGCTTGTTTCTTCTAGTTCCAATAATATATCAAAATCTCCACTTCTAGTTCTTCAAAAATCTTATCTCTTACCAACCTCAATGTTGTATTTATTTATAGATTCTCATTCTCAAAGGTAAATGTGATCACAAAATTAAATTGCACTTCCTCCCAATTTACAGTTTCCCTATGTTGTTCTAATTTTGTGTACCAAATACTTGGAACACCTTCTAATGTGTTAATAAAATGATGTAGCCATTCTTTTGGTGGGACTAATTTCCATTGCAATATATAGCTTTCTACATGTTTTTTGGGTTTTCCAATTCCATCATACTACTCCAGATATTTGTCTTCCTATTCTGCGCCAAATCATATGTGCAATAATATCTTACTTTGAAACCAATTGTTGATCTTCTTTTTATGTGTACCCCACCAACGTGCATGCTTAGCTTTCAAAGGAATATCTAATACTAATAATCTTTGATTTTCCACTAAATTTCTAATTCAAAATTCATTAAAAATTCTTCTAATTCATTCTGACCATAAAAAGTAAGAGGCTCTCTTACCTCTATAAAAAATCATCTTAGCACACACGTCATTCTGGCACATATTCTAGTAGATAATTCATGTAACCATTGCTACTAGTTCTCCAGTCCTATGTCAAAGTCTGAAGAACAAGAACTAATACTCGTGTTGGTCCTAAAATATGCACCTAGCTACTAAAGGGCATAGCTAGGCCACCTCACATTATGAATGGTTGTTTTTTTTATTTATGGGTCAATTAGAGGGTTGGTTTACCAAGACATGAGCATATTGTGGTTGGCCAAATGACATGGAGGAGGGTCCTCCTTGGCTGGTGGCATACTAAGGATAGAAAAATGAGACAGTAAAGGTAAGAAACAAAGAAAAACAACAAACCATTCAATGAACAATTTTCTTCTATAAGTTTAAGTCTTAAAATGTCATTTCAAGCATAAAACATGTACCAAAAACACAATCATTACCATAGGTTGTAATAAAATAAAATATTCATCAAAGCATAGTTGTTATCACAGGTTTCATATTAATAAATACAAGTTATACAATAGATAAAGGAAAAGAAACATACTTCGCACAAATCACAATTGTATTCAAGATAAGAAACACATACGAATTTGGACACAAACACACTGTAATCAATAGTATATTCACCAAGTAGAGAGATTTAATCCATGCACAGAATGGGTCCAACTAGTTATTGTATTGATATTTTTCTCCCAAAAAAACTCCACCCTCAGAACATACAAAAAATGCATATTTATCATAGTTGCAGAGGCTCTCGTCCATCTGGGACTAAGACTTAACTCTACACTACCAGTTGTAAAACAACTTATTAACTTAATTAGAAAATGTTGGAGTATAGTAATGTATACTTCACGCTGGAATTTATAAAAAAAAGTGGTTGTTATCAGACATAAAAAACCACTTATTATGCTTTAAACTTAAAAGAGTCTTGAACTAAACAATTAAAAACTATTATTTGCGATAAAATTAGATTGATGCATGTGCTAGAGTGAACTGATATTTGACAGAAAATGACTAGGAGTGACAGAACCAAGTTTTGTATTGATCATGGGCATGCATGCACACTGTTGGAGGCCATTGGAGATAACTGAATGTATTGGCAGTGAAAGAAGAAAATCATCTAGTGTTTTCCCAGAGTCTCTAATATTCTTTCCTCAGTCTGGATTATAGTTTCCCCAATTTTGGCTTAGTGTTGCAGGGTCCGAATTCCGCAAATTATGTTCTGTACCTATTGGTTATCGTTGAACTACTTCTAGATGATAAATATGATGACATGGACTGGCTCAACCTTCCCTCATTTGATGCCCCTTTCAAACATTAAAATATGCCATTAACAAAGATAAGCCATTCCGGGGTTTTGGCGTTCGAGAGTTTTTTAGCATAGAATATTCATATCTTCAGGAGTTTTTGAGCACATAATATTCATATATCCCAGAGGCTCAGAGTCATTAACCACCACTTATGCTAATTAACCCAATATTAAGACTTTAATCATTAATTCTTTGGAGTTTGGACTCTGAATCCTTTGGAAACTGTGTTAACTCTCTATCAAAATATCCCGGAGGAAATTTCCCTGGACTGAAGTGGTGGCTGTGATGTCATGACCAATGACGTGTCATGAAAAGAAGGGTGACATGTGTCACCTAGAATGGGAAAAATGGTGTGTTGAAAATGCTTGAAATGAGTGCCACGTGTCGGTGACCTATGGATGCCACATATCACCACATATGAATGTCATGTGTCAAAGTAGATGAGTGCTATGTGTCTCTATCACTTCAGGACTTCATATCTTCAAGAGTTTCTGAATGTAGATTGTGGATATCTTTCATACAACTGACCTCAAAGAGTGATGTGGTAGTTCGGGGCTCCAACCCTTCGTGGGTTCATGATTGTATTGAATCAAAACCTCTCAGATGTTTGATCCTTAGGATCTAACGTGTCCATGACATCACTGTCACTAATGTGGCATCGACAATTCAATGTTCAGGAGTTTTTTTAGTGTTGTATTTGGAAATACCCTAAGGAATATTGCTAAAGTGATGTGAAGGTTCAGTGTTCAGGATTTTTCGACAAAGAAAAATCTGATGTTTCGACACTGAAGTCACGGAGTGGCTTATGTAACTTTTTCAATTAAACATCGTGCAAGTTATGGAATCCTGAATGTTCGAGTGTTGTTGATATGATCGGTTGTTGGATATCCACCGTTGAACTTTAGCCTGTTTGTTTGGCTTGAAATCTAAGCCCAAAATGAATTTCTTTGAATTGTTGCATTCTATTATGCAGATTATTACTCCACATACAAAGGAATTTATGGTCTTGGATGCCTCTTTTGCACAAAAAATAACTTGGTGGACCTAGTGCACGCTTGATCAATGGAAAACATGATGGTAAGTATTTCAAACCAAATCACGACATGCAATTATCCTTCAGGAAAAACATAAACAAAATGTGCAAAGACTCAATCAAAAAGGAAAATGATAGAAACAAAGTCATTTAGAGAGGGGAACCAATCTGACCAACCAAAAGAGGAATAATTTTGATGAAGGCATAGGGAAAAGATGCAGGAGGGGTAGGGGTGCATAATTAGGTATCAACATTGACTCAAATTGGGGGATAGTACTTCCCTATGAGGTGTTTAAGAACAAACGATCAATGCCTTGTAATTAAATAAATTGCTCCCACCTTCATTTTCTTACCTCTCTTTATGTTTTCCATCCATGTATATCTGCTACTGTCTCTCAGCCATGCATCTCATTGAACTTAAAACTGCAACTACACCATAGTTCCTTTGTTGGGCTATGGATTCTTTATTCACGTGAAAACTAACTAATAAAAAATGAAAAAGTAAAGAATCTATGTTACAATAGGGACCTTCCCTCATTCTTTCAATAAAAACAGTGTTTCAGGAAGCGCATGTTTACTAGGCCCCCAAAAATTTCAGCGTCGTCCATATTGTGTAAAACAAATGTGTTATTTTCCAGAACCTCAACCACCTTAAAAGGAACAAACCAGAGGTTATCTAACTTACCGTGCTTGGAATTTTCTTCCTTTCTAGAATCCCACCTCAGGACTAGGTATCCCTCTCGAAATATATACTTCTTGGTTTTCTTATCAAAAGATGAATTTATCTCTCTCTGGTATGCTTCAGTGATCTAACTCAATTCTTCCCTTTTTTTTTGAACCTCTATAATCTGAAATATTCCCCTCTGGATTTCATTTGGATCCTTCATTTCTTCTTATAGGAATTCCAAAACTAGTAGACCCAACTGAGTGGGGAAGACAATATCTATGCCATAGAATAGTTGAAATGGTGAGGTTCCCAAATATCTCTTGGTGTTGATCCTATCATCCCATAAGGCATACTTTAGTTTAGAGTCCCAATATTTCTTGTTTCTAGTCAACAATTTCTTGATGATCCTGATGAGAGTCTTTTTTTATGACTCAACAATCCCATTCCCCTGAGGATAATAGGGCATGGAATGTGTCAAGGTGATGTTATGGCTACCACATAAGTCAATCATGACTTTGGACATGAATTCCTGAGAAAATAAGTTTTCTAGGGTAGCCGAACCTAGAAAATATTTTAGTTTCCAAAAATTTCATAATCACTTTGTCAATAGCATTCCTAGTGGGCACAGCCTCGATCCATTTGGTAAAGTAGTCAATGGCAGTGAGGATCCACTTGTTTTTCCCCCTAGAGGGTGGATTTATATCACCTATGAAACCTAATCCCGTTTGTTGAAAGGGGCCATCAGTAGTGATAGGTTTCAGGGGTAGTGAGAGTAAGTTATGATTGCCTGCAAACTTTTTCCATTCATTGCATGCCCTTACTGTAGCAAATACATCATAGAAACGAGTGGGCCAGTCGTACCCTGCCCTTAGGATCTTGAGGGTTGTAGATTTCCAATGCTGGTGTCCCCAACAAAATCCCTTGTGCATATATGTTACGACCTACTTATCTTGATTTTCATCAATACACTTTAATAGGATGCCAGCAAGATCCCTCCAATACAAGTTTTGATTTAAAATGTAGAATTTGATAGATTTTAATTTGAGGAATATATCCCTCATATTATTCAAATATGGTGGACATTCTAGCTGCTATAGAAAGTAAATAGTATCTCAGTACCAAGGTGAAGAACAATAGTTTTCACATACCTTCATGTTGTTTTGTCCAGACTGTGTCATGGGTGCATCGGAGTGGGTGAAGGTCTGATGTAATTCCAACACCTTACAGTTTGATTATGATAATAACTTGGAAAGTCCCTGTCCCTTGATCAACTTGGTGGGATTTATGTGCAGGTCATACTCCAACAATTTGAAAATCCATTTCCATCTTTTCCCTTCGCTATCTGGCTGGACCATAATCTCTTTGACACTGTTTATAGGAACATAGGTTGTTATGCTAAAATGTAACACATACACCTTGAAGGATTTCAATGCTTTGACCAATTCATAATCTTTCTTTTCTAATATATCATACTTCATCATAGAATCTCAGAGGGATTTGTTGAAAAATGATATTGGTTTTTCATGCCCTTCTTCCTTCTTTTGCAGTAACACAACAACAATGATTTCCTTAGAGGTGAAAGAAAATATGAATAACTCTTTGGCATAGTCAGGGATGACTAATATAGGGGCTTCAACTAAAGCTTGTTTGATCCTCTAGAATGCTGATTTTTCCTCCTGTGACCACTTGATAACAACATCTTTCTTCAGCATCTTGGTGATAGGCCTTATGATTTCAGCAAAGTTTGGCACAAAGCGCCCCAAAAAAATTATTCTGCCTATAAAAGACTAAATAGACTTCTTGTTTCTCGGAATTTCAATTTTTTGAATGGCCTCCAATCTCTTAGGGTATATATTTATACCTCCTATTGATATGATGTGGCCTAGGAGTTTACCTTTTGGCATAGCAAAGTGGGATTTCTTGGGATTCAAAGAGATCCCATACCTTCTGCATTTTCAAAAAATCTTCTTAAGGTGTTGTAAATTCTCCTCATCTGATTTGGAGAAAATGGTGATGTCATCCAAATATATAACCATAAATTTATCTTTATCCCCCATGAAAGCTACATACATAGCCCTCTGAAAGGTGGCCCATGCGTTCATCATCACAAAGGGAATTTTTTCGTACATAAATGTCCCCCAAGGGGTGGTGAATGTTATTTTTTCTTTGTCCTCTTCACATACTGTTATATGGTTATAACCGGAGTACCCATCCATCAAGGAAATTATATGAGAACATACTACCCTTTGTAAAATATGGTCCATCTTGGGAAGGGAGTAGTTGTCATTTAGGGAACACTTGTTGAGATTTCAGAAATCAACACACAAGTGTATTTCCCGACTCTTGTTTCTCATAGGTACCAAGTTGGCCACCCAATCTAAGTACCTCAAGGGCACAATAATTATGGCATCAAGGATTATTTTCATCTCTTTTTCAATGATGGACATCAGCATGGGATCAAATTTCCTGATATTCTATCTAAATGGCTAAGGACCAGCCTTCAAAGGGATCTTGTGTTGGATAATGTCAATTTCTAATGTCTTGAAATCCTCATAGGACCATGCGAAAATTTCAGCAAAATTTTTCATGTGGCTGACATACCTGTCTTTTTTTTATAGAGGTAGTGCCTTGGACAATTTGACCATTTTGGGATTTTCAACAATCCTAATGTTCCATTCCATCACTTCCCATTCTTGATTTTTTATGTCAGCTCCTCTGGAGACAACATGACTGTCAAATAAACTTTCCAATTGCACTAGACCCCTAGGGATGTGTTTCATTTTAAGTTACATAATGTTGTGTCCAACTACTTTTTTCAACATATGAGATGTTTTTTTATTCTCTTATTCATCATTTTCACCTTCTTGATCTATAGAGATACCAAAGAATTCTTCTATGGTCTACAGAAATATTTGCCACTCCAGGTCATCACTAAAGACCTACCAGTGCTTGATGTTGTCTGGTATGGTTTTCCTATGTCTACATTCCACCTGATAATTGATATTTAGTCCAATGGGAGGTCTAAAGTTGCTAGAAACCAATGCCAAATAATCTTCCTTCTGATTTTCCTCTCTAGGAATGAAGGAAACATTGAATGCCAGAAAGAAGTTATCAAACAAGTCCCACACCTCGTTCGTGTATTGTTTGAGCCTCTGTTGTTTAGCTTGATAGATGTTCTTGAATTCATTGATGATTAGCTTAGAATAACCAAAGACTACCAAATTTTCAATGGCCATGTATTTAGCAGCTCTCATTCCAAGCACTAGAGCTTCATACTCAGCTATATTGTTAGTAGTCTCAAATTCCATCTTATAAGAGAGCATTATAACCTCATGTGTAGGGGAAATAAGGACTATACCAACCCTAAAACCTTCTTTTGATGAAGAGCCATCGAAATACATCTTCCACACTTGGTTCTGCTAATCTATCAAAGGTTGATCTTTGCATTTGGTGACTATAATGTCTGGTTCATCACCATTTAGACGAAAACCAGATGATCCAATCTCATCCTCAATAGCACAAATTGGGTGATTACTTGGATTCTGATGGTCACTGACAATATAGGCCAATTTGAGCTCTCTGTATAGCCTCATGTGCTCTCCTCCAAAACTAGGGATGGTGGCATACATGATGTCCATTTGTAATGATCCTCCAACCTTCTTGGCTTACATCTCAGACAAAATCATACCAAACTCGGGGGGAATTTTAGCCACAACAATGTCCATCACTACACTTTTCATGGGTAATTGTGCCAAAGAAACCACCATATATTTTATTAATCCCAAAAATTGACTTTTTTGGAGTCAAAGGAGTAAAGGTCTTGATAGGGCTTGGTGATCTCTAGACCTAGTTCCTCCATAAGAACTTTAGGCATGACATTGTGTGAGCCACCTAAGTCCATGAGACAGTTATGTAGGATTTTTTCATGGACATTTCGAGATATGTAGAATGTTGGAGAAGAATCAGAACCATCTGCAATGTGTGGGCCCATAGTAATGGTTGGGTTCTCATCCTGCAAACTAATTACATCAGAATTTATGATAGAAGTAGGTGGTTGCGAAACCTTCATAATGGATTGTTTGAAAGGTTCATTTTTCAACAACTCTGACAAAGGTACAAGGATATTGATATTGCTCAACTCATTCTCTAGGATGAAATATTCTTGTGGCCTATCAACTTATTTTACTTTAGGGATAACAAGTTTAAAAGGAGGAGGTTGGTGAGCTTTAGCCAATGCACCCTTCCTTGGATTTGTCTTGGGAGGAACCTTTTTTTTTGTTCTAATAAGATGTGGTGGGTTTAGGAGTGCTTATTCTAGGTCTCAAGTAATATTTATTTTGGTGTTGGCCTTGAATAACTCCCTCTTCCCCTATCTCAACATAAAACTTATCTGGCAGTTGTGCTACCTCATAATCTTGCTATGTTAAATGACTGGTGTGAAAATATGTTTCATTGAAAAGCATAGTAGCATCATACACAAAATTATTGTCTGCATCCATCTCCTCAATATGATTGTTTTGGAAATGAGGTACTACTCTTTGGTAATCAAAATTCCTCCTCTCTCTCTGCATTATCTGAGGACCATCATTCGATATTCTAAATTGGTTTGGATTTATGTTCCCAACCCCTTGAAAAGATCTATTTGGTTGTTTAGATTCCCATTTCATCTTAGCTATTTTAGATGTTAGATCTTTCAAAGTTTTGATCATTTCATCAAGTTTAGGATCAAATGTGGTTGGGTTAGAGGAGGAAGGGGATTCCTCTCTTTGTTTCTTCTTGTATTTTTTAGATCTGGTCTTTAACTTGTCTGATGCCAAGATGTTATATTCAACCTCAATGGTTGCTTCTTGCATGGATAGCAAGGTGTTGGATCTTCTCTCCCTCAACAAAAGAGAGAATTATGCATCAAATTCATTGGCATAAGTGATTATGCCAGAGGATTCAATTGGTTTTATCTCATATGGGATTATACTATACATATTATTAGATCTCTTGGTGAAGTCTGAAATAGACTCACCATTGTTTCTCTTAAGGTCTCACCATTGCTTCTCTTAAGGGCCCCAAACTCAATGATGTAATAGAGATAATCCCTTCTATATCCCCATTTGATCTAGATGTTATGAGTGGAATGAAATGAATACAGATTATTATCAAAAGATTCTTAACACAGAATAACAAATATATAGTAAAATTGATTTCTATTCAATAAGGAAATAAATTCAAACTTTAAAATGCAACGGGAAAGAAGCTTGCTAGAATGGTGGTAGATTATCTCTGAGAAGAGATGTGATAGATGCACTCATTCAGAAGAATATCATTACAATGAGGCTCTGGAGGCCTTTTTACAATAGACAGGAATGTCAAAACCCCTAGACATCCAAAATCCTAACCCTCAGAGATGAAGTGCTAAAAGTCATGTGAGCCTTGTTTGGGTAAGTTAGTACATCAACTTCTCAGGGTTGTAACTTTTGCATACGATCTCCATTTTAGTCACACAATAGCCCGTTGGAAATATATATTTGAGGAATACACATTTTTCCATCATAATATAACTATGATTACAGTTTGACTATTGTGAGCCCTAAAAAAAAAAATTAAGGCCTTAAAATGACCCTGGAAGTCAGGGACCCGAAAACTAGGAAAAAAATGCCAAACTGGAAAACTGCCAAAATGAGCTAGTTGGAATAGATGGGAGACCACCGACATACATATGGATCAATCCTCCCCCCTTAGGAAGAAATGGTCTCCATTTCTTTGAGTGGCCCCATCAGATGAGGAAGTTTCTGTTGAATTTGTCCCTAGGTGAGCCACTTGCCTTGGTGCACGAGATTCCCTGCTTTGACAACTCAATAAAGTTGGATCCTTTATTGGTGAGTTCCCTTGACCTTTTTTTCCATAATATGATCACTGGATGCATGTTGTATGCAGTTAGTTTTGAGATTTGTGGTTGTTAGTTGTTCTACTATCTTTGAAGTGTCCAATAATGGAGGGAAATAAGGTCAAAGGAAATCCACGTTGAATACTGGGTGCAGGCCAAGGAAAGAAGGAATGTTGAGCACAAAATAATTATCTCCCACAACCTTAGTGATGGTGTACGACCTATAATAGAGTGGGAGAATATTTCGATGCAGTCCTGTAAGGAATTATTTCTTCAAGTGCAACCAAACTTTGTCGCCCATCTAAGACTTATGTGGCACCCAATGTTTATCATGGAGCTGCTTGTACTTGTCATTGGACTTCTATAGGATATCTTGAACCTATTAGAAGAAGTGTGGGATCCATTTAATGAACTGGGTGGCATTGTCAGCTTCAGTTCATAGGATATGAGTCGGCTAAGGTGACCGCAACAGGTAGTGCAACATCTATGGGACCCAATGGTTGGAATCCCAACCCCACCTGAAAGGGAACGTGGTTTCTTGATCTATGAAGGGCTCAGTTGTAGCTATGTTGAACATAGGAAAGAATATCATCCCATGTGATGTGGTTCTTGGAATTATACATGTGCAGGATATGCACGATCATTCGATTTATGACCTCAATTTGGACATCTGTCTAGGTGTGGAAGGTAGTGGATTTGGTGAGCTTGGTGTCCATAAGTGGCCAGAGACTGGACCAAAATGTGATGATAAAGTGACTATATCAATATAAGTAAATGGTTTTTGGGATTCCAAAATGTACCCATACTCGTTTAATTAAGAGCTTGATAGTGGCCTCTGTTGTGATTCTCTTCTTGCAGGTGGCCATAATCTCCATCTTATAAAAGAAATCAACAACCACAAAAACACAGTCATTTCCTTGCTTGGTGGATGGGAGGCCTAACATGTATTCCATTGATATGGATTCCCATGGCCTATCAGGAGTAGGAAGAGGGGTGTACATGCCCTATTTCTTAGTGGTCGGTTTGGAAATAACATAGGCAATGCAGTACCTGATATACTTGTTGACCTCATGTCAAAGTTTCATCCAATAGAAATGTTGCTACAACATCGCCACTATATTTTCAATGCCAAAGTGTCTTGCCACCTGACTTTATTAGGCTTCCCAGATCAGCTTCACTCACTCGCTTGATGGAATGTAGATATGTCCCAGACGACACAACATCCCATCCTGAAGATGGAAATTAGCGACAACTGCATTTGTGCCAAAACTTTGGTAGGTCGTGGCGAATTCTGGGTCTGTCTGATAGATTTGGGTCCATCTATAGGTCTCATGGCCGCAAGATTCTAGCACTGTGGTGAGTGTCGCAACTAGCATTCTGCTGAAGAAATCAATGACATGATTTTTTCTTCCTGTTTTATACTTGATTTTGAGGTGGAATTGTTGCAAGTATGTGGACCACTTTTGATGGTGGTCATTCTACAATCTTCCTTGTGTCTACATCAACTATAGTGGCTTATGATCACTGTGGATGACTGCCTCCTTCCCAAAAATGTAATGTTTCCATTGGCGACAGGCTTTCACAATGGAGTAAATTTCTTTGTTGTAATTAGGGTACTTACAAAAAACATCTGATAGTGTCTCACTATGATAGGCCATGGGGTGGTTGTGCTGAGTGAGAACGATGCCCACAATGTAGTATGAAGTATTTGTCTCTATATCAAAGGGTTTATGTAGGTCTGGTAGTGAAAGTACTAGGGCTGAGCACAAGAAATTATTCAAATAATCGAATTCTTATTGTTGGGACTCTCTCCACACAAATTTCACCTTACAAACACCCCTGGTTACTTGGTTGAGGGCCCATGCAATATGGGAGAATCCCAAAATGAACCTGCAGTAGAAATTGGGAAGGCCCATGAAGCTCTGAAGCTCAATGAGTGTGGTTGGGGCTAGCCAGTTATAGATGAATTGGATCTTGGCTAGATCCACATGTAAGACATGTTGATTAGAAATGTAGCCTAGGTAATGGACCCTGTCCATGCTAAAGGAGATTTTTTCCAAGTTGGCGCATAGTTTGTGTTTTTGCAGGGTGTGCAAAACCTGTTGAACACGTTGCAAGTGTTATTCCCAAGTCTTGTTGTAAATGAGGATTTCATCTAGATACACCACTACAAAATTATTGGTGAATGATCGCAGGATATCATCTATCTTCCTCATGAAAGTGGCTGGAACATTTTTCAAACCAAAGGGCATGACCAACCATTCAAAAAGACCTTCCTTTGACTTGAAGGTAGTCTTCCATACATATGTCTATTCTATCGAGACCTGGTGGTAGCCAAACTTCATATAAATCTTACTGAAGTATTTTCCCCCCGTGAATTGATCAAAGAGGTTGTCGATTCATTGAACTAGGTACCAGTTTATGACTATGATTTTATTCAGATCTTGATAATCAATGCAGAGTCGACAAGTTCCATCTTTTTTCTGTACCATCACGATTGGGCTTCCACAAGGTGATGATATGGGATGGATTTGCCCCTTGTGGAGAAGTTATTGGATCTGTTGCTTGATATCCTCATTCTCTAACAAAGAGCGAGGGTAGAATGGCCCATTGGGCAGCGGTGCATCGGGCGTTAGATCAATGGGGTGCTTGACCTGACAATGCAGAGCTACCTTGGTAGGTGAGAAGAAGATATTTGATTATTCTTCCATGACCTTATCCACTTTCTTATGTTGTGTGGAGAGGTCGGTTTCAGAGACTCTAGATGTGGTTGTGATATTTCACTCATTCTAAGATAGAATCACGAATAAGAAAAACTTCCCCATCTAAGAGGTGACCTTCCTGCATTGCTTGGCAAAGATCAAGGAAATAACACTAGGTGGTATTGCCTCGAGTATCCTGTACAATTTCTTGTTCAAAGTAATAATAACACTATGAGGCCTAAACTCATATACAACATGACGTTTCCATAAATATGGTTGGCCCAAAATAACATTACAAACTTTGATATCGGAAACATCACAAAATACCTCATCTTTGAAGGGATTGATTCCATATGATAGGCGACATTGTTGTCTAACGCGGATGTCACTTCCTTGGTGGAGCCATCTGATGGTGTATGGATGTGGGTGCAACATTGTCAACAGGGTGAGTCGCTTGACAAAATCTACTAATATGAGGTTCTTTTATCTACCACTATCAAAATGAAGTGCAGTGGGGTACCCTTCACCCGCATTTGTGAATGAAAAAGGTGTTCGCCTTCCCATGGATCATCTGGTTCACTAGGCTGGAGCTTGGTGGTAGAAATGGTAGTAATGGGTTTTGTGTCAATGATCCATCTCCCCCTTTCTAGTTCTAACACAAAGTCAAAACCCACATCTGATTCAGAGGCTTTCACCTCAGCCACCAACGACTTCTTTGAGCGACAATATGTAGTGTTATGTCAGGGGATCTTATGGAAGTCGCACCACTTCCCAATATCTTTCTTTGTCTTTCCGGTGTCCTTCTTTGCTTGCGGCCTAGACTAGTTTTCCTAAGGTTGTATGTATTTTCTCTATCCTTTGTTCTGTAGGTTGGGGCTGCCCTTTCCTAGATTTTTTTGTGAGGGGTTCCCACGCCCAAATTTTTGTGTCTTTTGTTTGAGCTTCTACTTGATTTTGATGACATATTGGTAGGTTGTGCCCAAGGATGAAATGTCTACAAACTCCATTTCTACCTAGATGTATCTATTCATACCATCGTGATACTTGAGCACTAGATGTCACTCAGAATATTTGATACCTATCTTGGTGCGCAAGGTATGGAAGATTTTTTTGAACTCGAGCAATGCTCAGTCTCTTTGTTGTCGCAGTGTGGTCCATTTTGTGTACAGGTCATCATAACTTCCAACATGGTAGTATTATTCCTAAATAGCATCCCTAAATGACTCTCAGGTGATCGTGACTGTAAATAATGAGGGTTCCTTTGTTTCCTTTTGCTCAGAAAAAGTTTCCCACCAATATTTGGCATGGGGAATGACTTTGAGGAGTGTAAAAGTAATATTTTCTCTATTCGAGAAGTTATGGACAGAGAAATACCCTTCTAGAAGATTCAACCATTTCTCTATAGAATCTGCGTCTATCTGACCTTCAAATAAAGGAATATTGAAGTTGATTTGTACCTTGGATGGGGCAGTTCCTACGGTTGAGGAATATGTGTCACCTGTTGGTAGTCGCCGAAGGATTTGCACAAAACTATCCATCATCTCGTTCCTTTGTTGCGTGAGGGATTCCTCGAGAAAATTTTTGAATGGATCTCTTGTCTCATCATATTTATTTTCTCCCACCATGAGAGGTCACTTGGGCATGCGAGAGATTGTTTCCTTAATAGAAACAAGCTCGAGACCCAATTCTTTGTACCCTGACCTCATTGGGGACATGCATTAAGAATAACAAGGAGCAGACCGCTCTGATACCACTAATATGTATTTTATGAGTGGAATGAAATGAATACAAATTATTATCAAAATATGCTTAACACAAAATAACAGATATACAGTAAAATTGGTCTCTATTCAATAAGGAAATAAGATGAAACTATTAAATGTAGCAGAAAACAAGATTGCTAGAATGGTGGTGGCTTATCTCTGAGAAGATATGTGACAGTTCTGCTCATTCGAAATAAAATCATTAAAATGAGGCTCTGAAGGACTTTTTACAATAAATAGAAATGTCAAAAACGCTAGACATCCAAAAACCTAACCCTAGGAGATGAAGCGCCAAAATTCATGTGGTCCCCGTTTGGGTAAGTTAGTACATCAACTTCCGAGGGTCATAACTTTTTCATACGATCTCTGTTTTAGGTGCAAGATAGCCCGTTGGAAAGACGTATCTAAGGAATACACATGTTTATGTCAGAGTCTAACTCCATCTACATTTTGACTGTGGTGAGACCTAAAAATGTTGTTTAGGGCCTCAAAATGACCCCAGAAGTTAGGGACACAAAAACTAGGAAAAAACTGCCAAACTGGAAAATTGCCAAAATGAGCTAGTTGGAATAGGTGGGAGGCCACTAACATCCATATGGATCACCGTTTATTTATGAAATATTTATCTAATGCATCAATATATTCAATGGAGTTTGGAGGGAGGCTTCATAACCATTTTCTTTTCTCCCCATCAATACTTTGTACAAATGACCTCATCCACACATATGCATAGTCAATGTTAAAGTTGTTTGGAAAGATGTAAAAATATACAAGATGTTCCTAAGTTTTGACATACCCTTCCCCATTATATATAGGAAAATATTTCATGTAATATGTGGTTGTGAGTGCATGTAATCGTACAAGAAGAACTATGGGTGCATATCTGGCAGTAATTATGGCATCCATCCTGTTAACAACCATTGTTTAGGAAATAGGATTCTGAATATTGATTGGAGATACAGGGGTGGATGTTGGACCAGATAATGAAGTAGAGGTATGATTTGAAGGTTTCTATGGTTCCTTGGAAATGTTATTCTCAGGGCTAGAAAATTCAAGATACTTGGGATGATGAAGAATAGTGGATTCTTGATGTGTAGCTTTACCCTTGGGGAGTGAATTATATCTCTGAGATAAGGTGGATTTTCTTAGTTTTCTTTATATATCAAAGATTATTGTGTCATTTTCAGGGTTATGATGATGCTTAGTGGCTCTGGTGTGTTTAAATTTTGATTTCTTGAGTCCTTTTCTAGGAGCCGCTATTTCTTTTTGAAGTTAACTTAGTGGAGACGCCAAGTGAAATATGTCAGTCTGAAACTGTCTAATATTTTTTCACCATCAAAGGTCATATCTGATCGTTTTCATTCTCCCATTGAAATATATTTCATTACTATGTTCCCTAACAATGACACCCGAAGATGTTGGTCCTAAATTCTGCAGCTGACTGCTAAAGGGCAGAGCTAGTCCACTTCAAGTTATGAATGGTTGTTTTTTTTATTTATGGGTTAGTTAGAGAGTTGGTTTAACAAGACATGAGAATAGTTCAATTGGCCAAATGAAATGGATGAGGTTCCTCCTTATATGGTGGCATACTAAGGATAGACAAGTGAGACAATAAAGGTAAGAAAAAAAGAAAAAAAACAAATCATTCAATGAACAATCTACTGCTAGAAGTTTAAGTCTTAAAATGTCATTTTAGGCTTCAAACATGTACAAAAAACACAGTCATTCCCATAGGTTGTAATAGAAACAAATATTCATCAAAGCATAGATATTATCGCAGGATGCATATTAATAAAGACAATTTATATAGTAGTTGAAGGAAAAGAAACGTACTTCACACAAATCAAAATTGCATTCAAGATAAGAAACACATACGAATTTGGACACAAGCACACTATCATCAATAGTATCTTCACTAGGTAGAGAGATTTAATCCATGTGAAGAATGGGTCTAACCAGTTGTTGTATTGATATTTTTATCCCAAAAAAACTCCACCCTCAAAACATACAAAAAATGCATATTTATCATAGTTTCATGGGCTCTCATCCATCTAGGATTGAGACATAACTCTAGAGTACCAGTTGTAAACCAACTTGTTAACTTAACTAGAAATTGATGGAGTATAGTAATGTATACTTCACACTTGACTTAATAAAAAAGAGTGGTTCTTATCACACATAAAAGACCACTTATTATGCTTTAAACTTAAAGAGACTTGAACTAAACAATTAAAAACTGTTATTTGAGATAAAATTAGAATGATACATGCACTGGAGTGAAGTGAGATCTAGCAGAAAATGACTAGGAGTTATAGAACCAAGTTATTTATTGATCGTGGGCATGCATGCATGTTGTTTGAGGCCATTGGAGATAACTAAATGTATTGGTAGTGAAAGAAGAAAATCATCTGGTGTTTTCCCAGAGTATCTAATATTATTTATGTAGTCTAGATTATAGTTTCCCCAATTCAGGCTCACCGTTGTAGTGTCTGGATTTCAAAAATTTTGTTTTGTACCTGTTGGCAATCGCTGAAATACTACCAGACGAGAATTCTGATGATGTGGACTGGCTCGACGTTCCTTGGTTTTGCGCCCCTTTCAAACTTTAAAATATGCAATTAATGGAGATAAGACATTCCAGGATTTTGACATTAAATAGTTTTGGAACACAGAATATTGATATCTCCCGGAGTCATTAACCACCACTTATGCTAATTAACCCGAGATTATGACTTTAGTTATTAATTATATCAGGAGTTTGGACTCCGACTCCTTTGGAAAATGTTTTAACTCTCGATCAAAATCTCTCGGAGGAAATTTCTCGAAATCAATGTGGCGGTTGTGACGTCACGACCGATGGCGTGTCATGAAAAGAATGGTGACACGTGTCACCTGGGATGGGGAAAATAGTGTGCTGAAAATGCTTGAAATGAGTTCCACGTGTCGACAACCAATAGATTCCACATGTCACCATAGATTAATGCCAAATGTCAGC
The DNA here is from genome assembly GCA_009831015.1 of Picea engelmannii. Lineage (NCBI taxonomy): Eukaryota > Viridiplantae > Streptophyta > Pinopsida > Pinales > Pinaceae > Picea > Picea engelmannii. The sequence continues at coordinate 315,170 of ML779933.1, read as the reverse complement.
ACAGATGAGCACTACATGTCTCTGTAGATGAGAGCTACATGTCTTTGGCACTTTGGGACTTTAGCTCGTCATCTCTTCAGGAGTTTCTAGATATAGAGTGTGAATATCTCCCAGAAAACTGACCTCCCAGAGTGATGTGGTAGTTTGAGGCTTTGTCCATTCAGGGGTTCGTGATTATCTTGAAGTAAAACCTCCTGGATTCCTAATCCTTCATATATGACATGTCCATGATGTCACTATCGCTAACGTGGCATCATAGTTTTGGTGTTTGGGAGTTTTTTGAGTGTTGTGTTTGGAAATTCTCGGAGAAAGATCGTCAAAGTGATGCGACACTTCGACATTCGGGATTTTTCAACAATGAAAACTATGACATTTTGACGTCAAAGTCAAGGAGTGTCTTATGTAACTCTTGTGATTAAACCTCGTGCAACTTCTGGAATCTAGAATGTGTGAGAGCCATTGATCTGATCGGTTGTTGGATCTCCATCATTGAACTTTAGCCTATATTTTTGGCTTGAAATCTGACCTGGAAATGAATTGCTCCAAATTGTTGAGTTTTGTTCTGCGAAAGCTTACTGCACATACAAAGGACTTGGTGCTTTTGGATGTCTCTTGCACAGAAAAATAACTTGGTGGACCTGTTTCATTCTCAATAAATGGAAAACATTATGAGAAGTACTTCGAACCAAATCATGACATAAAATTATCCTTCAAGAAAAACAAAAACAAAATGTTCAAGGACTGAATCAAAAAGGAAAATGATAGAAACCAATACATTTAGAGAGGGGAGCCGAGCTGACCAACCAGAAGATGAATAATTTTGATGAAGGCATGGGGAAAAGAGGCAAGAGGGGAAGGGGTGCAGACTTAGGTATCAACAGGTAACAAAGAGGTAGAATAACACAATGATACAAGAAAATATCAGGAACACAGGAAATGGCGTAGAGGATGTACCATAGACCACATGATCAACAAAAAAAACACAATCGAAATTGCGTAAGATAGGAAAGAAAAGAAAATACAAGGGTACAATACCAATCCCATTTGTGTGCAAAAAGAATAAAGCGCACAAGGAACTGACCATTTAGACACTGATGAATTATGATATGGATCGAATTGGTTACCAAGTAAAGGATACTTATGAGGAGGTAGTTCAACAGATGTCATAGGGGTAGGAAGAAATCAGTAAGAAGATGCAAGAGATGTTGAATGAATTTCAACAATGACTAGATATAGTAAGCCTGGCAACAGGAAGAAGATCCATGAAAGGAAAAATAGTAGGAAAGATGGGGGAAGTATAAGCTAGCACTTCCCACTTCTCAGAAGTGGATGAAGGTTGCAGAGTGATAAACATATCAACAAATTCAATTAGGTTCCCCACATCTAATATGTAGGAACAAGTACAAGGACTAATTCACTTGAGCTTAGTCATCTCACAGATTCCCAAAATAGTGTTACATGGATTACAAATGGGTATCATGCAGGAATTACGACTCCGCATTGATTCCGCTTCTAGAGAGATGATAAAAGTTGTAGAGGAAAATATAAAACTACAGAAGGAATACACAACTACTCTCTAGGAAAAGTGTGTAGTGGAGAAAAACGTTGAAATCATATTGAAGGAGAAGAGTGATGCCAAGGAAAATGTCCAGAAAGAAATGAAGGAGAAGGATGAATCTGAGCAAATGGCACAGCACATAGAAAAGGTTGTCCAAAAACTGCATAAAGAAATCCCAGAAGCACCAATGATAGTAGAAGCCACAATGGAGGAACACATGTCAAATATTGGTGAAGTAATAAAATGGTTATGCAACAATATTGAAGACTTGCAATCATGGAAAGTACACGGGACACCACCAAAAGAAAGAGAACAAAGGGATAAGACAAAGCATACATTGGTTGCAAAAATTAAAATCCTAGAACATGAATGCACAAGGATATGCGACAAGAGCACACATATTTGGATTCAACTCACAATGAATCCAGAGTTGAAGGTGATGGAGAATAAAATAAGGATCATGTAGGAGAAGGCCCACCAAGAAAATGAGAGAATCAACACTTTACCGCATGTGGAAAGGATAACAACAATTCTAGCTAGCAGAAAATTGTATGGTAAAGTAGAACTGATGAAAGCATAACAAAAGAGTATTGCACATAAATTGGAACCCCTGCAGGATGAAGCACTCTGATTGACAGGGGAGTTGTCCACTATGCATGACATCACAAAGTAATCCATGTAGGAGACTAAGGAGAATCTGACAACTTTGAAACCATAGACCATGGAAGAAATTTTGGGTAAGGAATAAAAATTCACAAAAGAGGTGAAGAGAGCTAGGGTGGCCCTCCCAAATTTGATGGAGGTGTGGAAAAGCATGGCACAACAAGACTAGGTGGCTTGGGACAAGCCACAAGTGAGTGTTGGAGGCTTGTTAGATAGGCATTATGGTAATAATATTCATAAAAGTCCTAATTATGGAAGGTGTGTGAAATAAAAGAAGAAGGAATACAAGGTAGCCTTGGGAGTTATCAGCTGAGGAACATTCAGGGGTATAGTGTCTAGTAATAAAAAACAAAGCAGAAGAATAAAGAAGAAGAACAAAGTAGCAGAGAATAAATCAAGAGAAGAAAGAAGACGAAAAATAAGGATAAGAGCTCGGCATGCTAAATCCATAAAGATGCACAAAAGAAGGAATACCAACTATCGAGAAGGAAAAAATAGCATGCAGGAATAAAAGCATGTAAAGAAGCTATAACAACAAGTCAACACGAGTTGTTAGGAGTTGTAATAGTGTTTTGGGATGCGAAAAGTAGGGTGTTAAGCCCTAGAATCTATGTATAAATATGTAATGGATTTGGAAGATAGGGGTTCTCTCTCTAGAGGTATTTTCGAGTTAGGTTCCAATCTGTCGAGAGTTCTTGTTTTGTAAGAAGGGTGATAGAATAGGATGAGAATGCAAGATTTTATGTCTGAGTTTTAGGGATATGTTCCAGAGACAGATGATTACACTGTAGAGTGGCTAGGATATATGAAGGAAAAGATAGCATGATGTATATTTTGTAAGCACAATGCACAAGCATGAGACAATTACATAAAGAATAATAAAGATGCCATCCATTGTGGACATAGCCTAAAATTGGGTGAACCACGTTAACTATTGTGTTTAATTGTCTTTTATTGGATTTATCATGGATACTCTCTTGATATATGTTAGACTAGATTTGTCTTCCTTGTGATCATTATGAAATATTTATGAATGTTACAATAATTGGTTTATGTTGCAATATGAATTATAATGGTAGTATACAACTGAATTTACTAAGTAACCAAAGAAGAATAAATACAAAATACCACAAGTAGAGCAAATAAGTAAGAATGAACAGGATGATCACCTCTCGTTCCCTCACTATTGTAGAAACTTGGTTCTTGCAGCCCCAATAAATAACTCATGTGAGACTTCACTTGCATGCAGGTGATGTCAAAAGGGTTGGTGTTTGAATGGTTTTGTTGGTTAAGATAACTTGAACCTAGGGTCTTACATTTGTGCACAAACATATCTCAATACCTCATAAATATACATTTCAATCTTTTAATTGAATGATAAGAGTATCATAATTGGGTTACCATTTTAAGTTAGTAGACAATGCATATCATGTAATGTTTTCTAAATAATTTTGCAATAAATGAAGAATAGATTTCCATGCTTCATGACTCCATGTACCATCATCCCTATTAATCGTTTTGCAATTTAATTCAATCACTATATATTACCTCACCTATGTTTCCAATTAGTTACCAACTCTAAAAATAACCTTGTCACCTTCCATGCAAATAATATGGCTCATGTTATTAGAATGTTCGACTAGGACAGACTTGAACTTTGTTATACATTTGTTCTACACCATTTATTTTAATATTATATGGAATTTTTTGCTAATTTACTCAATATAAACCTTTCCTCAAGAACATGGAATGTATAAATTCTATAAAACTTGGGAATCATTGGATCTTTTTTCGACTCTACCATCTTCCTTATAGTATTAGGAGGGGAGAAAATCACAATAATATTACCTAATATTTTTTTATACATTATATTTCACCCCCTTTATATATGGTATGGATATATTTCTTCCCTCCCTCATCTCACCTACTATCATCTTACATGAGGTATTTTGGCCTTTACAACAACTCTATTAAAACTATAAAAAGAATTCAATTATAGTTACCTTATCTATTAATATAAAAACATTACTAACTCCCAAATTTCCAATATCAATAAGTACCTAAATGTACAAATCTTAGGGTAGTTGGGAATTTACCAGTATACTTAGGTTTATATTATGGGCCTTGACATTGTATAGGTTTTCAAGGTTTGCATTTTTTTGGCTCAACCTTACTAGGGTTAGGTTTTTATATATTTTTCATTTTAATTACAAAATGAATTTAATTACAAGAAAAATTATTACAATAAATAGTTACTAATAAAATTATTAAAAAATGAATAATTCTTGGGTGAATATTATTTGATAGGAGCAAGGGAATTTATCAATGCCTAACAAATTGGCAGGAAAATAACACTAGTATAGGAGTTTATTAATTACAAAAAAAATATATGTGTGAGAGAGGTAATAATCAAATTGGATAAGGAAAATGATTTTTAATTTGGATAAGATAAGGCACCAATTCCTCTTTGAGTTAATGAAGTGTTTTGAATTTTCATCCCACTTTAGCTAGGTGGAATTCTAAAACGACACCCATGGATTTCCCTAGTGGTCAATGGTAAATCCACCTTATTCTCCAAAGAGTCAATGGGCCTCCAATGAGGATTCCCTTTGTCCCTCTCCCCATAAATTATAATGTCATAATCCATTGTAAAAATCCTTAAAATAAAAACACATATTGGAAATATTCTAGGAATTCACCTAGTTAAAGGGGTGCAACACATAAACCATGCACAATTTATTGATCAAATTGATTTGAATTTGACCTATATAATGAAGTCAAAATAATATTAGCTTAGAGTAATGTTTTAAGGTATCATATGTAGTATAATATGCAAAAATAATAATATTCAACAGATATCAATGGAAAAATAAAATATGAGAAGAGAAACACCAAAAATAATACCTTTATTCAAAGAAATCAATGTCCATTTACCTCTTCAAGGGGGGAACCTCCAACGGAGTAGAGATATATTAAAATAATTCTCAAGACAAGATTTATCATGCCTCTTACTCTTATTTATACTAATTTTATCTTCTAAATAACATTCTAGAAGAAGATATTTCTAGAAGTGGAATCTTCTATTAGGTCTTCTTAGATTGACTTGTTCACATTTATTAAATAGGCCTTATTAACTAATGTCATCCTTTATTACGTGGAAAATATATTTAGGAATTATTAACTAGTGTCAGACTTTATTACATGGAAAATATATTATTATATCTATGTGAGGGTTTATGTCCCTAACATGCCCTCCCCCTTGAAAAAGAGCCTTGTCCTTAAGGCTTAAGATGAGAAAGCTACTACAGTATGGTAGTTGGTTCCCAGGTGGAATCTTCTGGTGGAGTATCCTTCTAGTGAACCACAAATTCCTTGATGGTGTGTTGATGGAGAAGATGTTATCTACAGTCTTATACTTCTTTTGGTTGCAACCAAATGGAACCTCCTCATCCAACTCGGGAAGGCTCGGCTAGGTGTGACATTTGGTGCCAATCACTTTCTTCAGGCATGAGACATAAAAAATGGATGTAGCTTGGAGTGATTGGGAAAATATAAATAATAGGCAAGTGTCCTCACATGTTTGATAATAGTACAAGGACCATAAAATTTTGGTGCAAGTTTCTCACATTGTTGGACTTTGAGTGAAGTCTACTTGTACGGTTGGAGGTGGAGGAACACCTAATCCCCTTCTGTAAATTGACATTCACAACGACCTTGATATTCCTACTGCTTCATGTGATTTTGAGCCGTTACCAAATTTTCTTTGAGAGTATGGATAATGTTCATGTGGATGGTAAGATTGTGGTTAACCTCCTGAAACTTGGAGACACCCAACATGTATGGGAGAATTGATGGTGGCTTCTGTTCATAGACTGCTTCAAAAGGAATCATGTGAGTGGTAGTATGAAAAGAGGTGTTGTACCACCATTCAACTAAGCTTAACCATTGAACACATTGATTCTTTCTGTCAGATGAAAAACACCTCAAATATGTTTCCAAACACTTGTTGACCACTTCTGTTTGGCCATTAGTCTAGGGATGATAAGATGTGATGAGATGCAATTCAGTTCTATGGATCCTAAATAGTTTTTTACAGAAATGGTAAAAGTGGGATCATGGTCAGAAACAATATAATGACGATCTCCATGGAGTTTGAAGATATTATCCATACAAATTTGAGCCACTGTGGATTCTGTGAATGGGTGTTGAAGAGCACGAAAATGAGCATATTTGGAAATATTATCCACTACCACCATGATGACTAACTTATTATTACCTAATTTTGGTAAGACAACCATGAAATCCATGGAAATATCTGTCCAAATGTGTTACCCAAGATTTTGGTCGTCATGATGATGTATTATTGATGATGGTGTATTCAGGCTCTTCATAAGAACTTTCTCCTGAGAAAAGTTACTTTCATCTCTTCTTAGAAAACTCATTTTTAAAGGAGGTTTGTAGGTTGTTAATACATTTTCCTGTGGGGATGACCTATTCTCCCAGGCTGCCTTATGCCAGAGTGTGAACATATTGCACTGTGTTGAACTGCTAGGGTGCGAACTCTTCCTAAAGCAAGGAAAAAGATGAATTCTTGATGCTTCTAGAAGGGAATCTTCTAGAAGGATGAGATGGCATTCAAATGGTTATCCTAGTACTGGATTCCCTGATATTTTTGGATCATTCTTATCCAAATAACTAATTCATTCTCTCCTATATATTGAGGGAATTCTCATGGAAAAGGTTAAGCAAGATTCATTGGAGAATTGGTGAAAGAATTGTGTGAAGGACTTAGCATTGACCAGTAGCTTGGAGACTCCAGCAAGTCTATCAAGGATTTGATCTTCTTCATGCAAGGATTGAGAAAGTGTGTGTGTCGGAGCCAAGGTCCATCGAAAGGAAGTTTGCGACATCAAGACTCAGGTTGTAATCTTTACTTTTCATTAATATGATATAGTGGCATGTCCCTTTCCCATAAAGTTATTCCCACTTTATTGTGTAATTCCTTGATCATACACATAGGTTGGCTGTTGAATATATTGTGCTATCTTCACTTTGGTTGGTTTGTGTTGTCTTGGTCTAGACTTCACGAGAGCACTGGAGTGAAATAGGAGCAAAAAAGACCCTAGGAAGCGAGAATAAGGTATGTTATTCATTCCTTCTTCTTAGTCAATTAAATAGTCAAAACTTACGGAAAGAGTCATGTCCTGTCCTGTTTTGTTCTAAATCCAGGTGGATCTAGGGAGATCTGTTAGTGTCCGCACCTACCAATTAGTCCGATAACAAAATTGGCAACTCCACTAGGGATCGTTCCCTTTTTCATTGTGGATTTTGGTGTTTTTCTGTGGCCATTTGCTCTAGTTTTACTTTTCTCCTATCCTATCAATCTCTGAGTCTTCAGAATATCCTGAGAGACCCTCTGGGTCTAGAGGCCTTTTCAAATTTTTCTTCATTTTCCAAAATTTTGATTATGTTCAGACATTCTCGCACTATACTTCATTGCAGCCTGTGAGAATTGGTAGAGTTCGCACTCTGCCTTTAGGTTTCAGTTCAAGGTTTTCTCACCCTGCTCAAAGGTCACCTGCTAGAATAAGTGATTCTCGCACTGTGTAATACTACCATCATGCAAACTCAATTTTTCAAAAGTTTGGATTTGAGTTTTGGTATTTTCAACTGCCCAGATTAGTTTGATTGCCTCATAAGAGTTTCTTGGACCATTGATTTATACCTTTCTTGTCTTCGTTTGTGTGCATGAACAGTCTTAGGATTTCAAGGCTCTTCTTGTCACTTTTTTCTTGACTTTCGTTTCTTGACTTTTCTTGGCAACACCATACTCTTTGATCTCAAAATCTGAGTGTGTTTGATTAATCAAGGACCGGTGATCAGTTGAAAGTTGAGTTTTCTTGGTCTTTATCATTTGCTTTGTTTGAAAGATCATTTTTCTTGTGTGATTGACAAGACTGTATTGGTTTGCTCTTTATTTTTGTTTTCATTGAAAGAGTGGAATGGGTTTTTTATCATTGCTTGATTCCTTTGGCTTTTGATTTTCTGTACTCTCGTTTCCATAGTGTGAGTTCTTTTTGAAAAGTGAACAAATATATTTCTTTCAAAAACTCATTTTCGTTTTCGAAAACATTGAAGATCAAATTATTGAGATTGTTGAAGTTGTTGAAAAAGACAGAATAGAGAATTGTTATTTGATAAGTGATTTGTTGCATTAGCATTTTAAAGGGAATTTTGCATTGTAGTTCAAGGTTGATCTGGAAAACTTTCTCTCTCTCCCATACATAGGATTCGTTGAACACAAAGTGATCTATTTCATTCTCATCCTTGCATTGTTGGGTTAGAGTCATACAACATAAGTTTCACTTCCATTTCCTTTGAGTAAACAACAACTCTTAATAACACTGCGTAATCATAAAATTTATCTATTAACTCTTTTCTAGGGCTCTATTACACCAACATTTAGCTAGGCAAGTGCTTTGGAGTAGGAAGAGGGATACACTCTCTAAAAGCACAAAACACACAATAGCATATTGTGTTAGGGAGTGTTAAATTCCATTTGCAACATCTTGTCCTGGGAAGCCCTTCTCACACAAGGGTCAAGCACGAGGTCACATTAATATTGGCAGAGTTACTCACCCTGCTTTGTTGATATCAGTGTAGAGATTGCACGTATTACGGGGATCACTCGGAGGTATACCCACAATGATGAGTGGAAGCCTTTTGTGTTGATTGTGGGATAGATACCCTACCCTTGCATGTGGACCGGACTGTCGATTGTTCCCCCAGGCTTTATTGTTGTTGGTGGTGACCTTAGTGGCCTATCTTTCTAGGTTCTTACCCAAGGTGGTTGTTGAGGGGAAAGTCTTCACGGTACCTGGAATTGATGTTGACCAAACTCACTCAGGCTCCTTGGAGGGTATACCCATGATTATGTGTGGGATCTTGCCCTAGGGTGTAAGTCCGTTAAGTAGGTCATCAGTGTAACTTTTCCATCCTAGCCCTGCCCCTTTTTGTCTCATTGTTGCGACGTTGGATTTCATCACCAACTAGTGGATTCGAAATTAGAAGGTCTTGTTTTCTTAGTTTTGCTTCCTATATTTTGTTTACTAGCGTGTGTTGTTTGTTTCTTGAAGTTAACCATAGGATTTTATTCGCGAATTTTGTCACTCATTTACATTAGCTCCTCCGCGTCATTCATGTAGAATGCAGGGTTGATCTCTAGAGCATCTGGAAGGTTCTCAACCCTTTCCCACAAGCACACCTGGAGGATCTCCTCGGCAGAGTGAAGTCCCAGTCATCACCACCCCACAAGTGGAACGCACTGACTCTCTAGAATTCTTTCGCATTACAAACACTCGAGAGGACTTTAGACTTAACCCTAATTCTGAGAGACGTTATATGCGAGCAAACTCTTCTGGAGACTTAATTGTTGTGTATTCTGGATCTTCGACTGGACCCTTTCGCAGTATAGAAGGCCAAGATCCTGTTTGGTCTACAGGTGTTTTTCGGCGAGACCTTTTTGGTCCAGGTTCACATGTGATTTCTCAGATCAACCCCCCTGTGATTTATGAAATCTATAATCTAGAGATAGTACCGCTGACTACCACTTATCACTTTACTATCCCTGCCGAAATGGCCCATCTTGCAACTACTCCGAGTGTTCCAACCGGGTTTCCTGCAGTTAGTCTTGCTCCCATCACCACACCGTGAACGCCCAATGTCAATCTGACACTACCACCTGGATACCGAGCATTGAATGCTACCATTCCTACTCCCACGAAAACTCCATCCGGCTCTCCTAGTGGTCCTTCTTCTTCTGGGCATTTTCCTCCCAGTTTTGTTCCAACACTCCCTCAATTTATTTTTGGAGGACCTTCTTCGTCTTCTACTGGCAATCCTAATCTTAGTGGCACTATTTCGTCATTCACTCCAACTTATCAACTACCGGTTGGTGGACAAACTCATCCAAGTAGTATCACTCAACCCCCTCTCAGTTGGAAAATGTCAATTGGAACATTTCCTCCAATTGGAACACCACCTTCGATGGGAGGACCGACTCCACCTTATGGGAAAAACATACCTCCATATTTGGCCCAGTATTGGAATCAGTTGATCCAAAATCCTCCTCAATCGACTGGGGGGAAGCCACTTCTAGCTACGTCAGTCACACCCCCTAGCACGGGCCAACCATATCATGGTTCGTTCAATCCCATTTGGGGGTCGAATGCTCAAACTCAAGCCTTTGTTCCAAGGTATAATCCGATGAGCTACTATCTTGTCCAACCACCACCGAATATGCCTGGATCTTCACATTATATGAATACTTGTTATGGGCCTACTAGTTTTTCGACAGGGCTTCCTCCCCAAAGCCACCAGTACCCACAGGTGAATCGACAGTTACCTTTTCTTTCCACTTTGGATCTTCCAGATTTGTCAAGGATTTTAATTGATCCTACTCGTCACTCTCCCCAATGGCCTATTATAACAGCCAAGCTTCCTTTGGACATTCCTAAATTCGACGGCAAAGTGGGAGAGGACCCAAATAATCACGTTATGACTTTTCACCTATGGTGCTCATCCAACTTGTTGATGGATGACTCTATTCGTTTATGTCTTTTTCAACGAACCCTTATCGGTTCTACTATGAAGTGGTATATTGAATTTCCACGAGGTTTCTTCTCTGATTTTAACACCCTAGCTATGGCTTTCCTTACGCATTACCAATTACCGATCCGTTATGACATAGGGACCGAGATTTTGACTTCCTTTAAATAGATTAAAGACACTCATATATCTGATCACATCCATGAGTGGCGAAGGAGACGTCGTCTCATTAAACTTGAGCTCCCTGATCAGTTACTGGAAAAATGGTTTACGAAATCATTTGTGAATGAAATCAGTAAGGACATTGTGATGGGTGGCATAGTCACGAAAGAGAAGTCTATAAGTCATGCTCAATATCTTGATCTTGTTTATTCACAAATGGGAACACTTTACGATTTACTACCTGAATTACCTCGTCCTAATACTTCCAGTACTTCAACTCCTCCAGCTGTCTCGCATGCAGCTGACGATGTGATTGGTACTGCCCAAGCCCAATAACATTATGTTTCAAGCACAACCCCTAAATATGCTTCTTCTAATGTTCAAAATGCTTCGTCTCCTGCCACTCCCACCGACAAGGCTTCTAAGGTAAATACACTCCAATCTACCCCAGCCGGTAAGAACAAATCTAAAAAAGAGAGAGGCAAGAATAAGAAGGGCAAAAATACTCCTCAAGCATAGAAAATTAAAACTACCCCTGTTGACAATCGGGATAAGCACAAACTACAATACCCTTTCCTTATATGTGGTGATGATCACTACACCAAGGATTGTCCACGATGTGCTGAGGTCCCTAAGTTCCTTCGGGGAGATTTGAGACCACCTGCACCAGTTGTCTTGTCCCAACCCTTCTTGTCTCAACAACAGGCTCAGTTGGTCATTCATGATCAACCATCCTCTTCTACTACATCATATGTTTTGATGTGTACTGGTGATTCTAAGAAGAATAATGTTGCACTCACAACTCGAGCCAAAGATTATTCTCCATCTAAGGAGAAGGTTGATGATTTACCTCCTTCTTTGGTACAACCCTCTCTCACGACTCCACCTACCAACGATCCTCTTCATCTCGAATGACCGAGACTCGACACAGTTCTGTGACCCCCTCCTAAGGGTGTCGTTTGGAAATCGGCTTTCAACCCTTATGCTCATGCGGCCCATAAATACAGCATTGTTGAAGATCTGGCCCAAGAACCTTCTGCAATATCAGCCCTTGAAGTCCTTCAAACTTGTCCTACACAATGGAAGGCACTATTGAAAGCTATAGGTGGAATTGATCTGACGGATACGAATTTAATAGTCTTTGACTTGGACGATCGCATTCCCAGGTTACCCCCTCAACTCACATTCTAGATACAATTTGTTGTCTCTGACAAGAATATTTGTCGAACTATTATCGACGAGGGTGCCTCGACGTGTGTCATGTCTTTTGCTTGCTGGAAAGCCATTGGCTCTCCTTCTTTGAATGAATCACAAAACACTCTTAAAGCCTTCAATGGCTTTGGTTTTAAGCCCTACAATGTTCTTCCTTCATTGCCTATCACTTTAGAAGGTAAGACGGTCCAAGTTGAAGTGGAAGTCTTTGATGCTCCCATTGATTATAATCTTTTGCTTCGACGTAGCTGGATCGATTCCATGCATGCAGTCGTGTCGACACTTTTTCGTGTAGTACGTTTCCCTCATCAAGGAAAGGTTGTTACCGTCGATCAACTTGCCTTCTTCAATTCTGATACCCGTACTGGCAACGTACCATTTATTGCTAAAACTCAACTGGGTTATGAGAATGTCGGTGTAGGCCTTCTAAAGGACTCCTCATTAGTAGGTACTTTCCCCATTCCACCGCCTGATGTTCCACGCTCGTCTATTGCTTCTATCAATATGATATCCACTTTGCCTCATGAACTTCTTGTGTCTAACAACCCCTGGATAGTCCCTGACCCTGGATATCATCTTCGTTTCGACAATGAAATGTCATTAAGTCCAGTTAAGTCTGCTTATCAGGCCATTCAATCAACAACACCTTCTACGTCTTCTCTTGACGAGTTATCTCCTGATCCTTTTCATGTTATTTTTCCCACTAACAAGATGATCATGCCCGTCATGGAGGATACCCCTTGGGACGATGGGCATCATCATTCCATACTCCTTCTGGAGCAGCATACTCTTGAGAACTACCAACGGATTTTGACCTCGTCGACCGTTGTCGTCATATCGACCGTTCCTGAGTCTGCATTTGATGTGTTTGTGAAGGGAACTTAAGTAATATCTCACCCATGATTCCCATTGACATATAAATCAAACCTGGAATCATCGAAAATGTCCATATTGGAGCTTCGTGTTCCTCTAACGAAATAGTCACCTATACGTCCCTGTTCAAAGAGTTTTGTGACATATTCACCTGGAGCTACGAAGAAATGTTGGGTATCGACCCTAAGATTGTAATTCATGAGATTAATACATATCATGATGCTAAACCCGTCAGGCAATCCCTTCGTCCAGTTCACCCACGTAAAGCGGCTGCTATAAAGCTCGAAGTCGAAAAACTTCTAAAATCCAGTTTTACTTATCTGGTGGCTCTCACAGACTGGGTTTCCAATCTTTTCCCGATTGACAAGAAACAATGTACGATTCATGTGTGTGTTGATTATAGGGAAATCAATAAAGCTTGTCCAAAAGACCAATTTCCTACCCCTTTTGTCGATCAGATTGTTGATGACTGCACCGGGAGTCAAATATTCTCTCTCATGGATGGTTTCTCCAGCTATAATGAAATTAACAATGTTCCTGAGGATCAACATAAGACTGCCTTTATTTGTCCTTGGGGTACTTTTTCCTATCGGAAACTTCCTTTTGGTCTTAAGAACGCTGGCGCCACTTTTCAGTGCGCTATGTCTTATGCGTTTCATAATATCAAGCTGTTAATGTTTATGCCATTATTATAGTTCTTTGCGTTTCATAAGATAAGAGCATAATAATAACAAGATCACTGAGAAATATACATCCACAAGAGACACAACATTTATCCTGGGAAACCCTCTAGGGGAAGAAAACCCAGCAAAAATTCCTTATCATAAATAGCTTATACAATGTTCAAGAGATAACTCAACCAATATAGAAAAATCCTCCTCAAGAGATGCGCCACCCTTCTTCTCCTCTCTCCAACTTGTAAATGCAACTTGCCTCATAAGAGAATGAGAAAGTGAAATGTGTGTTAGAAGCAAGGCGCTAGCCTCTTATTTATATTAATCTGGCACGTGTGAAGAGTCACCATTTGGCAGGGCCAACCTCTCACTCTGAGTGGGTAAACCCACCTTTTATTAATTCTGGCCCTTTCATTATAACTGTTGGGGCCGACTTCTTATTTTGCACATTGTAATTGTCCGATGACCAATCCGCAAAAGGGGATTTGGTCCTTATACAATTACCGACATGATTAATCCTCAATGGGGATTAATCCTCAATGGGGATTAATCCAATAACAATAATAATAATAATGACATGATTAATCCTCAATGGGGATTTAATCCAATAATAATAATGACAAGATTAATCCACAATGGGGATTTAATCCAATAACAAAATAATAATAAGAATGCTCTTCGCAGTTACATTATTTCAACACTCCCCCTTAACAAGAAGGGTATTCTTCATCAGCATCAGGCAAGAGAGGTTTGCATCATCGGTGGCATCTAGAGGACAGTATCGTCAATATCATCTCGAACAATTGTCTAGCACATTTACGAGTCATCGGACGTTTTCTTCATCAGCAGCATCATCATTCTCGAAAGAATGCTATCATCATCTGCATCAAACATGTATCAGTAAAAATGATACCTCATCACAGCACTAGGCTGGAACATCACAGTACTACACTGGCTCAATGTCACAACGGTGAAGCTGGTAGCTCAGTGTCAGTCACATCTTGCTTTACATCTAACAACTAGGTCAGAAGCAAGTATCATCATCTCGCTTTACGTCTAACAACTAGGTCAGAAGCGAGGAATCACAATGTCAAGCTTTACGTCTAACAACTAGGTCAGAAGCATGACTCATCTTGCTTTACATCTAACAATGAGGTCAGAAGCAAGGAACATCAACATCTCGCTTTACGTCTAACAAGGAGGTCAGAAGCGAGGAGTCATCGATGTTATGCTTTACGTCTAACAACTAGGTCAGAAGCATAACTCATCTTGCTTTACGTCTAACAGCGAGGTCAGAAGAAAGGAACACACGGTGTCATTATTTACGTCTAACAATGAGGTCAGAAGCATGACTCATCTTGCTTTATGTCTAACAACTAGGTCAAAAGCAAGGAACCAACGACGTTATGCTTTACGTCTAACAACTAGGTCAGAAGCATAACTCATCTTGCTTTACGTCTAACAACAAGGTCAGAAGCAAGGATCACACAACATCATGCTTTATGTCTAACAACGAGGTTAGAAGCATGACTCATCTTGCTTTACATCTAATAGCGGGGCAGAAGCAAGGATCACACAACGTCATGATTTACGTCTAACAACGAGGTTAGAAGCATGACTCATCTTGCTTTATGTCTAACAGCGAGGTCATAAGCAAGGAATACATCTACTCCCCCTTTTAGGGAAGGTCCTTTCAGACAATACCAATCTTATCTCGAAAGTGTTCAAACTTTACATGAGATAGAGGCTTAGTCATCACATCAACAACCTGTTCATCCGTGCTAATGTACTGGAGCTTTAGGGCTCCTCTCTGTACCATGTCATGGATGAAATGATAGTGGATCTCTATGTGCTTCGACCTATTACTTTGATTATCACATAGAATCGCGGTTGCTCTCATCTCCAAATCAAATATGCATGTCAGCAACTTTCGAAGCCATATATCTTCGTAGCTAGCAGAACATGCGACAATGTACTCTGCTTCCGCTGTGCTGAGAGAAATACTGGATTTCTTCCTACTCTGCCACGAGATCATAGTTGATCCCAAACTGAAATAGCATCCGTAAGTTCTTTTTCTGTCAGCAACGCTTCCTCCTCAATCTACATTAGTATATCCAATCAGAGTGAAGTCATGATATCCATCATAGCTGAGACCATAATCCATTGTACCCTTAAGGTACCTCATCACATGTTTTGCAGCCACTAAATGAACACGTCTGGGCTCCACCAAAAACTGACTCAAGGTGTTCACTGCAAAACAGATGTCTGGTCTGGTGTTTTTCAGGTACATCAATGATCCAATAATCTGTCTCTACAGAGTGGCATCTATCAAATCTGACGAAATATCAACCAACAAATTCATCTTTGCTTCCATGGGTGTATTCATGGACTTGCATTTGAGCATGTCGAATATCTTCAGTATTTAGACCATGTACTTCCCTTGGTTAAGGAAGATTCTTTTCGGACTCTGCCATACCTCAATACCTAAGAAGTAATGCATTAGGCCAAGGTCTTTCATTTCAAATTCAACAGCAAGTCTCTGTTTACATTCGGCGATGAAATTTTCTTCTCTAGTTAAGAATAAGTCATCCACATACAATAATAGTATTACTGGTTCATTATCCATGATCTTGAAGTAGAGATTTGAATATGCTTTACTCTTGGTAAATCCCAAGCTCATCAAGAAACTGTCTATATGGCCATACCAAGCTCTGGGAGCTTGCTTCAATCCGTATAAGTCTTTCTTCAATCGACAGACATGAGACTTCTTGTCTTGAACCTCAAATCCTTGGGGTTGCTCTATATACACTTCCTCTTGAATGACACGATTTAGAAAAGCTATCTTCACATCCATATGGTGCAACTTCCATTTCATCTTGGCAGCAAGAGCTATAATGGTTCTGATCGAAGTGTATCTAGCCACATGAGCGAATGTCTCTTCATAGTCAATTCCTTCCTTCTGGGAAAAGCCACGAGTGAAAAATCTTGCTTTATATTTCTCAATACTTCCATCAGCAGCATGTTTTATCTTGAATAGCCAATTTGATGATACCACATCCTTACTTTTCGGTCTGGGAACAACTTCCCACACATCATTCTTTATTATGGATTAGTATTCCTCTGTCATGGCATCTGCCCATTCCTTCTTCTGGATGGCCTCTTCAAAACATGTGGGTTCTTCATCAAGTAGATTGCATATCAAAGCCGTGTAACTGGAGAATGGCTTTGGCTTCTTTACCTGTCTCGTCGTTCCTTCTGGAATACCATGACTTACCTTACATGTTCTGCAGCTCTGGGAACTTCCCTCACGGATTCTGTCATCCTGGGATTTATAGTTTCCTCTTCACATACCTCTTGAAGCTGGCATCTTATCAATTTCTTAAGTGCAACTTCTTCATCAAAGGTCACGTCCCTGCTGATTTCAATATGGCGGTGACCAAGTATGTAGATTCTGAAGGCCTTGGATATCTCACAGTATCCCACAAATATTCCCTTCTTTCCGGAGGGCTCCAATTTGTTTATTTTTTCTTTTGGTATATGAATAAACACTGGACAACCAAATATTTTGAGATGGATTACCTCTGGCTTGTTTCCGGTGAACATTTCTTCTGGGGTCTTGAACCCAAGTGCACTATGGGATAGTTTGTTCTGCACATAAATAGTTGCCATAGCTGCGTCTTCCCATAAGCACATAGGAAGATCTTGATCGTGAATCATGGTCTTCACAGCTTCCATAATCGTTTTGTTCTTCCTTTCAACAACACCGTTTTTTTGGGGATTGTACGGAGTAGTTAGTTCCCTCTTGATCTCGACATCTCTGTAGAATCTTACAAACTCCTTCGAGGTATATTATCCTCCATTATCTGACCTGAGTATCTTTATCTTTCTTTCGGAAATATTCTCTATCAAGGCTTTGAATTCCTTGAATTTACTGAATACTTCATCTTTAGATTTTAAGAAATATATCTAGGTATTACTAGAATAATCATCAATGAATGATACATAGTATACATACCCGCTAATGGAGGATGATGGCATTGGGCCACACACGTCTGAATGGATGAGTTCCAATACTCCTTCAGCTTTGTTGTCCCTCTTTGGAAAGGGGTTCTTGATGTTCTTCCCTTGCACACATCCATTGCATATGCCTTCCTGATCAACCTTGAGTTTTGGTAAACCTGTGACCGCTTTGCATATGTATGGTAGCGCCTTGTAGTTGATGTGGGCCAATCTTCTATGCCAGAGTTTGCATGATTTTTTGATGGCATGGGTCATAGCAGTCTCTGGGTGACCCTTCAACTTATATAAACCATTTTCTTCACTTCCGATGACGATTGCTTCATTTATGGTTTCTCCCTTAGCCCACATAAGAAATTCTCCATCTATGAAGGAAACTCTATAGCCTTTCTTGTCTAAAGCTGATATGGAGAGTAAGTTCTTCTTTAGGCCTAGTACATAGAGTACATCCTTCATTTTTATTCAGTTTTCTGAATCAAGCTTGTAGTTTGATTCTCCTATTCTCTTGATGGGATATTGATAATCATTTCCAAGAGTTACTTTCTGAGAAAAATTCTTTTCTGAAATATAAGAGAGAGTATTCTTCTTACCCGTCATATGCTTTGATGCACCGCTATCAATGAGCCATGTGTCTTCTCCAGGTGATACAGATCCTGAGAGAGATGAGATCAAGACATGGTCCTTAATCATCTTCATAGGTGGTTCTTCATCTTCAGCAATATGAGCATGTTGTCTTTTGTGCTTCCTCTTGTACTCTTCTTTTCTGACTAGACAATTGTTCACCTTGTGTCCCATCTTATCACAATGATAGCATTGTATAGATGAGAGATCTCGTCCCTTGTGTTGTCCTTTCTTCTGGAAATTTCTTGAATGAGATTCTTGATTGTTGAATTTGTTTGATGGTTGTGTGTCTCTATGAGATTCCCTTTTGAAATAGGGTTTCTTCCTTCCTCCTTTTGTATGAGTATCTAGGGCTTGATCATCGTCCCTTGCTAGTAGTGCTTCATGCTTGGCTACCCTTGTCTCTTCCTAGATGCATTCTTCCCATAGGCTTTCAAATTGTAGTTTCTCCTTTCTGCCACATACTGAATGGATGAAGGCATCCCAAGGTCTTGCGAGACCATTTAGGGTTGTCATTACAAATTCTTCTTCATCGATGGTGTCTCCAATTGCTTTCAATTGTTCTTTTATTTCTGAGATTCGGGAGAAATATTCTTGAATCATTTCTCCTTTCTGCATCTTGGTATTCTTCAATTGAGTTATGAGATTCATCTTCTGATTGATGTTATTTCCTTCATATAGTTTTCTTAGAGCATCAAACATCTCCTTCGGGGTCTTCTTTGATGATACATACGGGATCAGGTGATCTTTGATTGAATCTGCAATGATTCTCTAAGCCCTGATTGAGTCCTTCTGATGCTTCTCTTTCTCTACGGCATCTTCAGGTTCCTCCACTTCTTCTTTGATAAATCTTGATAGATCATTCTCTGCAAGGATCAGACCGATCCTATACTTCCAGGCACGGAAGTTGTCTATGCCAACCAATTTCTCAACAAGTTTTGTGCTTGCAGACATCTTGTACTTTCCGGTAACAAAAATAACCAAAAATTGAAAATGCTCAAAATCAAATTTTGATCTTACCAGGAGGTGTGCTTGGCTGAGGCGAGTAGCCTGGTGTCCTCAGATTTGAGAAAATCCAAATTTTACCCCTTCAAATCTACTTTGGGGATTTCTGGACTGGTGCTTCTGGTTTTCTGGTACTTCTGGTACTCTGGTACTTCTGGTACTTCTGGTACTCTGGTACTTCTGGTACTTCTGGTACTCTGGTTTTCTGGTTTTCTGGTACTTTGTGAAACTAGGGTTTCACTTTTTGGAAGATATAACCACTGAAAAGGTGCGCTCTAGATGCCAAATTGATCCTTGGGGGAGGGCACAACTTTCTAGGGTGATAGAGAGCTGAAAATATTCACTTTTTCAAAACCCTAATTTTGGGGTACGGTAATAGTGACATTTTTCCTCTTGAAAATTGTGCTTTCTTCAAGTTGGCTCTGATACCATGTTAATGTTTATGCCATTATTATAGTTCTTTGCATTTCATAAGATAAGAGCATAATAAGCACAAGATCACTGAGAAATACACATCCACAAGAGACACAACATTTATCCCGGGAAACCCTCTAGGGGAAGAAAACCCAGCAAAACTTCCTTATCATAAATAGCTTATACAATGTTCAAGAGATAACTCAACCAATACAGAAAAATCCTCCTCAAGAGATGCACCACCCTTCTTCTCCTCTCTCCAACTTGTAAATGCAACTTGCCTCATAAGAGAATGAGCAAGTGAAGTGTGTGTTAGAAGTGAGGCGCTAGCCTCTTATTTATATCAATCTAGCACGTGTGAAGAGTCACCATTTGGCAGGGTTGACCTCTCACTCTAGGTGGGTAAACCCACCTTTTATTAATTCCGGCCCTTTCATTATAAATGTTGGGGCCGACTTCTTATTCTTCACATTGTAATTGTCCGATGACCAATCCGCAAAAGGGGATTTGGTCCTTATACAATTACCGACATGATTAATCCTCAATGGGGATTAATCCAATAACAATAATAATAATAATGACATGATTAATCCTCAATGGGGATTTAATCCAATAATAATAATGACAAGATTAATCCACAATGGGGATTTAATCCAATAACAAAATAATAATAAGAATGCTCTTCGCAGTTACATTATTTCAACACAAGCACATCGTTCAACCCTATTTGGACGATCTACCCACTCATTCTATGCGCAGAGCCGATCACCCAAACCACCTCTGGGCTATTTTCGTTCACTGTCGGTTCTACCGGATCCATTTAAATCCTCGTAAGTGCGTTTTCAGTGTGGAATCCGGTCGTCTTCTAGGTTTTATAGTTTCATGTCAAGGGATCCGGGTGGATCCATTGAAGGTCGAGGTGATCCTCAATCTCCCTCCTCCTTCTACACTACACCAGTTGCAAAGTTTGCAGGGGAAAGCAAACTTTCTTTGTCGTTTTATCCCCAATTACATCGAGATCACTCGTGGATTTACGTGGCTATTAAAAAAGGATTCCATGTTAGTCTGGGATACCATTGCCAACAATGCTTTTGAAGCTTTGAAGTTGTCCCTAACGCGAGCTCCGCTTCTCTTCCCCCCCAATTATAGTCACGATTATTTCCTTTATCTTGTTGCCTCGGATTACACCATTGGTATGGTTCTCGTCCAAGAGGATGATGCCCACGACGAACATGTTATTTACTACTTGAGTCGAAGTCTCACGCCGACTGGAATCAAGTATCAACATGTCGGAAAAATGGCATTGGTTGTCGTTCAAGCTATCCAATGCTTCCAGCACTATATCCTCTCATGCAAAACTACAGTGATTTCCCATTGCAAACCTATGAAACATATTTTGACACGTCAATTTCTAGGGGGGAAATACTCCAAATGGATTGTGATACTCCAGGAGTTTGACTTGGAATTCGACCACACCAAGTCCAAGAAATCCTTAGTTTTTGTTGAGTTGATATGCGATTTTCCCCACTCTGCAACGGAAAATGTAGCAGTTGATTCATTACTCGATGAATCTCTTCTCCTTATTAGCACCGATGATATTTTGTATGGAGATATCATTATATATCTCCAAACCCAGAGTTTTCGACCAATTTTATCCAGTATTGAACGACGTCGCCATAGGTCAATTATGCGGTGATGTCTCCCATGAATTCAACTTCTGATGATTTGGATCTAGTAGTTGACATGGTGATCTCTTCGGTAGGGCTATTAGAGCTTGATCTCCTTACCCCTGTCGCAACCCTCGACATGTGTTCTTTCCAGAGTGTTCTTTCCAGAGTGTTCTTCTTTTTCTGTGTGCAATTATTTCTTAACTTTCATTGATGACTTTTCCAGACGTACTTGGGTTTACTTCTTAAAACTCAAGAGTGAAGTTTTTGACAAGTTTTTGGCCTACAAGGCCCTTGTAGAAAAGCAATATGGACATCAAATTCAAAGGTTAATAACAAATAATGGAGGCGAATATGTGAACAATAATTTTACAAGTTATTTTACTACACATGGCATCCAAATGCAACACACTCTTCCATATACACCACAACAAAATGGTGTTTCTGACAGAAAGAATCGCACATTAAAAGAAATGGCTAATTGTATGATCCAATCTAAGGGATTAAGTCTACAGTATTGGGCAGAAGCAATCAATTGTGCAAATTACATAGTCAATCGCACTCCCACAAAGGCTTTTAAAAATATAACACCAGAAGAAGCTTGGACTAAAATTAAACCAGATGTAAGTCACTTCTGTGTATTTGGTAGTATAGCATGGGCTCACATTCCTGATGAGAAAAGAAAAGCATTGTAGCCTAAAAGTGAGAAGTGTATATTTTTTTGTTATTCTGAAGATGTCAAAGGTTATAGACTTCTTCAACCATATTGTAATGAAATTATTCTTAGAAGAGATGTTAAATTTGATGAAAATCTCTTGGCCTGGGAGCCTAATTCGGCTGTTGTATCTTCTTCGGCCTGCGAGCCATCTTCGACAGTTGTGCCTTCTTCTGTTCCTATTCTGGATTCTTCTTCAGATGATGAAAGTGAGGATGAAAATCCACCTCCGCCTGCTGACATTCCTCTAGATGATTCATTTGAACCTGAACAAGCACCAATTCCATCATTTCCTCGATGGGTCCGTTCAACATGAGAAGAAGTTGGTTATGTTGTCAGTGATCCTTCATATTAGCATCAGACACGTTCTCAGTTCCAGCGAGCCTCTTCTCTTTTGGCTCAAGTTTCAGAAACTCATGATCCAGAGACATTTGCAGAAGCTTCCAGTCATCTAGATTGGGATACAACAATGAATGAGGAGTATCGTTCTTTAATGGAAAACGATACTTGGGATCTTGTACCTCTTCCAAAAGGAAGAAAACTTGTTAGATACAAATGGGTATACCGAACTAAGTATGCATCAGATGGAAGTATTGAAAGACACAAGGCTCTATTAGTTGCCAAAGGATTTTCCCAAGTTGAAGGCATTGACTATAATGAAACCTTTTCCCCTGTAGCCAAAATGAATTCCATCTTCCTTGTTCTTGCCCTTGCCGCCTCACATAAATGGGAGGTCCATCAGATGGATGTTAAATATGCCTTCTTGCATGGTGATTTGAAAGAAGAAATATACATGGAACAACTTCCTGGTTATGTCCAAAATGACTCTAGCCTTGTTTGTCGCCTCACGAAATCTCTTTATGGTCTCAAGCAAGCTCCCCGAGCTTGGTATGCCAAAATGGATAGATTTCTTATTGCCATTGGATTCTCTAGATGTCATTCTAATCCTAATGTCTATACCAAGAAATTAGGAAGCCATCTCATCATCCTTGTCCTTTATGTTGATGACCTTATCCTTACTGGTAGTGACTCAAAACATTTAAACCATGTGAAAACCAGCCTCAAGAAGAAATTTGAAATGACAGACTTAGGTTTTTTGCACTATTTCCTTGGCCTCCAAGTTTTACAAACTCATGAAGGAATTTTTCTTTCCCAGTCTAAGTATGCTTGTGACCTTCTTCATCGCTTTCACATGGACGATTGTAAACCATCCCCTTCTCCCTTCCAGTCTAGAGTCAAGCTTTCTACCACTTGTACTTCTCCTGAAGTTGATGCCACCCTGTATCATCAGTTAGTTGGTAGCCTCTTATACTTGACTCATACACATCCTGATCTTTCCTTTGTTTTTGGTCTTTTTTCCCGATATATGCAAACACTCCATGAAAGCCATTAGAAAGAAGCTAAAAGGATATTTTGCTATGTTCATGGTACTGTTTTGTTTGGGATACATTACAGTTCAGGGGGGACTCCCTTATTGGTTGGTTTCACTGATTCAGATTGGGATGGCCACCCCGATGATTGGAAGTCTACTGCAGGTTATGTTTTCAGCCTTGGTTCAGGACCTGTCACTTGGACCTATAAGAAACAACAGGCTATTTTACTTTCTTCAGCGGAAGTAGAGTACCGAGCAGTGGTAAATGCAAGTTAGGAAGCCCTGTGGCTTTGACAGATCCTTTCAGAGTTTGGATTCCAGCACCATCAACCGACCAAACTTTGGTGTGACAATCAAAGTGACATCAAGGTTGCCAAAGACCCAGTTCAACATCAGTGTAGAAAACACATCGAGCTACACACGCACTTCATTAGAAATCTCATTCATGATCAAGTTATTGAAGTGCTCTTTTTCTCTGTAGAAGATCAAGTTGCAGACATTTTCACAAAGTCTCTTACAGAAGAGAAGTTTTCCAAACTTCGATCTATGTTAGGAGTTCAGGAAACTGTCATTAAGGGGGGATAGGCTCTAATGCCTCCTTCCTTCTCCTATTGTGTCATTATTGTAAATCCTTCAATCCTATCCCAAGTTGTTCTTAAGGGGGGAT
>ML779933.1:259223-289114 GCA_009831015.1 Picea engelmannii | reverse complement strand
TTCCTTATTTTAGGGTTGGGTCCACTTCTAATTTCTCCATTAAAATTATTATTGAAATAATTTATTTTGTATTCACTTTGAATTATAATACACTCATCACTTCACTTTATTATTTACCGTTTAAAATCTCTTAAACCACTTTGTTTACTTTGACCTTTTGGGGCTTCTAGATGACATATGAGGGTCCTCCAACTTCGTAAGGCAATAACTCTCAAACTGTGGGGATTTATGTGACGTTATACATACCACCAAAAATGGCATGACATGTACTATCCATATAGAATAGTATTATCTAAAAATATATCATAACTCATACCATCACCCATCAAACAAACTTTGGTCCATTACCCAAACCTGGGGTCTCCAACTTCTCATGGCCATAACTCTCTAACCGTGAGGAATTATGTGACGTTACACATA
Organism: Picea engelmannii; assembly: GCA_009831015.1. Taxonomy (NCBI): domain Eukaryota; kingdom Viridiplantae; phylum Streptophyta; class Pinopsida; order Pinales; family Pinaceae; genus Picea; species Picea engelmannii. The sequence continues at coordinate 288,694 of ML779933.1, read as the reverse complement.
CCACCAGAAATGACATGACAAGAACTATCCATCTAGGATATTTTACCTGACAAATTCACTTTCCTTCATCTCATTATTCCATAATTAAGCATGGGTTCTCTTACTCCACAAAGTGTCTTCCCATGAGTGATTTCACCATAAGGGGACCACTTTGGAGTTCATCCATATTTACTTCTTATCAACCATGAAAAAACAATAATGAGTCATATTTACATAAATAACTATTGGGTCCATTACCCAAAACTTTGTGCTACGGGTCTTTCTTCAAGGGTTGACATCAATGACAACCAACCTTAATCAACAATCACGAGGTCACATTAAGACTGGCAGAGTTACTCACCCTGCTTTGTTGGTATTGGTTTAGAGATTGCACATATTATGGGGTCTCTTGAAGGTATACCCACAATGATGAGTGGAATCCTTTCAAGTTGATTTTGGTCTAGATACCGTGCCCTTGCTCGTGGATCAAACTATCAATTGTTTCCCCAAGCATCACTGTTGTAGTTGGTAACCTTAGTGGCCTATCACTTTAGGGTCTTTACACAAGGTGACTGTGTAGGGGCAAGTCTTCACGGTACCTAGAATTGACATTGGCCAGACTCACTCGAGCTCCTTGGAGGGTATACCCACAATTATGTGTGGGATCTTGCACTACGGTGTAAGTTCTTTAAGCAAGTCATCAACGTAAATTTTCCACCCACTCTATCTTATCCCCTTCTTAATTTGTTCTCGTGACATTGGATTTCATCACCAACTAGTGTGCTCATTGTGAGAAGGTTTTGTTTGCTTTCTTGCTTACTAGATTTTTAGCATGTGTTGTTTGTTCTCCCTAGCAGAATCTAGGTTGGATCTTTATTTTAATGGTTTAAGTTACCGAAACTACCAATGGAGCAACTCTTGCTCCAAGGGAACCCTTTGTTTTTCCTTCTTACAGAAACGTCGGTCCTCCTTACATCGCTATTTTGATCCTTCTAGGTCTCACAATTGGGTTATCGATATGGTTGTTTTCCACTCCAGTCATCTTAAATGCAAGTGCTTCATATGTAGGCATACTGCCGACACATCAACCTCGTTTCGACCTTTCTCCTTCTTCATCCATCAAGTCTCCTTCTATTTCTCCTTCTTCGCCTAGTGAAAGCTCTCAAGCGAGTAGCCATATTGATAAGAAGAAGAAGAAACGGAAAGAGAAGAAGAAGAACCAGAAAGGGACCAAGCCTCCAATTACATCAAATGTTGGATCTAAGCAACCAACTATTGTTAATAGTACTGAGAGTGTTGATAAGGTAGATAGGTTGAAACGAAGAATCTAAAACCCAAATTACCTTGCAATCTTTGTAAGGGTTACCATTTTCTGAGAGATTTCCTTGGTATTCCCAAGGTCTTAAAAATGTGGTCTTCCACATCATCGACCCCTGTTGGTCATGCAGGTGGTACTCCGTCAATTAGTGACGTTAAGGTTGGTAAGAAGAAGATAACTGTCAAATTCCCTTGTATGTTATGTAAAGGTGATCATTATTCTCACCTTTGTCCTTGTATGGAAGAGGCTTATTCTCTTTTGGAAAAGATTCAACTTCCATCTAGTTATTGTAAGATTTCCCCCAACCCATCGTTAGTTGATGGACTGGTCAATCTGGTTCCATCCCTGGTCACTCTGGTTGATCAGGTGGTCAATCTAGTTTCATCCTTGGTTGTACCACTCACCAAAGTAGTTGATCCACTTCCGTCATTGATCAACCCCACTTTTCATATGGAAATTGAAACCCAAGTGATTGATCCAGTCTCGTCATTGGTTAGTCCTACCCTTCATCTAAAGAGTGTCAAATTGGTCGAGCCGACTCCGCCATTGGTCAATCCCACTCCTCCTTTGATAAGTGTCAAGGTGGTTGCTCTGGTGAATTCATTGATCAATCCCACTCTTCCTCTAATGAGTGCCAAAGTGGTTTCTCTGATGACTTCATTGGTTAATCCCACTCCTCCTCTGGCGAGTGCCAAAGTGGTTGCTCTTATTACACATAAATCAATCCCACTCTTCCTCTTATGAGTGCCAAAGTGGTTGCTCTGGTTATATCATCGGTCAACCCCACTCTTCCTATGAAGAGTGCCAAGGTGGTCTTTCCAATCTCATCATCGATCGATACTACTCTCTCGTTACAGAGTAACCCCGATTCTTCCCAAGTTTTTCTTATTGATACAAAATCTACTGTGCCAGGGGGCATATCTCCTTCTCCTACAAAAACTCCTCCAATTAATGAGGCCATCCTTTTTTATTGTGGTGGGCTAACTAAACCTCGTCTTCCCTCTCACATTCCTTTCAAGATTCCAGTACAGGTTTGTGGTCGGTTTGTTCCTCAGACACTGATAGATGAAGGTTCGTCTATTAGTATTTTTTCCTCTATTTCTTGGAAAGATTTGAATTATCCTAAGCTTGTGTCAGTTACCTAGACTATGTTCACTTTCAATAGAAGAACTAGTCACCCTTTAGGGATTGTTCCTCAGTTTATGGTAAATTTGGGAGGGAAAACTGTCTTTATTGATGTTATTGTAGTCCAGGACCACTTGGATTTCGATTTACTCCTTGGACAAGATTATGTCTATGCCATGAAAGCTATTATTTCCACTCTTTTCCGTGTGATATATTTCCAACACGATGGAAGAATCGTGACTATTGATCAACTTTTGTTTGTTGGCCCTGACTTGACCATCAACCCAATAACCTCCCTAAGCAAGTATTATATGCAGTTAGTATCATCCCTGCCATAGATCAATTATGCGGTGATGTCTCCCATGAATTCAACTTCTGATGATTTGGATCTAGTAGTTGACATGGTGATCTCTTCGGTAGGGCTATTAGAGCTTGATCTCCTTACCCTTGTCGCAGCCCTTGACATGGTATCCTTCCAGAGAATCATCCTCTTGGAAGCCATGATCAAATAGACATCATGACCATAGTGTCTCCTCTCTATAGCATGCTCTTTAAAACATGAAACATAAGTCACGAGCATAGTTTCGCTTCTTTGTGGCAAGCTCATTAGAAAATAAAATAGAAGTTATGAGCATAGTTTCTCCTCTCTGTAACAAGCTCGTTAAAAAATGAAACAGATTCCATGAGCATAGTTTCTCTTCTTTGTGGCAAGCTCATTAAAAAATGAAACAAAAGTTATGAGCATAGTTTCTCCTCTCTGTAGCAAGCTCGTTAAAAACTGAAACAGAGGCCATGAGCATAGTTTCACTTCTCTGTGGCAAGCTCGTTAAAAAATGAAACAAAGGCCTTGAGCATAATTTTTCTTTTATGTGGCAAGCTCGTTAAAAAATGAAACAGAAATCTGGGGATTGAACCTAGAGCCTTGAGCATAGTTCTTTTCCTATGTCAAGCTCATTAAAAAATGAAACAGTCGCCTCTCTTGTCAGGTCAAGTCTTTCACCAGATCTCGTAGATGTCGAGTCGAGTATTTCATTAGGTCTCATATTTGAACCTTCTTTTCATCCACCTATATCATTTTTCTCCATCTAGTACAGAAATTGGTGACAACCTCAAAGTCAGTGAAAGAATTGAAGCTTGGGGGGGCATGTCTCTAGCCTTTGATGATCATTCTGGAGTTAAGCCACTAGCTTTCAAGATGGGGGCAGAGTATCGGGATTAGTCTTTGTTATTTCTCGTTCTCGAAAAAACATGAGAATGTAATTGAGTAGACTTTTATCACATTTTCAGACTCATAAAGGTTATACAAAAAAGGAACCCCCTGAATTCTTCTTTAAAATCTTTTCAGACTCTCTAAACGTGAAAAGATTGTCAAGTGATCTTGCTTCCTTTCCCACTAGTTAAAAGGTTTGAAAGGGAATCTTTCAAGTGATAATTTATCTCTTTTTTGGCCTCACGAGACTAACATTATGAAAAATGACAACATTAGAGTCCTCTTTAAGTTGTTTTCAGACTCCCTAAATATGAAAAACCACTGAGTTTACCTTCTCTGGACACGTTAAACAATCATACATTGAAGGGACCATATGGGACCAAACCCTTACTTATTCCAGTTCATTAAACAAAGGAAGAGGGACTTACTGAAGGTGAGTTATATCGATCATGTGTTACCCTCCTCGAGCTCATTAAATTAAAAAGAGGCAATCGTCTATCTGGATAGGGGAAAATTTGAAGGAAGCAAGACAAACAGTTTTTGAGAACATTACTAGTAACCCTTACAGTCACCCTTGAACATGACATTTTATCTTTTCACTCATTTCAATCTATTGAACCTTTGCACTGAACCAATCCTTTGAGTTTCCTGACTCCTTTGGGTCACCCAGCGTAAAGTCACAACATCCATTGCATTATCAATTTTTGGTCCATGTCAAGTTTCTACTGTTATGCCTCAGTGTTCAAGGGAAGTACCTGCTTTAAGAGTCAGCCATCACAAATATCTTGTTTCAATACCTATGTCAGTCCATGTTCATTTGATCTACCAATTACATCTTTGTGTAAGTTTCATGTCATTGATGGGGGATACATCAAGGCCCTCCTTCGACAAGTCTATTCATGTCGACTTCAACACATTATCCAAGAACTAGACTTAGAAACCAGTTAGTACCTTGGAACCTGCATGCCTCAATGGCAGGCCTCCTCATGTCTAGGAGTGGGTTTACATCAATGAACTTTGATCATATGATTCCATGGATGTTTGACTTCAGCTCATCCATTCACATTCATTGGAATGTACTAGAGTACCTTGGGAATCATTGACATCAATGGTGATTTCCCTTGTGCTTGTTAACGATTTACATCATTGACCGGTAATCAAGTGTTTTCTGCCATGTTCTACATCAGGACATCTACTCACATGGTTATAATCATATTTCATCGGGATCAGTAATAATACCTTGGGTTGAGTGATCACTCTGATATATACTTTCCCTAGGTTGAGACAGATTTTATTTTGAAGATTGACACATATACTATTACATAGATCCACTTTGTATTGGTCTGTAGCTATGTCTTGTTGTCTCATAGATCCACTGCATATTTTTCATGGCTATGATTAGTTCATGTCATGGAAGTATAGATCCAAATTGTATCTTTGGTGGCTATACTCTTCAGTCAATATGATTATGGATCCGCGGTGTATTTTATGGCAGCCATACCTGGAAAGTCTTTATCACTCAAGCATAGGTATGCCTGCCTTGGGTTTGAAACATGTCATAACATTTGTTTGATGGTTGTTTGCAGCTTCTACCAAGTTCTCTGAGTCCACACCCTTGCTTTAAAATATTTGTAAAGTGTTTTGGCCATCATTCTCTCTTCGGACCTCACACTTGATGGGGCATTCTATTACACATGAAATTTGTACACCTAGGTACCTCGCCCTAAGTGTCGTAAAGTCTCATATAAGTGTATCATACACCTTGACACCATGGAATAACCTATGTCACAATCCCTAGTCAATATGAAGGAGGGATATATTACATGAAGGCCAAAATACCAAGTACACATGAATTATTATTAATATTCATGGAAAATAAATTGATTAAGTGTGAGAACCAAGTGCACATGAATTATTATTAATATTTGCGAAAAAGAAAGTAATCAAGTGTGAGAATCCACCTCACATTTGGTTTCCTGTTTTTTAGGAAAGGTGAAGGATCTCATGGATGGTTGAAATATTTCCTCCTTAAAATCCTTGAGATATATTTCCTCCCCAAAATCCTTAAGAGATATTTTCTCCCTAAATATCTTAGAGATGATTTTCTTAGTGGATCTGATGAGAAATCTTCTCCATGGTGGTTAAGCCTCCAAATCCTATATAATGAGGGATTTCCATGGAAGAGGAGGAGATGGATATTGAGAATTATACCAAAATTATGATCTCACAAGTGAGGCACCATTGAAGCATAATCAGTCTAGATTACTTGAGCAAAGGGGTTGGACAAAGACAACTGGAAGAAGTTGTTGCACCTTCATCAAGTTTGGTTTGTAAGTACTCTTCATTTGTTCTCATTAATATACATACATGCCTGGCCTGTTTCTTTCAAGTTTATGTTTGTTTCACATGAACTTGTCTTCACTAGATAGATCTGTATTTGAGCTAATATCAATAGAATAGGAAGCTCATTGTATCTTTGTTTGTTCTACAGGACCTATCGAGGAGCTTGGGATTGAAGCTCAACTTGGACTTTCTAGGAAAAATGTCATTAACAAGGTACACATTTTTATTCTTCCTCTTCAATCATTAGTTTAATTAGATCTAAAAGAATGTCAGTGTCCACGTTAATCACTTTTATGTCTTGGCCTTAGGAGTCTAGATACCAAGAGAGAATATGCTTGTCCACAGGAGGATTCACCTGTAACAATGCTCAACTTCAGAGGTGCCAAAAGAACATTTAGACTATTTGAGGAAAATTTGGGGCTTGGCGAGGAGATGGATAACTTAATCTACATGGGTGATATGGGTTGGCCAAGTTTTACTATAGATGAGAATATCATCAAAGAAAACTAACACAAAGTAACAAAGGAAAGAATGAAAGACATGATTCATGTGACTTTCAAAAGTGGAGGCAACATTACAGATACCGACGGGAATGACCAAGAAGTCACAGTGGACCGCATGAGTGGGAAATGTAGTCTTGGGGATGTATTCCTCTTTCATACATATATGGTGGTATCCTGAATGTAGGTCAAGTTTGGTAAAGTATTGAGCCCCATTGATTTCATCCAAAAGGTCATCTATGAAAAGAATGGGAGATTTGTCCTTGATAGTAAGTTTGTTGAGGGCATGAAAATCAGACGCATGCACCAGGTTCCTTCCTTATTGAGGACCATGAAAATAAGGGAAGAATCGGGGATAGTACTGGGATGCATAACACCTACTTCTAACAATTCTTGTACAATTTTCTCGATTTAAGTTTTTTTAGAAAAGGGATGATGATAAGGGTGAGAATTTGGAGGAAGACTACCCGGGATAAAAGGAATGGAATGGTGATGGCCTCAGCAAGAGGGGGTAAGGCCCCGAGGAGTTTAGAAAATAATTGAATGGCGGGAAAGGATCGCTTGAAGGTTGGGGTGTACAAGGGGTGTCTCAACTACTTGAATGGAATGGATTTGGTAAATGATACCATAATGACCTTTTTTGAGTAATTTCTCCATGCAATGGGAACTAATGATATTCAGATACCCTATTGTAATGGATTGGAATTTATATTGTTTTCCTTTCTATTGGAATTGCATGGTTAATTACTTAAAATACATTGTGATGGGGCCAAGAGTGTGTATCCATTCAACATTAATCATGACTTCACAACCACCCATGCCAATAGTAAACATATGAGATTTCAGGTTATACTGATGAATTTGTAGGTGGACATTTTCACAACTCCACCCACATTTCATGGAACCACCATTTACAATCATGATTTGAAAATTGTTGACAACATGGATATAACAATTGACTTCTTGAGAAAGGCGATGATGAATGAAATTATGAGTTTTACTGTCAACTAGGATGATGAATTTCCTATGCTTAATGTAACCAATCAATTTGAGTTTTTGTAGAGAATAAAAACTAGTCAGAGAATTCAATGAAATCAATGGTTCAACTTTAGGAGGATTAGAGAGTGGCATAGGATCATCTGTTTTGGGTAGCTCTGCTTAAGGAGAAACCTCAACCTCTTCATAAAAAACATCCTCTGAAATGGCCATAATTTATTTATTTTCTTTAAACTCGTGCTCGGGAAAGTATTTATCATCGTAATTGTAGAAAAGACCCTTGAGTTGGCATTCAACCATTTCTACCCATGTTAATTTTTGGACCTTGAGAGGAGGGACCTGAGGAGTAGGGATGGTGGGTTTTTGGTGGGGAACAAAAGTGGTTTTCTTCTCTTTTCTAATATGACCCATTGTACTTCCTCAAAACATTTAGTTTCTTCCAACCAAGTCTGGGGGAAAGTCGTTATGACCTGGGCTCATATTTCATCCTTGAGGCCATTGATAAAGAATTATCAGAAGAAGGCATATGACATGCCCTTCGTGCGAAAATCCAAGTGCTCAAAGACAACGATAAAATATTGCATTATGCCATACTATTTCAACTTGGTCAGATGTCCTAAATGGTGGGTGTCTATGTCAAAGCATTCATACAACTTAGAAACAAACTATGTCCAAGAAATATACCCTTGGCATGCATTGTGGCACCATTGCCACCATTTCCATCATTCTCGATCCAAATAGAGAATGTCTTAATGAATCTTATTCAACTCATGAGTTATTCCATGGAGGGAAAATAATGTTTCTTTTGAGTAACCTAGGCTTGTGGATCTGAGCCATGAAATTTGTTCATATTGTCTTGGGGAACATGGGGGTCATGAGGGAGGGAGTTTTAATGAGAGCACAGAGGATGTTTGGAGTCAACACCTTCAATATAGATAGGTGGGTCATAGGAGGAAGGGACCTAAAATTTGTTCATGAATTGGTGGAGAGTGGAATTGACTTCGACAATTTGGTTACTGAGTTTTTCTTGGATGTGGTCCATTTTGGCATGAAGGACAACAATGTCACTATGCACTTTGTCCTGAAGAGAAGTAAGGTCAATGCTTAGATTATTATTGGTTTCTTCTTGGTGGGTGGGAGCCATGAGGGAATGAGAGGTGGGTCTGCAAACAAAAAAACAGATAAGTGATATACACCACTATGATCAGGGCAATGAGAGGAAGTTAATGGGATAAGTGGGAAATAAGGGTGCCAGGAGGGGTATGGGTCCATGATACAAAAAAATGGTTAATAATAATAGGTAACAACATGATAAGGTAGAAAAGGAGAATCTGATGAGATAAGTCTCAAATAAGGGTGCAGGAAAGGCACAGATTTTTTTTTTTTGGTTTATTTTACTCCTGTGGAGTTATACCTCGATCTAAATAATATTGCGGTGTCGAAATGCCCAAATTATTAATAGGAAAAAATGTGTAGTAATTTCACAAGAATAATGCAGGGGGCAAGGTTGAATGACAATATATATCGTCTATTCATTTTATGTCCTGCTCTTGTCCCAAGGGTTAGGTTTTTCAGGGTTCCTATAGAAAAGGTTTTTCGATGTGCTATATCTCTCTGATATATGTGTGGCATCAAATAGTAGTACTCAGACCAATATCTCAAGGAACCAATTAAAGAGGATAGACTATTCCCTTAGTCTTACTACCTGATAAACCAGGTACTAGAGAGTATCTTCTCAAGTGTTGTTTTCAGTGACACTATAATAGTCAAGTGACCGATTGGTTAATCTATAGAGGGGTTCAAGATACCTAGGCCATTATGTATACAAGTGTTGTCTAATGGGCTACCACTTGAAGGGGTACCAACAGGGATTACAAGGGTGTCCAACAATGTGAGCTTAAAAACCTATTGTATTTCCTATGTGTATTCTTCCCTGACCACGGATTTATGCATTGAACGACATATCACTTTAGTTTAAAGATGTTGGAACATTTCTCTACCCTGAAAAAAAATTAACCCACAAGTACTGCCAAGGAAAGTGCTCTGATACCACTTGTAAGGTACTAGATGTAATATGATATGCAAAAAAAGGAATATTCAATAGATCTCAATGGAACAACAAAATATGAGAAGAGAAACACCATAAATAATAACTTTATTCAAATAAATCAATGTTCACTTGCCTCTTCAAGGGGGCAACCTACAACAAAGCAAATCTCTATTAAAATAATTCTCAACACAATCTTTGTCATGCCTCCTACTCTTATTTATAATAATTATATATTCTAAAGAACATTCTAGAGGAAGATATTTCTAGAAGTAGAAGCTTCTATCAGGTCTTCTTACATTGACTTGTTCATATTTATTAAATAGGCCTTACTAACTAATGTAGGCCTTTATTACATGGAAAATATATTTAGGCATTAATAACTTATGTTGGCCTTTATTACATGGAAAATATATTATTCTATCTACGTGAGGGGTTAGGTCCCTAACAAATGCAAGGGACTTAGCATATTAAGTATTTTGATGATAGGATAGAGGCACATGGTTGGAAATGTGGATGATGAGGCCAGAGAGGTGGTTGATAGTGTGAAGGGACTGGAGATAAAACAATTGACATCCAATATACCAATTAATTCCATAATGTCTATACAAAGATGAGAAAAAGATAAATAAGAGGAGGAAAAACATTAAAGGAAAATAAAACATAGGGGAATCAAACATTAAAGTGATACTAGAAAAAACAAAAAAGGAAGAGAAGAACTAGAGTTGGGGAGGATGAAGAGTTAGGGATATGGCATTGTAGTTAACCCCCCAACGGATCTTCTTCTTCAATAAATTCATGAAAAATGTTATAATGGGTTCTTTGTATAATATTGTTAAGGGAATGTTGCATTAAATCTCTATGAATTGAATGTAAATTATCTTCATAACTAGACTAAATTTTGTGCGTGTAAAATGAAAAAATATTGGTAAGAAATGAAGATTACCTGAAGCCATTCAAATGTTGGTTTTCCTATTTAGGTGTCTAGGGTAAATATCATGTTCCTTGTGTATCTATTTATCATGTGATTAATGTGTTATGGAATTATGGTTTGTAGTTTCATTTTAGTGAATTGTTGTGAGAGTTTCAAAATGTATTAAGATTAATTGTTGCTTAAAATCAATTCTTGTTAGTTGTATTGATAACTATAACAATTATGAACCTTACATTTTCCATATAATGGTGTTAGTTGAGATCAATGGTTTTCTTAAGAGAGATGTTTCATTTTCCTAGCTATATTCCATTTCCATCTCCTTATATTTATCAAATCACTCCTTTACCAGACCATTGGATCTATGGTAGAGATGTATGCCTTCCTTCTAGCACTTGGGTCATGTTCAAAACTTGGATTTAGTCACCCATACATCCATTCAATATTTATGCATTTGTCTTGCAAGAGACAAGCCACAATTAGACCATATTCTCTATTCAAACATTCCGACCAATTCATGTGACCTCGTCCTTAGAATCTTGTATGGAACTTCAGCCTTCAACCATCGATTTTTGTTTTAATTCGTTTCTAAGATTGTGTCTATGTTATTTTAATACCCTATATACTATAATATGTGTATCTCGCATAATAGTCCCTTCATTAATAATGAACAATTAAATGTTGTATTATATGTTGGGGAAAATCAATTTAGAGTTTGTAAGAATTCTTCAATAAATGTTGGGAATTAATTGCATGAGATTACATCCATTGCTCATTCATTTATTGATAGCAATTGTATTTGTTAGATTATATAGTATTCATAAGAAGCATTGGTAGTTGAAATACATATTCCAAGTGCAAGTGAATAGACTCATGTCCATTTCCTTGTTTTCTAATTAAGAATTTATTATGGAAGACATTATTGTGAATGAGAAGGATGGTTGTGAAGGTTGTGATCTAGTTGAATATTAGATATAGTTGTTCATTCGTTTAATTAAAATTCATAGGTAGGGATAATTTCAAGGATGGAAATTCACATTAAAATGTAGAAACATGGGCTAATCTTACTATTCCTTAATATGCAAAATTTAAAATGTTTGGCGATATTTTTGTAAAAATATTCAAATTTCAAAGGATTTTATATAGCTTCTATAAATGTTTGGCGATTTTCAGGGTAAAATAATTTTTTCTATCGAATTTGTGCGAACTATTTTTAGAAAAAATGGAAATTGACAAATCTTTTTTGGGAAAAACCATGGAAAATTAGCCCATCGACGAAATTTATCCCATAAAATCATCTATGATCATATGAGTGTTTGGAATGTTTGGGAACAAATCAATATCTATTAAATAGTTATCAAACTAGAGCAAGAGGAGTTGAGTCTATTATACCTCGGTTTAGGTGATGAAATACATAACATAAACAATTGAAATAAGAACAAGATAAAATGCATACATTGGTCTTGATGAATTTATGGGTAATATCATAATATTAATCTTATAATCAATTATAGGGACCAAGTAAATTATTAATTCCATGAAGAATCCGTGTTGGTGAAATTGATAGGTCATAAGCCTACTATTTACAAACCATATTAACATCAGAGAAAATAAATTGATGCCTTGGAGGGAATCATATAGTAGATGTAAACTTTATAGAAGAAGCTTCTAGAAGGTGGAGAGGTGGTAGTGTGTGAACCTAAGATTGGTAAAAGAATAATGGGATAACAATGCTCAAACTAGACCATGGATAATTCTCTAGAGACTAGTAATATTGAGTTGTGGATGTTTTTCTTGGATAAACAAGTAGAAACTATGGAAATATTTTTCATTGAGTGATTACATGAGTAGGGGAAAGAGAAAATTCCCTATAAAGAAGTTTTCACGTAATCCTATGAGGAGTCAAATTCCAAGAAAAAAAAATAGAGACAACATTCAATACTAAGATAAAGATGGGAGAATGTAGCCATAGAAGACCTCTAGTTCCTTTCTATGGAGACATGAAGGTGGACATTAACCATATGCAAGATAGGTTGATTCCATCAAATTGAAACAATGTTTACAACATATGGAGGTGTACTTAAGTGTACATGAAGTCACTGGAAAATAGAGAATTTCATTTTCATGGTTGAAACTTGAAGGCTATGATTTGGCATGGTGGGAAAGTGATGATGTGGTAAAAACACTTGAATATGGGCCACCGACCAACAATTGGGAAGCTTTAAATGACATCATTAAAGATCAATTATGTTAATTCGTTTATGAACATAATTACCAAATCATGTGGCATTATTTTAGCCAAAGGCATGGCCAATCAATGGGATATTTTAACATAAAGTTTAAGAAGAGAGGTATTCAATTAAGAGACTCGTTCAAAATCAAGAATATATTGATGAATTTTTTTGGAGCATTGCTTCCTTATACTCAGATATAATTGATTATTTTCAAGCTCAATTCAATTAATTAACAAATTATCAAAGTGTGATGCATTGAGCAAGAAAAGAAGAAACAACAATTTTACATGCAAATGTAAACAAAACTACAAGAACAATAAAGTAAATGGAAGATAAATAAGAAGTAGGTGGTGTATAATATTGTAAGAACAATGCAATAAAAAATACCTCCCACCAAGTATTACAATTCTCGTGAGAGAAAAAAATATACCAAGGAAGAGTGTTGGAAATTACACCCTAAGAAGTTCCCCAAAAACTTCCAAAAGAAAAAGAAAGAATAAAATTTTAGTAGCTACAGATGCAAAAGAAAGGGTTGAAAACACTTAAGATTTGGATGGAAATTAGTCCCACTACCACTTAGAAGTTGGTAGCCTTTATCATCCACAATCCCAAGGAAAAGAAGGAGATGACTAGGTTATTTCATGTCAAGATCCACATGAAATGAACTAAAGTTGATTTCTTGTTTGATCCCAATTCACAATTGAATTTGATCTCTGCAAAATTAGTTGAGAAAATTAGCATTGAAACTCATAATCATATACAACCATATCCCTTAAGTTGGGTGAGAAATAATGTGTAATTTAGAGTGGTAAAACATTGCAGGTGTAAGTTTACCATTAACCTAAAATTCATGGATGAAGCGGTAGAAAATTTAGTTCCATTGGATGTGTATGAACATATATTGGGAAGCCCATACCTATATGTGATAGATGTCATATTTAGGATAAGATAAAATTAGTATTGGTTTGTCAAATATGGGAAGGATTTCACCATATATGCACTCAAGGACAAGGTCAAACTCTCTTTAATCAATTATCACTGGCCATACCAAGAAGTTAGTCTTAGAAGAAAGGAGTGGATCATGGAGTGGAGATGAAAGCATCCTTGGAATGATGTGTTAGAAAAATAGGATTGTGGAGCAATAAAATAAAACAAATGTAGAAATAAAACATAGAAGATACACAATACAATAGAGACACATATATATGTGGTCCACCCAATGTGGGCTACATTTACCAGAGAAATTTTCAGGTCCTTCCTTTATTATTATTATTTATCAAATGAAGGGATACAACTTATAACATACCCACTATAAATTCATCTTCTTTCTCTCATAGTCTTCTCTCTTAGAATACAATATTCACTCACATAGTCACAATACAATTCTATCATACATAAAAGAGGGTTTCCTTCTAGGGAAAATTATCTAACATAATTTCTACTATAAAATATGTGACCGTATAATGAATGGTCCAGATTGATTACAAAATTACAATATTTTGCAAGGAAATTTTTCCCAAAATTTCACTTCGGGGGCGCTGCCCCCGAATCCCCCGCTAGTGGCACGATCCAAAATTTCTCACCGGCCCCCCATGGTGAGAAATGTGGGTGATAAATACCCCCCACTCCCCCTCATCAGGTAATGGGGTCGAAACATAGCTAAAATAAAACCTTTGAATTATGAAGATAATCAGATTCCACAACCAATAATCTCCCACTTGGATACTAATAACAACAATTCCACTGTTGTTATACATGTTGTATTATGATCCATCTTGGACCTAAACGATTTCTCACCTTCACCTTCATGCTTGAATACCAATTGAAACTAAGCAAGAACTTAGTTTATCTCTTGTTACTACCTTTGTTAACATGTATGCATGATTCTGGCTAGTATGTATCTTTTCCAACTTCAATTCTCCATCTTCCAAAATGGATCGTATGAAATGGTACTTGAGTTGTATATGCTTATTATTAGAGTGGAAGGCTAAACCTCCAAAACATAAAACAATGTTTGAACCTCCAAAACATACTTCATGAGTAGAAATACCTCTCAAATACCTCAGTATTTTTTTTACTACCTCCCTATGTTCTTTACCTATATTTTTCATATACACGCTCACAACTCCCACTGCATGTGCAATATATGGTCTTATGCACACCATAACATACATTAAGATGCCAACTACTAATGAATAAGGGACCCTGGACATGTATTTTATTTGCTCTTGTGTCTTGGGACACATTTATTTGGTTAATTTGAAATGAATGGAAAAATGTGTACTAATTGGTTTTGCATTCTCCATTCTAAACCTGTCCAACACCTTCTCTATGTACTCACCCTAAGATAATGTCGATTTGAGATTTTTCATGTCTCTTGTTATTGTAATACCAAGGATTTTCTTTGCAACACAAATTCTTCATAAAAAATGAATTATATAATTTCTTTTTGAACACATTTATATCCTACATGTCATACCTTGCAACAAGCATGTCATCTACATACAATAGCAAGATAATATATCTTCCATTTTTTAGCCTCTTAAAATAAACACAGTGATGAGAATGGCATATACTATAACCTTGTTTTGTCATAAACATGTCCAACTTCAAATACCACTTCCTTGGAGCTTGATTTAGGCCATACAAGATCTTCTTCATCCTGCATACCAAATTTTCCTTTCCTTTGACCTCATGTCCCTGTGGCTACTGCATATAAATCTCTTCATCCAAATCCACATGGAGAAAAGTTGTTTTTACATCTAAATGTTTAAGATGCAAGTCTTTTATTGCCACAATAATTAAAATAGTCTCAATTCAAGTCATTTTAACAATCGGAGAAAATATTTCATCAAAATCTATACATTTTTTTGTGTAAACATGTTTACAACAAGTCTAGCCTTGTACCTCTTTTTTCCTCCATCTTCTTCCTTCAACCTGCAAACCCATTTATTATGCAATTATATTTCCCCTGCAGGCAACTGAACCAAATCCCAAGTCTAGTTATTTACCAAGGAATCTATTTCCTCTTTCATGACTTGCTCCCACTTCTTTTTAGTGTCTACCTGCATTGCCTCTTCATAACTTTCTGGTTCACCAGAGTCAATCAACAATAAATAATACAACGTAGGAGAGTATCATTTATGGGGTCTACTTAACCTGGTATATCTTCTAACAACACTTGCAGGAGTTTGAGGTATCTGCTACTCATGTTGTTGTACGTTTTGATTTTATGTTACCTTTGGAATTTCATTTTTTTTTATTTCATCAAGCACTATGTATTATGTGTTTTCCTTTACATGTTTATCTCCCTACAATTGATCTTTGTATATGACATTTTCATTGAATACCACATCTCTATTCCTAATGATTTTATGATTTTCATGATCCCATAAGAGATAACCAAAATCATTAACACTGTATCCAATAAAAGTACGTTTCTTGGATTTTTCCTCAAGATTTGTTCTAATTTCTTTATCAATGCGGACAGATGCTTCAAAATCAAAAGTTTTCATAAATGAGTAGTTTACCTTTTTACTTGTCCATTCCTCCTCTAGAATTCCACCATCCAAGGAGCTTGAAGGCCCTATGTTTATAAAGTAAATAGCAGTATCTATAGCATCTTCCCAAAACTGTAAGGGCAACCCAACATGCAATCTCATACTCCTTGTACATTCCATGATTATCTTGTTCATCCTTTCTGACACACCATTTTCTTATGGTGTTCTTGGAACTGTCTTCTCTCTATGAATCCCATGGTATGGACATTAATTATCAAACTCCCTACTACAGTATTCACTACCTTTTTCCTTTATCATTCTCAACCAAAGCTTTCCATTTTTCAAAAGTGTCAAAAACATTAGATTTTTTTCAAACGCAATAAATCCAAGTTTTTATAGTTGCATCACCAATAAAAGTAACATAATAACGAGAGCCACCAAGAGATGATACCTGAGTTGGTCCCCATACATCTATATGTACAAGCTCTAACTTTTTCCTATTCGTTTCATTTCCAACCATGAGAAATATGACTCTCTTATATTTACTATAAACACAATGTTCACAAAAATCCAAATAAACTTATTTAAGATCTCAGAACAATTTCATTTTTTGAAGTATATGCATCCCCTTCTCACTCTTGTGTCCAAGCCTATGATGCCACAGTTCTGTATACACACATGTACAGGCTAAAGAGATTGAAGAGTCAACATTACCAGTACATAAATACAATGTACCTACCTTCTCTCTTTTAACCATTACTAGTGATTCTTTAGTAACCTTCACTTGCCAACTGTCCTGTTGAAATTAAATTTCTTCTCAGATCTGGTATATGTCTCACTTCTTTCAGTAACCATCGGTTTCTATTATTTTTCTTTATGTGAATGTGTGTAGAGGCCGGAGAGACCTGAAGGGAATTGAGCTATATTGCTACAGTTATTATTTCCTAGCGATTTAATAAAAAAAAAACCAGTTTTTTTGTGTGTAGGAGAAATATTTGTTCACAACCCGTCTTGTGGAAATAAATCTTGTTGAATGAGTTGTGGTGGTATGCGTTATTTCAATATCGAGATTGTTAAATTTGCAGGATAAGTGTCCTCTGCAGCGTGAGAAAATAGAGATTGATTGAGCTTCAATTCGGTCCTACACACAGAGTCGTTAAAGTCATATCAAGGTTCGAGTACACGGTTCCACGTTGCCTTACGCCAAAGCATTTTTTTTTAAGAAATTACGGGTGGGGATTATATCTAGGAAAACACCTTCCAAATCGATGGCTCAAGATTCGTTCGAAGTATCATCTATTCGGACCCCAGTAATATCATACTCCGACAGGACAGTGCCTGCATATCGAAATCTGACCATTAAACTCTCGCAATAGTAGATTCCCTCCAATACGTCGAACTCCGACCGTCGGACCCTTGCTATATCATATCGCTCCGAGACATCGGACTCCGATCTATCGGAGTGCCTAACTCAGGTAGTTTTATCACTCTGACCAAATAAATTTCGATACCCTAAGCTTGTGACTTCAGTCCGAATTCATATGAAGTATTTAGAATTGTGGGTTGTTTAGTACAAGGACTAGAGATTAAGAGTTGATTTCCAACACAGCTTGGCATGACAGAGAAGCATTCGCCCAATTCGTCATCACTATGACTACTTGTTTGTAGTTATGGATCATTTCAACAAGATGTGTGTGCTCATTCTATGAAAGAAGACTATCACTATATAAGAAGAACTTGAGTTGTTCTACACACTTGTTAAAATACATTTACCAAGATGAGGTATTCCACTACGTTTCATCATCAAATAGATGGAAAGAATAAAGTTTTGAACTAGGTTTTGGTGCAATTTTTGAGAGTTTACAACAACAAGCATATGAAAACATGGAATGAGTAGGTTGTGTACATTCAACACTCATACAATAAAGAACTCCATTCTTCCACAAACAAGTCATATTTCTAGGTTTTCTTCAATTGTATACGTTCATGACCTTTTGACATTGTGTATGGACAAAAAGAGGATGATGTACCGGATAAAAGAGGAGGAAGGTAAGCATAATGAGTAAAGAGGAGGAAGGTAAGCATAATGAGTAGGTTGTGTACATTCAACACTCATATAATAAAGAACTCCATTCTTCCACAAACAAGTCATATTTCTAAGTTTTCTTCAACTGTATACCTTCATGACCTTTTGACATTGTGTATGGACAAAAAGAGGATGATGTACCTGATAAAAGAGGAGGAAGGTAAGCATAATCATGGAAAGGAAATGGCAGATACACTTGAAAGTCTAGAGCAACTTGAGATAAGCCAATTGCAATATACAACTAGACATAAAAATCATAAACAAGATCATAAATTATGTTCTGTAGATAATGTGTGGATTTACCTATGCAACAAATTCTTGCGAGTAATGAAGAACTTCAAGCCCATAAGACATGAACCTTTTCACATCATTAAGCATGTAAATGAGAATGCCTTTAAATTGATATTTCATCCTTATATGCGAATCAGTTCTATGGTGAATGTAAAGTATTTGAAGTTTTTTTATCCTTTTATGTTGCACATAAAAGAAGAATGAAGGGTTATTCTTACTACAGAATAATTTTTCACCACATTGTCTTTAAGAGTCGGAGGAAAATACATTTCTATAGAGAAAGGAATAAGCGACTCCTGGAGGATAGGAAGAGAAATGGTATATTGGCCTTAATGCATAGACACTGGGTAATGTAAAATGATATGAGAGGAACTAATATGAAATCAATTTCCCTCACCTATCCTTAAAATATTTCGGGGACCAAAATCTTTCCAAAGGTGAGGTGTGATCCGAACTAGATCTCAATAAAAAAATTGAATGACCATTAGCTTAGGGTAGTGCACAAGGAACTTAAAATATTGATTAGTTTGGTAATGGAAGAGATGCAGGTGGTTATAGTTGTGGATTACATGTTCATAGAGGTAGTTGATAGTGTGAAGGGCCCCACACTAAACAACTAACATCAATTCCACTAATTAATGCTACAATTCCATTAGAAGCATGAGAAAAAGTTAAAGAATAGAAGAAAATTGAAAGAAAAATAAAACATAGGGAATAGAACATAAAGTCCTTCCATGAAAGACAAAAAAAGAAGACAAGCATTAGACTTGGGAAAACATGACCTTTTAGCTATACATGTCCTAAGGGATAAATTTCACTCGTCAATTTGCCCCATTTTACTTAACATTCCAGATTTTGTATTGACTTTAGGAGGAAACAAGGAAGGCTAATTTGTTGATATTACAACTTGCACCAGGTCATTAGCTTTTGTCAATATCAACTTGTCTAAGATTACGAAAAACCATGAGCTGAGTTTAGTCAATCTCATAAGAAAATTGTGTAAATCCTTGCAAGAAGATCAATCCATTGTGTTACTCACATCATCCCTCCTTGTAAATAAATTTACAATTCTTGGTAAATTGATTAGAAGCTTCTTAATTACATTACAAAATTTAATGAATACATGTCATAGTTTAAAAATATCATATTCGTTTCCCCAGATGGGGTGTTATTGCGGACCAGGTGTCAAATGGATTGGACAGGAGATGTCCACCATGGCACCAGCCATGTGACAGGTGCATGCCACCCCTCCAGCCACCGCCATGCATTTAAAACATCCTTGTGCCTACCAGGGCAACATTAATCTCAGTGTGTATTGCTCTGCCTATCCATCCCTTTGATGGATCAGAGCCATGAACCAGACTTTACTCAGCTCGTGTGTGTATTCCTCCACCAACGATTTCGGCATTATGAATTCCACCAAGTGTGCTCAGAGATTCATTCATCCTCGGCCGAGTCCTCCAGCGGACCACCTTCCCCCCATCTGCTCCTTCACTACCTCTTCCTCCTTCCTGCACTTGATAGCCTTCACAACGTCTCAAACATGTCGAGAGAAAGGGGGAAATCCAAACGTGGCTCAGCTTGGCAGCCCAATTAACCGCGCGTGGCTCTTTGTCCCCCACCTACACCCTCTCACAATTCTTCACCCTCATAACCTTCCTCAACATCCTCTTCAACGCAGTCTGGACATAACCTTAGTAGCCTCCTGCTCCTCTCCTCGCCTTTTGCATGCAGGCTTAAATGGTTTGATCTCTTCAAAAACTCTTCGGGTTCCAACCCAGGGCTACTCTCAGATTTGGCCTCCACCTCGCAACCAATTCATGTCGTTCCACCCAACTCACCTGTGATCATGCCAGCCCATTCGCCCCTAGCCCAACCACACTGTGCCCAAAAACAGAGTACAAGATTTGGAGCCAGCCATGCACCACAACAAGAGCCTCAATCCTATACCGACTCAACATCAGGCTCAAAATTGCAAGAGGGCCTTGCAATTCTGCAAGGCCTGGTCTTTGAATTACGCCAAGACTTGGACGCCCTCTAATTCTGGATGGAGATCTTGGATGGGAAGGAAACACTATTCCTGAAAATGCTCTCAGCATTGCAAGGAGCATGCCACCCCATAGATGGAGAAGTAGATGCAATAGGGACTGAGTCGTCGATTCTGGCATCAGCTGTGCATGGGACTACGGAGGAGGAAGGGGCACCGGTCGAGGAGGAAGCAACACCAGTCGCGACCCAACAACCAATGCCACCTCCCTGGACGTGTGGTCACACTACAAGCCTACCACCTGTTTTGCACAAGTGTCTCTATGCATGGTGAGCGGGGGGTTTAACTTTCATTTTGCCACATAGGTCCTATAGTCATATTTTGTATGTTTCAATTATGTCAATGTTAGACGAAAGGTCAATTCAGTCTCCCATAGGGGGGCTGCAGTTTTTGTATTTAAACATTGTAATCTTTATGACTAGCAACTTAAAACTTTTGTTGTTGTATGTGTTGAACCGATTTCCCCTAAAAACTATTTAGTATCTACAGTCTGGAACAAATGATGATACTATAATTTCTACTTTTTGAAGGCTTTTTATACAATTTAACTTTAAAAAAAAACCAATATCATATTCTTTTAAATATTTAGTATATTGCTTAATTAATTTTCAAACAAAATTACTAAGTATTAATCATTGTGACACTCATACTCCAATATAATAACATTTTACTTAGTATATATATATATATATATATATATATATATATAATCTAATATAATAACATTTGACTTAGAGTTGTCCCCGAGGTGTAGGACAGTCGGTGACGGAGTGTGTTGTTAAGCCACTCCGTGATGTTAAAGTCATCGGTTCGAAACCTGCGGGGACAAAAAATCCAACCATGTTAAGGGTTGGTGTGGCTCAGGCCGGGTGCGATCCCCGGGTGATTTTGACAGCTTAGATGCCCCTGAGTTGCGGTTTCTCAAGCCACAGGTTAATCACACGTCCTGCACAAATTAACAAACAAAAAAAAAGCATTTGACTTAGAGTTTATATATATAATCCCAAGAGTTAAAGGTGATAACGATGTTATTATTGGATATTTATTTCTTGCATTTCCGTGTTAACCCATTATGGTTATCAATACCATAATTCCATCAATAGTTATATCTTTATATATCCCATCTTAAATTTATTTAGATTTTGTTATATATTACCTTGGCATAGTGATATAATTAATATACAATCCTTTAGTAATATCAATTAATAACACATATTGCATGTAGTTAAAATAACAATATCAGTTTAATTACAACTTAATATTAATATTTATATGTATATATAAACAAACCTTATCTACCTATTCATTTATTCAAAACTTGAATCACAGCTCTACATACATATATATAATTATTCAAGTATTAGTTAGCATATAATACTTCCAAGTTTATCTTAGAGAACTTAACAAGATATTGAATAAAATATTGGCTAATAATTATATGAAGAGATTATAGCAATATAATGTTGCTTACAGAGTGGCAATATTCTTAAATCAATCTACTCAATATAAAATGACATCTGCCAACAATTATAGCAACAAAATGTTGCATTCCACGTGGTAAATGTTTTAGGCCATATAATTAATATGTGTCATAACTGTGATTAGTAGTAGTTAACTTGGATATGTATATGATATAAGATTTTATAGCTGCACGGACTTGTGATAAGTACAAATTTTTCTGGTAATATCCAATCCCATACATGGATTATTGCTTGCTTATGATTAAATAATCAAATTAATAAATTTTATTCAGGAGGAACTTCAAAAGAAAGGACTTGGAATTAAGGATAAGCAGTTAATAATATACAAGATTGTATCTGCTTGCAAGATTGCGAAATTAAATTAAGTTAATTTAAATCTTAGGACTACTTAATTAAATTTAAACTTTTTTAATGATTGAATAATTAATTAAATAAATTTTTTAAGTACTTTATCAAATTTTCCAAGTTGTTTTTAGCTGATATTTATACAAAGTGAGTGGGCATAACGGTTAAGAACAAGTTTTTCTATTTTAAAAGGTTACAAGTTCAAATCTAGAAGGAGTGGCGTATGTATACCTCTGTAGACTTTACCAATCAAATCAATCCGAGAATAGTTATGAGTGGAGACTTCTTACTTGAAGTTCCATCAATACTAACCATTAAAAAAAATTAACATACCTTTTAATTCAACGATAATTATTTGAAAGGTCAATTTCAAGTACACAGTAGTAATTCCATAAAAGGATGACATACAATTGAGTCCAACAAATACCTAAATTTTCTAATTAATAACTCGTATTCAGAGGCTTCCTCCGACGGAGAATGAAGCTTGAAAATTGATCTGTCTCGTGCGTCTGTCTTCTACTGTTGCTTGACCTTCTACTTCTTGCTACTCTCTGCAGAACCAATCCAGTTATCCTGGTGAACCCCAAGATGATCCTTAAGTGAACCCCATTGTTGGCCTTATGTGAACCTTCGGGAAACTCCTAGCGAACCTTCAAATAGCCCAACACCCAAAACTGCCCTAAGCGGCCCCTTGCCTTGCAGGACTTACTACAGGTGCTCCAGGACCTAAGAGAACCTCTGCACAGCTTCCTTCTAAGAACCTTATCTCCAACGATGAGAGAACCTTATCTGCCTCTTGAGAGAACCTCGACACATAATCCTTCAAGGAACATAGATTCCAATGGTAGGCAAGTAAAAATGAGAAAACTAATAGATGCATAATAAGAGACAATACTCAAGATTTATAAACACGCTTGCAGAAGTATTTTATATTAAAACAGAGAGCCGAAGCTCTAAAGCTAGGGTATACAATATGAGCAGGATGCTCTACTCGCTCACACACTTACAAACTTATGCAGACTTGCACACACAATGACTCAAAATCTTGGACAGAAGGGAGCTTTAGAAAGACTTGGACAACTTTCAAACTTACTAAATTGAAACTCTAAAAACTCCTCTCCCCGAGAAGGAACTCCTCATATCCTTATATACAAATTTGTGGAGAAGAGAATCATTTCACCAATGAGACTCGACAAGACTTTGGACCCTACATGTTTTCCACTCAATCTACTTTTAGAGATTTGGCGGTAGAAATTGTGCAAGATTCCTCCGACCAAATCATAACTTTATTCTCTACTAAGAAAAGTAAATCATACTTTTAGATCTGGCGGGGTAGTCATGCAAGATTCCCTGTCAGATGTCACACTCTATAAGACACATACAGAGGAAACTTGGAAATGCGGGTCAAACCACGCCAAAAGTTGTTGATGTGCTCCAAGTTTCCAAGATACCTTTTATGATTTGTTACATAGTGGAGGTTTGTTATGTCAACCCACGGAAGCCGATTGGCACCACTGTCGTCCAATAAGACTTGAAATACACTGTGGAGGTTGGTTACGTCAACCCATGGAAATCGACTGACACCATTGTTGGCCAGTAAGACTTGAAAGTAATTATGAATCATTATTCTACTAGTTGGTCATGGAAATGCTGAAAGCGGTCTGGGTCCCAATGTTGGGTCTATATTTCACGGTACATTCTGGGATCTTCATCATGATCTTCATATTTTTGTAGGAAATACCATGTCTTGATGACCCATGGATGATTTTCTCTGATAAAGAACATTTTATACTCATTTTCAGAAATTTGTTCTAAATTATACACAGTGTTTGGAAAATTTCTGTGAGGGAATAAAACCATCCTGGCAGTGTCAATGACATCTGGATGAATAACTTTGGGATTTAAACCAAAATTTTTCCACCAATCTTGAAGCCAGTCTGGTTCAAGGAAAGAGGAGAACTGATCAAAAAATTTAATCATACAGTAATAATATTGGTATCTGTCAGTCCATAAACAAATATGATCCCACATTGCTTTATACTGGAAATAATTTATATGAAACAATCACTAATGAGGATTCTGTTGTGGACATGACTGTATATCTCTCATTCTATTAATTTGGAAAAAGTTCCATGCTGGGGTTTGGTTCCATCTCTGTGTTTGTTGACAAAACCAGTTTCTGTTTGCAGATTTGATTCTGGTTAAATCTCCTATTTCAACCAACTTCTGTCTAGCTGCAATAGTGGATTCTTGGTGTGTTTGTCCTATCACATGTTGTGGAATGACATGAATGCTGGTATTTGTGGAGAAACCTGGTTACTCAAATTCTACTCCTTCAGATCATCTTAGCTGCCATTGTGGTACCCAATTTTGACAATATATATCCCATATTGTATGATCATCCAGATATTCTGTGACTGGAACATTTCTATAATCATCCCAAGTATTAATTATCACCATGCTTTTTGAACAATATGCAATTTGGGCCTGTGATTCTGAGATAAAAGCCAGAGTCTTATTTTTTGGTGGATGGCCATTGATACTTGGTAGAGTGATAAAGTATCGAGGATCTCCGCTAGAGTTTTGAGAAGAGCCATGTGGTTCTACTGCTAATAAAAAAGGAGTTCCTAGAATACAATCAATTGGTAGATATGGCAATAGAAATTTCATTCCTAAAGCATACTCATCAAATAATAAGATTCCTCTAGGAATTTCAAAATCCATATTTGTGGAAACATTCCCCAATCCTATAGCAGAATAACTACTAGGAAGCCAATATTTGTGGGGAATTAAATCATTATGAACTAAGTTCATATCTGATCCTATATCCAGTAATGCATTTAAACAAAATATTTCAGAATTTATTTCTAAGTTTATCTTTACTTGATATTTTTGAAATCTAATAGGCAAGATTTTCATTATGCTTAGCCCTTGGAGTTGGGCTACAGGTTTAGGCATTTCTTCAATAGGTGCATCTTCCAGAGGAGGAGGTCTGGAATCTAACTGAATCCTGATATCTCTGATTTCTTGTCTTGCCCAAGAGTCTACTTTGTAGCTGTCTTCAGACTCTTCTTCCAATTTTCTCAATTTTTCTTTCAAATCAGTAACTTCTTTTCTTAAAAGCATCATTTCTCTGGCTAGATCAGTTACTGATATATGTTGTAACTTTGCTTCCTTGTTGTATTTGATAAAGGTTTTTGTATTTCTATCAAAGGAAGCTTCTAAAAACAAAGGTTCTCTTTTTGAAGATTCAACATACCTTGACCTTTGTTCTGTTCTGATCAATTTTAAAAATGTTTCAAGAAGAGAATTCTTCATATCTCCTTCGGTAGGGTTGTCTTTAAAGAAACTCTTTATCAACTAGTTGTAGGCATTAAATTTCCCACCCAACCTTAAGATTTATTGCACATTCACTCACTACAAGAGGCCACCCTAAGCTAAGGTTATGAATACACAAGGATGGGTTTCTAGGCTGACTCTAAAACACACACACACATTAATCAATTATCAACCTCTCACAGGTTTCTCGACTACATATAGAAATTCCCAACTTACCAATTCTCTATCCCTTCATTTTGCACGACCCAAAGAAATGAACCCTCTTATTTGCAATGTAGTCCTTTAAGTTTTTCCTCTTCATTCCACAAATCTAGTGCTACTGGATAGGAAATATCAATGTTGAATCCTATATGAATTCTTAGTTGTGGAAAGTTATTTATCAACTTCCATCATTCTCATGCACACATGCATTATTTTATTGTTGGAATAACTAGTAGATACCCACAACCAACTAGAAATGGCTCTATACCTCTAGTAATTCATTCCCATGAAAAAACCAAGAACCAGAATGAGAGAGAATGACCAAGAATTCCCCAACAACAAAAAAGTATGGTTAAAATATGCATGCCCACAATGCACCATGTGGCCTCTCCAAGAAGCTCATGTAACCACTTTTCCCAACTAATTCCAAGATGGGTGAATAAAATAGAATAAATTGGCTTAGCCCCTTTACCCCCCTCTCTTGTGGAATAATATCCCTCTATGAGTTTGTCCTTATCCACATTGCAACCAACAATGCATTTTTATTATCAATATTCAAAGTATTACATTGCTAGGCTCTTCAACCTTTCATCAAATAAACAATAATACATCGTTAATCCATAGATTTTAAAAAACAGAGGTATTACATTCCCCTCCCCCTTATTTTTGGCACTATCCTTAGTTTATATCATCATGTAGGTGTACATGTATACAAACGTTTCATCAAAAATTCAAAAATAATTGTAGGTATGCCTCCCACATTGTATCTTCCCACATTGTATCTTCCAGCTCTTATGTCACTTCTTCAAGGATGTAACATGTCCACTTGACCTTTACCTTCCCTATGGATTTTTTCCATATCACCATGACCTTTATGTCTAGTATATGCACTAGTTGTACCTGAAAGTCTCATTCTAGCTCCACCTAAATCAAATTTGTAACAATCCTAGTTAAATAATTAATTGTCATAGTTAAATAATTGTTTAAAGTCTATTAAGTTTAATTAATTAATTAATTAATAGTCTTGAATCATTAATTGTTTAATGTATATTAATTAATTGATTAATTAATTAATTAATTAACTCATAAATATTTGGGTAATGAATTTGAGTTTAATAAATTTTAATTTATTAAAAGAAAACTTAACATATCGAAGGATGGGACCATTAAGGAGGAGGGGATAAGGTGGTTGGCATTGAATGGAGGGATAAGGTGGTTGACATTGAATGGAGAGATAAGGTGGGTGAGTCTTAATGAAATGAAGAGGCGGTGAATGGGAAAGGGGTGTTATGAGGGGGAAAAACACTCGGGAGAAAGGGGGATTATGTGGGGAGCATTATTTGGAGATTAGGAGACTGTATTGGGGCATTTTAGAGGGGACAATTGTTTTTAGGAGATTGGAAGACTGTATTACAGGTTTTGGCTGAAGAATCTTGTGGAAGGACTGTTACAAGGGGGCACCTGTTGCTGGGAGTTTTGGGCTCGGGGGTCAGGAATTCTTACGGAATCCTAGAGCTAGGGAGCTAGAGAGGCTCTATTCCTAGATGGCTAGGAGGAAAATGTTCAGTTTTGGGCAGTTCCAAACAGTCTGCAACAATAGGAAAGAAAATGACATACTCCTCCTTCAAGAGGTATTTTTTTGGTATTAATTTTGTTAAGGATGAAAATTATGATATGAATTTATGTATGAAAATGTGTAATATGTTGTGTAGTCTGTTTATGATTGTTTATGACTATTATGGAGAGTAAAATTTTAGAATTTATTGTTTAAACTGATTAATTGACATTTCTCTATCTAAATTTATGTTTTATAAGGCTCTGTTGGAAGAGGCCTTACACAATGGTATCAAAGCCTCAGTTTAAAATCTGGGGCCATGGGCCTACCTAGCCACCCATCATCTTGATGAAAAGCTATGTTATGTGTCCTATAAACAACCCTAGAAAATAACAAGAAGTGACTCATAAACCCTAAGAGAACCCCTTAGATGAATCGTGAAAAAGAGATCCTACGCCTGTAGGAGCCACATGTCAACTTGCTCAAACCATTTGATTATATGTAAGAGTCCTTGCCTACAACCAAAACATAGAACTAAGGAGGTGAGAATCTTTAACTTAAAAAAAAGGATGACAAAATTTAATATATATACAAAAATAAACCTAAGATTTAATTTATTCTATAAAGGAAATAAATAGAATAAAGAGAGATAAACATTTTTTTTTTAATTTCTTTTATAAAGAAAATAAATAGAATAAAGAGAGATAAACATTTTTTTAATTTCTTCTATAAAGGAAATAAATAGAATAAAGAGAGATCAAACATTTTTTTTAAGGAGTTATATATATATAATTAAATAGAGAAAAAAAAAGGGATAATAAGAAACTAGACGTTATAAAATTATATAACAAAACAAGAATTACATTATTATATCAAAAATGAGAATTTAAACAAAAAAAATAATAATAAAATTTATTATTATTATTGTTTAAAACCTAAACCTAAACCAAATGAGAGTTGAGAGATAAAATAGTAAATAAAAAGGGTTAATAGTTTATATATTATTTTATATATCATTGTGAGGGGTTCTTCCATGTGAGACGAATGGCACACGGTTGTGTTTCCATGGCCATGGCCGTTCCCAAGGAGAGACGCCCATGCAAATGGTTTCCTTCTTAAAAAGGTTACAGCCATGTTTCAAGGAGGGTGCAAAGGAAACCGGTGTGCAGGAAGAGAGCTTACATCGCCAAGCCTCTTCATTCCACATGGCTCAAAGAAGAGGCTCACCAGTCAGATTCTTGACGCGCCTATGTGGCCGTTTGGTTGTCTGTGGGGGACTTTAAGAACTTTATGTGCCATTGAAAGGCACACAAGAGAGTCTATTCCATCGCCATTTACAGGCCAAAGAGAGCCCGTACTTTCCTAAAAATAAAAATAAAAAAATAACCCCAAAGCGAAAGAATACCAAAGAAAAAGAATGAAGGGAACTCTTATTTCTCTCATAGAAAATATTTGAACGTACTTATAAGGCTTGGTCATGAAAAGGGAGATGGACCACCGTGAGTGTCCATTTTTTTTTGGCGACTTTCAGCATTGTGCATGCCATGGATTATAAGCAAGACAGAGACTCTAGTCCGTCGTCGTTCAAGGATAAATTGTGAAGGACAGAGAAATGCAGAGAGAAAAGAATAGTATATTCAAATGTATGAAGAAGTACAGAACAGAACTGAAGAGGTTAAGAAGTCAATTACAATGTAAGATGGTTGAGCTATATATGCTCAAGCAAGACAAAAATAGAAAGTACAACTGTCCAGTACAGCTGGCAGTGTACGGTCATACTGTTGAGGGTACAATATATTCAACACTCCCTCTTAGACTCAACAGTTACAATCAGCAGCACTGACTATGCCTAAGTGCTGTCTCTGGAAGTCAAAAACTGACTTTCCTAGTGGCTTGGTGAAAATATCAGCAAGCTGATCTCTAGAACCACAAAATTGAAGTGC
>ML779933.1:187697-245043 GCA_009831015.1 Picea engelmannii | reverse complement strand
AAATGGGATCATATTTAATGAATATTGATACCCATTGTTACAGGAAAACTCAACCAAATGCAAATAATATTCACACTTCAATGGCGTATCCATCACATACATTTTTAACATGTCTTCAATAACTTGGTTCACTCTCTACGTCTACCCATTTGAATGTAGATTGTACGTTGTACTTGTTACACATTATTTTCTTCACGTCTATGACCATTGATTGTTGAGATTCAACAAGAAGATCCTAGTGAAAATTATGCACCTACACTAGGATGGTACCTCTGGCTATTTTTAGGTGGAAATCTATTTTTAGATGATGAGAAAATTCTATTTATAGATGATGTCTATTTATAGATGGTGAGAAAATTCTATTTGTAGATGTATGTCGACTATTATTATTCCTTAATAATAGTTGGACAATAAATATTAATATATTCTCAATGAGCACTTGGAAATAGTTAATTGAAGTGGAAAATCAGTTAGCTATAGGAAATTCGAGTTCAAAGGTTGACTGGTGGGACATGTAAGTCGAATTAGTTGTAACTGAGTGATTCAAAGTTGTAACAGAGTTGGATGTGTAGTTATGTGAGTTGTGAAGTAGTTTAACTCAGTTAAGTGAGTTAAGCTCAGTTGTACTAGTTGTAACTGAACTTACACTAGTGAGAGATCAGTGAATTAATTATTAATTAATTCGCAATTAGTGATCTCACATGCAACTGAAGATTTACCACTGTTAACTACATGCATATCAGATCCAGTGGAGACCCAGTTGAGATAACAGGTGAAAGGGACAGTTTGACTATCAATTGTGACATTAGTGGGTGCACTCATGCAACCACACACACAGTGGATGTGCCCATGAGGAATGTGTAGCCTAGGAAAGAGGAAATCATTCATTGCATGGATTTCCATTAGCAGGGATTGCATAGAGGAGGCATGATGTCTAGAAGCAGTAAATTGACACATGAATTTGTCAATTTTTGTATGACAGTGTGAGACAATTGTGCATTGTACTGAGAGCTCTTAGATTAGAGATTTGTATGAGATTGTTTCATGATCCATGATATATACATAATATATGATAGTGGGGTTTTTAGCTTTATTCTTTCCTGGTAAAACATATGTGTTATGTGTGATTGATCTTTCTTCTTGATATTGCAATCGGTGATCGTGTTTTAAATTCTGCAAGAATATTTGTAGAAGTGATTATGTATTTAAAAGTGGCATATAATTGTTAGATCAGGAGAATCTAGGCAATACATAATTTGTATTAATATTTCTACATGGTATCAGAGCACAGGAAATTGCAGAAGCTGAGTTTGTGATTGGATAGAATTTGAATTTGCAGAAAGACTTTCTTAGTGCTACAACTGATTCAAGATCGAAATGGATTTCAATGGCAAGGGAATCTCGAACTACATTTCTTAGAGGAGAGGATGGAGGCAGTACTTGAAGAAAATGGCTTGAAGGAATTCATTGACAAGGATGTTCCTAAGCTAGATGCTACAGACGCTGCAAATCTTGATGCATGGCAAAAGAAAGTGGCAAAAGAGAGAAGGATCCTATTGGAGGGAGTACGAGACCACATTGTCTCGAACCTCCATGGGAAATACAAAACATATGTAATGTGGAATACTTTGACGGATCTATTCCAAAACAACAATGACCATAGGAAATTGGCGCTTAAAGATAAACTCAAAAAGATCAAGATGGAGAAGGGTGAATCCATTCCAAAATATCTCACAAAGTTTGTCCAATGTCAGGATGAGTTGGGGAGTGTGGGAATAACAATCCTTGGTGATTATTTGGTGATCTTGGCTCTCCTAGGACTTCCCACAAATTGGCACAGTTATCAAGACTCTGTCAATGGAAGGGAAAAGTTGCTAGATTGGGAGTGACTATGGTTGGATTTGGTGCAGGAGGAGTTTAGGCGGAACACCAAAGATGGCTCTTCATAAAAGCATGATAATGAAGTGGATTTTGCTTTGGATTCCAAGGCAAGGAAAGGTAAGGGGAAGAAATTCCATTCAAAATCCAAGTCTAAAGGCAAGAAGCTGGATTTGTCCAAAGTGAAGTGTTTTCACTATCACGAACATGGAAATCTCGCTACTAACTGTCTGCATAAGAAGAAGAACAAGAAGGTTGTTGGAGATGCAACTGGTGAGGCCCTTGCCTCGCAATTTGAACTTGACTTCTCCTTGGTCGCATGGATGGCTTCAAGTGCATTGGGATCGGTGTGGTATTTGGATAGTGGCGCTTCCTTCCACATGACGGGAGATAAGGATCTTTTCAATGACTTGGAGGGGAGAGATCTCAAAATGCATATAGAGATGGGTGGCGATGGATGATACAGTGTGACTGGAATTGGTAACATTACCTTTCAAAGGGATTTAGGTAAACCATTTCAATTGAAAGATGTTATGCATGTTCCAAGTCTAAAGAAAAACTTGGTCTCAGTCGTAATGTTGGAGAGCAGAGGCTATGACGTTGTTTTTAGCTATGGAAAATCTTTCCTATGACATAAAACAACAAGTGAAGTCAAGAAGATATGGATTCGAGTTAAGAATATCTACAAGATGGAGGTATATGTTTTCGCCGCCATGATGGGAAAGGCAAAAAAAGTTGTGAGCCAGGATGAGGGTGAATTATGGAATAGGTGATTGGGCCATCTTCATCATGGAGCCTTGAAAATCATGCAACAAATATCTACTGGACTTCCAACAGGAACGCTTGCTCAGTTAGATCAGTGCAAGGGTTACACCATGGGGAAGTATGTAAAGTACACCTTTCATGAAAAGGAGAACCGTGCTTCTGTGATCCTGGAGAGAATTCACACAGACGTGTGTGGACCATTCTCGATTTATTCAACAACAAAACATAAGTATTATGTTATTTTTTTTTATGAATTTTCTCATAAATATTGGATCTTCTTCATGCAGAAGAAGGATCAAACATTCTCAAATTTATGTGAGTTTAAAGAATTGGTGGAGAAAGAGTCAGGGAAGCAAGTGAAGGCTTTGAGGAGCGATAATGGTGGAGAATACATCTCTAACGAATTCAAATACTTCTGCAGCAAAGAGGGAAATTGAAGAGAACTCATAGGGCCTCATAACCCACAACAAAATGGAGTCGTGGAGAGGAAGAACAGAATGATTGTGGGTGCAACATGAGCGATGTTGCATGGTCAGGGCCTACCAATGCATTTGTGGGTGGAAGCATGAAACACTATGGTTTATGTGAAAAATCGTTGTCCACATAGAGTACTTTGCATGAGTACACATGAAGAAGCTTTCACTGGTAAGAAAACTGATGTTTCTCATTTTAAGATTTTTTGCTCATATGTTTATGTGCATGTGACCAAGAATGCCAGGCAGAAGCTAGAGCCAACGACTGAAGTTTGGATATTTTTTGTGTACATATAAACACCCCATAATTATCGTTTGTATTTTCCTAGCAATAAGATGACTATTATTTGACGGGATATAAAATTCGATGAGGGGAAATCCATGTGGTTGTCGCTTGAGAGGGAGCTATACTTGCATGCAAAGGAGGAACTATTGGTTCCCAAAGATGAGTCTTAAGATGTGGATCAGACACATGAGGAGGTTCATGGAGTGGAGGAAGCCACTCATGCAGAGCCATCCATCAGAAATGGCAGAAAGCGCACTGCGAAAGCTAATAGATTGAGACTAGATGTTGCACAGAATGTAGGAGCCCCTACTTCACAGCATAGACAGAGACAATATCCTGATCAATTTACTAGATACATGGTTCTCATGAGAAAATGTATTGTGAATGAACCATCTTCCTTTCAAGAAGTAATGTAGGATCCCACTTGGGTTGATGCAATGGTGGAAGAGTATGACTCCATTGTCAAAAATAGTGCATGGGAAATTGTCCCAAGAACGGTTGACAAATCGGTGGTAGGTTCGAGATGGATCTACAAGGGTAATATTTTAATCATTGTTCTTATGTTGATGATTTAATACTGACTGGTAATGAGCAGTTGATACACTCATGCAAGGAGGACCTTGCAAAGGAGTTTGATATGAAGGATATGGGCCTCCTTCATTCTTTCCTTGGATAGGAAATATCGCAGCGAGATGGTGAAATTTTTGTGTCTCAAGGAAAGTATGCAAGGGAGATACTGGGTAATTTCCACATGGAGGACAACAAACCCATGGATACTCCTCATCCAGGAAACTGGAAGAAAGAGGATACTACTTCTGGAGAGGTAGTGGATGCTACTGTCTATCGACAATTAGTGGGTTCGCTAATGTTTCTAGTGAACACGAGACCAGACATTTGCTATGCGGTTAACCAACTGATTAAAGCGATGGTTAAGCCTACCAAGCTCTTTTGGAAGGCGGGTAAGAATGTCCTGAGATACCCGAGGGGAACATCTGAGTATGGCTTATGGTACAGATAGATGGATGAGGTGAAATTGCATGGCTTCACAGATGCATATTGGGTGGGCAACCCAACGGATGGAAAGAACACATCAGGGGGGATATTTAGTATCAGATCTACAATTGTTTCTTGGTACAGCAGGAAACAAATATCTGTGGCACTCAGTTCAGCAGAAGTGGAATACATGGAAGCAATTCAATATGCATGTGAGGCTATCTGGATGAGAAAGATCTTGGTTGGTTTGTTTGGTTCTCATTTAGATCCGAAAGTGATTCATTGTGATAATCAGAGTTGCATTAAACTATCGATTAATCTTGTGTTTCATGATAGATCTAAGCATATATATATATGGTATAATCATATCAGAGATTGTGTGCAGTGGAAGATCATGTTTCTTCAGTACATTCCAATGGAATATCAAGATGCAGACATTTTGATGAAGGTGCTCACCAGGAGAAAATTTGAATACCATAGAGACAGGATCAGGATGAAGGATAATCCCTTTCTTGTTGAGAGGGAGTGTTGAGATTCAACAAGAATATCCTAGTGAAAATTATGCACCTACACTAGGAAGCAGCCTCGGGCTATTTTTAGGTGGAAGTCTATTTTTAGATGATGAGAAAATTCTATTTATAGATGATGTCTATTTATAGATGGTGAGAAAATTATATTTATAGATGTATGTTGACTATTATTATCCCTTAATAATAGTTGGATAATAAATATTAATCTATTCTCAATGAGCACTTGGAAATAGTTAACTGAAGTGGAAAATCAGTTAGCTATAGGAGATTCGAGTTCAAAAGTTGACTCGTGGGACACGCAAGTTGAATTAGTTGTAACTGAGTGATTCAAATTTGTAACAAAGTTGGATGTGTAGTTATGTGAGTTGTGAAGTAGTTTAACTCAGTTAAGTGAGTTAAGCTCAGTTGTACTAGTTGTAACTGAACTTACACTAGTGAGAGATCAGTGAATTAATTATTAATTAATTCATAATCAGTGACCTCACATACAACTGAAGATTTACCATTGTTAACTACATGCATGTCAGATCCAGTGGAGACCCAGTTGAGATAATAGGTGAAAGGGATAGTTTGACTATCATTTGTTACATTAGAGAGTGCACTCATTCCCGTGAGGAATGCACAGCCTAGGCAAGAGGAATTCATTCATTTTATGGATTCCCATTAGTAGGGATTGCGTAGAGGAGGCAGGATGTCTAGAAGCACTAAATTGACACATGAATTTGTCAATTTTTGTATGACAGTGTGAGATGATTGTATATTGTACTGAGAGCTCTTGGATTAGAGTTTTGTATGACATTGTTTCATGATCCATGATATATACACAATATATGATAGTGGGGTTTTTAGCTTTATTCTTTCCTGGTAAAACATCTGTGTTATGTATGATTGACCTTTCTTCTTGATATTGCAATTTGGAATCGTGTTTTAAATTCTGCAAGAATATTTGTAGAAGTGATTTTGTATTTAACAATGGCATGTAATTGTTAGATCAGGAGAATCCAGGAAATACATAATTTGTATTAAAATTTATGCATTGATGATGTGCACCTACCCTTTTTCATTCAAAGGATTATTTCCTTAATCCATGAAGAAGATGGAAGAAAATCCTTTCCTAGAGAGATGAAACTATGGAATTTTTCCATAAAAACCCTAATTTATGGAAGTGTCGCATGTTGCACAACTGCAGCATGTGACACCCTTAAGTGTCCCATGTTGCACCACTATAGCATGTGACACCCCTAAGTGTCTCATGTTGCACCACTACAAACTATGACTATGTGACATGTTTCTAGTTCATAGTGTGTGATATTGTTCATACAAAAGAAAAAAGAAGAAATTTGAGAAGTTTCAAGAATAGAATCTTCAAGGATTAGGTGTCCTTTGATCGGTTTGGATCTCACATGTTTCCCTGATTTGGTGAGATTCTAACCTATCATCCTAACCTCCTCATCTCTTCCTCTTAAATATATAAATGGAGACTTCTCTCATGAGGAAAGGCTAATAGCGAAGAGAAAATAATGAATAGTGGTCAATCATGGATTTAGCTTCTGCAACTTTTAACCTAGATGGGATGGTATCAAACCTATGGTGTCATAAATCATAGAATAAAAGGGTGTGTTTTGGACAAAGGAATCATCAGGATGGAATTGACAACATCAAAGCCCTGGTTGTAATCTCTTCCATTATTATTAATGCAATAATATATGTTATTTCCCACAAATTCTATCCATTTTAGGTTATCTTTGTTGCATTTATCCTTGATCATTTTCATAGGTTTTAACAAATTATAATTTTTTTTCTTTCTATCTTGTTGGCTTGTATTTTCTTATAGGTTATTAGCCACAAGTCTTAGGATGGAGCTAGAAACTACAACTAGCGAGGACAAGCATTGATTAAAAGGTGTAAATTCTTTCTAGATAGTATTTTTTATTACATAAACCTATGGAAAGTTATATGCTCTACCATGTTTTGTTCTAGTCTTGGTTTTTGAGTCTAGGGACATCATTTTGTGTCCACATAGATTGATTTTTCCGACAACAACATGAAAAAAAATGACAAGTATTGTCATTGAAAACAAAAGAAGGTTGAGAAGTAGACAATTGGTGATGAACATCATTCTAGTATCACAGGATTTGACATTGATGCCAAGGGGGTAGAAAAGAATGATAAAACAATTACTCATTGTTAGGGGAGCATTTTCTTTTACAATGTGTTGCCATCAATGCTAAAGGGGAATATTGATGGAAATATCATGTTGGCATTGATGTCAACATGAAGAAAAGAAGTACCATAGTGGAGTATCACATGGAACTGAAGTAAAATCTACAAGAATATTGAGTTATAGGAACACAGTGGACTATCATAATATAGGGGATCAACTGGTCAAGTGCTTTGAAAGAATGAAAGAATGAAAATAAAAGAGTGAAACAATTTCAATTACTACATTGGTTGGGTTGAGTTTTCCTGGTGACTGTATATTCTGTTGAGACAAGATCGTGATGAATATAACTAATACTGGCGAGTCACCCTCTTGAATACTTTCTTGTGCACTATCATTTCAGAGTGTATACAAAGGGAATTTTGTTGATGCAACATCGAGAACCCTTGAGTTTGTCAGATCAACATGGTAGTCAATATTTCATAGAAAGTTTTGGTCATCATTTTTTCTAGGCCAAAGTTGGATGACCCTTCAAATCCAAACAATTTCCAACAGCCACAAACGGTTAGATCCACTCAGGAAATCGATTGTTGAATAAATTTTCATTGATTTAAAAGGTTAGTAAATGATCAAATACATGTCAAAGGTTGGTAAGTGATTAAATATAAATGCGACCTTGGTATCACTTTAATAAATACAAAAGTGGAAAATTTAAGTGGAAGTGAAGTTTATGCAAAAGTGGAAATGAAAGAAGACTAAATATAAATATGACTTTAATAAATTCAAAAGTTGAAAAGTTAGGTGGAAGTGGAGTTTACGTAAAACATGAGTAAATATGAAAGTGGAATAAAGAAAAAGGTAAAAGTGAAATTGGATTAAAGAAAATGATAAAAGTGAAAGTGGAGTTAAAGAAAAAAGGAAAAGGTGAAAGAGCACATGGTATGTGGACATGGTATTTGCAAACCATGGTGGTATTTAGCTATGGTATGGTAAAAAGTGAATTCAATTGTGATAGTCAAAATCTATTGACCTAATTGAAAACGTGACTAAACTATCTAAAAGACATAATGGTTCATTTACATTGTAATAATTAAAATAATATCATTAATATCTTATATTGAAAAGACACATACTTATAATGAAGAGATACATTCCTATATTGAAGAGGTGTAATTGTTCAGTTGTACATGACCATTGGAATATTATATAAATGGAAATTTGTGTTGAAGGAGAATGTGTCTTTTTGCTTGAAATATGAAGATCAATAAAAGAGTCAAAGGCCAATAAATGAAATGAATATATGTAGCAGAATCCAAAGAAGATTATGAATATTTGAATATTGAAGTACTTATCATAAAAAATGAGCTTGGGTGGTGCTAGGGCAAGTTGGAGCCTCCAAAGGAGGTTGTAGTCTCCTTCCATTTGAAGCTGATAAACCAAGGTGTTGCCTCATCTTTTCAGTTATAGGTTAAGAAACTAGGGAGTTGGTGCTAGTAAAACATGTAATTTGTGTTTCCTTTGAGTTGGAGCTCATAAATTAAATCTAATCTTTATTGAAAATAAAAAGAACATTTGTGAAGTTGGGTTTTCCACATTTAAATTTTGTGCAGTGTACCTTTTTGTTGATCATTTTTTTTTATTTGTTAAAATCAATAATTAAGTGGTTTTAAATGGATTAAAAAGGATAATATTGATTCACCCCCCCCCCTCTCAGTATTAAACAATATTCCAACAATAGTTAGATTGTTCCTGTAGTGATCTCCAAGCATCTTGAGCCTTTGTATGATTTCAACATCTTATGATGTTTCATTTTATTTGATGTGAATTTATGGATTACATGCCCTTATAAAAAACAACAGTCTTCAAAATCACTCATCCATGGAATGACCTTTTGGATGCTCCCAAGATCTACAAAAAAAAACAACACTTACCTACAATAAAACGTGAGATCATGGAAGTAGAGAGGTGTGCGATCTCTCTTCATCTAGGAAATACACAAAACAAAATGACAAATAGTGCCTATAAAAAATTATAAGGAAGATAAATGAATAAAATGCATTTTTTAGCTGTCGCGGAGTGGTGGCTACCTTAGACTATCAGACAATATTTTATTGATAATTCCTCATTTTAATTCTGATTGGAGTGATTCCAAATCCATATTGAAGTGGATTAATAAGGATACCTACAGTATAAATATGTTTTTGAGGTAAGTTTAAATGATTTTTCAAACATGTTGAGGAACAACCTCCTTGATGGAGTTGTTTGTGAATTTCTTCCTAGACCAACAATCACTAATTTGAGCATAACTTTTTCATTAAAGTATGCATCAATGTGATTCGAATTGGATATTAAAGTAGAATCATGTATCTATACCCATTATAAACATGTTTTAACTATGTAATGATTTGATGTCTCAAAACGGATGATGAACAATCAGAATGCAGAATTGTCATAGTGCATATTTCATGATCAACAGTTGCTAACTTAGGCATAAAGTTTTCACCCAACATCGAAATGAGGTGATTAAAGTTCAGTTGGAAACTATATTCCAAGGGATATCTCCCTTAGAAACATTTTTTTGATATTTTTTCATTTTACCCCTCAAAAATTGACTAACCCAACTCTTTTTTTAGGAGGTTTACGAATTTGGCTTGCTACAAGAATTCAAAAATTACCATTTTCTCTTAAACTATGATGTGGGTATATGGAATTTTTGGTGAGTGTGTCTATGATGATATTATGAGTCTATTCCCAAAAAATATCTAAAAATCATCTTGTAGATCTTGTAATATGTCTTTTAGAAAACTTGTAGTGGTTAAATGAGTATGTAGCAATTTATCACTTCATTATCGAACTTCAAACTTGTAATTTGAATAAATTTGTACCTTGAAGTGTTTGATTGTCCTTTAGTGATTATTTGTTTCTCCCTTTAGATCCTAAACTCTTGCATCAATGTAAACACTTACTATGAAATGAAGCACACCTTCATGAAATCAAAACTAACTCATCCACTCTTCGCAATGACAATGTACTTGGGAATTGATCATGTTATTGGGATCCTGCTATCTCAAAGTTATCTCTTTACATGATTTCAGAATTTCCTTCTTTCCAAAAATCATCATTTAATTATTGGTGAGTTAGGATAAAAACCAAATGACGTTGCAGGAAAATAAACACAACACACTTGCATCAATGTAAAGATTAACTACAAAATCAAATTGTATAAAAGACAAATCCATTATTCCATTATTCCTTGCTATATCCACAAGTTTTATAAGCCAGGTTATATTTAAGTGTTCAATATTCGATATATGAACCTTTATACAACAATACTCCATTTGGTATATTTCATAATAGAATTCAATGAATGGATAAAAAGATAATTGAAATCAACTTG
This sequence comes from Picea engelmannii, assembly GCA_009831015.1. NCBI lineage: Eukaryota > Viridiplantae > Streptophyta > Pinopsida > Pinales > Pinaceae > Picea > Picea engelmannii. The sequence continues at coordinate 234,560 of ML779933.1, read as the reverse complement.
CAGAAAATAAATAAAAGACAATCTACACTAATCATCTCTCCATCCTTCCAGAGCAGGACCATACTCTATAGAATGGAGCTATGGTGTTAATCTACATCATAATTAAATTAATCTAATTGCAAACTATATAAATGATGAAACTACAATCTATAATAAAACAAGATCTCATAAAATATTATTTATTCCATCATAAGTTGGACATATTATCTGAGAGATCTGTGTTTTGAATGGGGAAGGCACTCTTATTTATACATAATCTTTCTTTGAAAATAATATAAACAATAATTATTTCAGATAAACATATCTCTCATGTGGTTACAACCATTTTCTAATAATTATCAAGTAATTATCTCTAAAAATATTCCCAGAAATCTCTCTAAAATATTTAATAAAAAATCTTCCATGATTCTTCTCCATCCAATGTGCTTGAGTTATCATCCCAAATCTTCATAAAATTTTAAAGGGTTGAAGAGTAAATTCGAATTTGGAGCTAGGAGATAAAAAAATTCACTATTGCAAGCTCTAAATGTACTTGTAATCATCACCAAACGAACCCAACTTTCAAAAATAAGTGAATGTGTGTTATTTTTCTAACGGTTAATCATAAATTCACTTAAAATACTAAAATAAATGTGTTGGAAAATATATTGAACCTAATACCACATAAAGCATTAACATGGAGTGAAACAAAGTTATGTGAAAGAAGAAAATGATTAAAAGTCAAAGGAAAGGTTGTGAAAAGATGGTAAAAGGATGTGAAAATATGGCAATTATGAGACTCAACAGTGCCCCAATTAAATATAGAACCTATTTTGGTGATTACATGAATCATGGGAACCTATGACTCTCTGAATTGAGTGGCATATTCTTCACTATAAAATCTACTCATGAAAGCCACAATGCTCTTCTAGGGGGGTCGTAATAGACTAGTGGGGTATGTCCTTCTCCTCCTTTCCCTAAATAATTTACTAGTTTCCCACCAACTCTTCATAAGATCCTTGTAACTTAGAGGGAATTGTAGCCTCCAATCATCATCCAAATCCACTTGCATAGGTGGAAGTTTGTAACATGCATCTACAGATTATTTTTGGAACGAGGTGATAACCTTCCCATTATTGTATTTTATTAACATGTTGTGAATTTCTTCCTAATTAATAAGCCAAGTGATGACTTATGTGTAAGGAAGAACAATAGGTCGACCATCTATTCCATGAAGTTGTGGTTATTTAATAGACTAGTGGAAACTTGCATCGAGGTTGGTGTCCCTAGGGAGGAGTGGAATTTGACGAAATGATTCCTCCCTAAACATATGTTACAAGTATCACCATTGTAATATTGTCAATGGGTCCATACAACATTTTGTATCTATGTAAATAGGCCCTGGAATGTCAAAATCTATCTCTAATTTAGCTTCTTCATGGTCTAGGATTAGCTCAATTAACTGCTCTTTTTACTTCTTATCTCTCTTGAAATCCATATTTGAATCCTAAAACTCATCCATTTCAACAATAGTGGACACTAGTGATGTTAGTTATATGAAAAAAAATGAATTTCCTATGTGTGGAAGAAAAATAGAGACACTAAGGTTTTGGTAGGTTTCTTATCTTCAATGTCAGGTGTTCCCAAGGGAAAACTCTATCAATTTGATGTCCATTTCAACTACTTTAGTTGTAGATATGGTAACTCAAATAATGAGGAAATGGTTGTGCATCCTATTCTTATGAAAATTTGTATTTAGTGTATTTTCATGACTAAAAGAGTTTGCATTGGTTTTGGTTGAACTGAAGAGGGGAAAGATCATCTTTCACTATAGATTGATTGAGGGTTGGTTGGATAAGGCTTCTTAGAATTTTGTTTTTGTAAATTTTCATGTTAGGGGAATCCCTTCCCCATTTAATTTGCACAACAGTATTATCTTATAAGAGAATGGGGTGAAGTATCACTAATTTCATCATAGGTTGCATTTATTCATCGATAGAAATTGGTTAAAAGATGAGAGGTTGGAGTGAATTTAATATTTTATATTTCATTGAAAGTAAATGAATGGCCCTGTGGACATACAATGTTGGATATTTTATTAAATTCAAGGCCGTACAAGTTGTATGTTTGGAAGGTTTGTGGGTCCCCTTATCTATTGAGTGAATTTTAGGCACACGAAGCTGAAATCAAGAATGTCTTTGGACGTAGGGGAAGATAATATATTATTTTTTCTAGAAATCATTAAATAATTTGGTTTTTTAGCATGAAAGAAGAGATTCTACACTTTCCCTTGGCCATGTGAGATTTTACGACATTCGAAAATAGTACAAGGTTTTTGTCTAGTAGAAGGAAGAAAATCTACCTTTCATTTTGTTTCTGTCATATTGTTGGGTTCAGTGGCCAAGTGGAAAGAAGGAAGAGTTGGAATATGTGGAAGATCCTTTCTTAGCCAATGGAATATCATGAAAAATAAAAAGAATCTAAGGTATACAAGATGGGGTACAAAGTTTACCTAGAAAATGGAAAATGACAACTCAAGGGAGATTTGTATGGATTTCATGAATCATGGTGACCTTGGGAACCTTCATGTATATCAATAGATTATTTAGTGTTGACACACTTGAGAAGAAAGTGAAATGGTGAATAAAATGGCCCAATATTTCGTTTATAAAAATAACTTTCTTCCACCATTTTGACGATTTTAAAGGGTCAAATTGGCCTTTGTCACGTGTGCCAAAAATTTGGTTCAGCGTAATACAAGATAAAGTTTGATTTTAATTTTTTTTTAGGCTATGAAAAGGTGAGTTTGATCAAAATGGGTTGGAACAAAGGATCAAAAGAAACTTCTAAGACTTTATGATATCTTTGAAGAGTGTTAGAGACTTATTACATTGAAAAATATTCTATGTTACTTGCTCAACTCAAAGATAAGCCTATTGAGGTTCAAAATTTTGAAAGAAAGAAGGATGTGCTGCAATAATTGTTTATTTCCTCAAATTATAATGACAAAAGGTTATAGGGAAGTTGTTTCTTGCTCAACAATTCATGATAAATTGTACTAAACCATGAATCTCTGCAACAAATATTCTAGATAATCACCAGTTCTATTAAGACAAAATTTACCTTTCATATATCACCCTTTATTTAACTCAATTGGTTCCCATTGTACTTTTCACTTCATATTAGCTAAATGAGTATTCACTTCGAGCCTAAGAAACTTACCATTCATAACTACAAGGCCAACGAATGGAGTTATATTTCTTCGCATAGCTCTTCCTTAGATGCTAGTGTAGTGCCACAAGGTTGTTAGAGAAAAGAGATGTTGAACATTCATGTTGTTTTATTCATGTTTTCTTCTCATTCCTCTACTTCCAACGAGAGTACATAGCCCCAATGGAGTCACGCCAATACCACAAATATTTCTCCACTTCCAACAAGTGTCCATATCCCCAACATAGATACCTACATGTCCCACATGATCTGAAATGTCTTTCTCAAAACTTTCTTTTCATTTTTGAGAAATAGGTGTATGAGCGATCTCACTCATCCTTTAAAGGTATGTGGAATTATCCCTATAATCTAAGAACCATTTAATATATGCATTTTTTAATGATAAGAATATTCCTTTTATGAAAAACCTTAGGAACTTCAACAACTTCTGAGTGAAACATCAATCACTATTAAGTTTTGCAATCTATACATGCCTAGGCCAAGTTTTTCAACCACTAAGTAAGAACCAATCCATAATTGTTGGGATTTAGTATGCCTACCTTTCTATTTGTGTCACTTGTCCCACTTTAAAACAATGTATCCCACCCATAAGTCATTTATCTTGCAAATTTCTTGTCAAACCACATATTAACCATCTATTGATTAACATCAAATTTATTCTTTGCCCTCTCCCTTTCTTCTTCTAATTTTAGTAGGGTATCAACTCTTCTATAGATGAATGGGCATTTATTCCCATGTGAAGCCTAAGATATTTGGAGAGATTGAAATAATATGTTTGGAGGAAGCATATCCTCCTTTATATAGATTATAAAGGATGGAGATGTTTCTAAATAGGCTTTAGGCGTCACTCTATCAACCCATAGAGAATTTTTGTAAGGCATTATGTCAATTCTTCTAGTGGTCAACTATAGTTCATTTCATAATTTGGATCATATTTTTTTAGTTGATTTAACTACACCATTTCCCTAGGGGTAGTATTTATTTTAATATCATAAACTAATCCCATTATCTAAAGAAAATTTGGCTAATTTTAAAGAATGAAAATAAGTGGTATTACAAAAAAGCAAGAGTAGTTGGCATGCCAAACCTAGTAATTTGATGATGCTCCAGAAATTGAATCATGACCTCTTCATTTACCACAGTGAACGATACATCATTGGTCCATCATGTCAATTAGTTTGTTTTAATTAGGATTTATTTGTGTTTCCTAGAGGAATTTGGGTTGATCTCACAAATGACATCCAAACCCCATTGTTCAAAAGATTCTTCAATAGTGATAAGTTGTAAAGGAATTGTTGGCTTCTTCTCCCTTCCAATGCACTTTTGGCATGTTTTCCATTTCTAGACATATGCAGGATCATCCAGCAACACTATGCCATCATGAATCTTGTGGGCTATTTTCTCACTAGTTAAATGTCCTCCAGCAGGACCATCATGCAACACTATAAGTACTTTATTAGCATCATGTTTCTCAAGTCAACTGAGAAATATGCCATCATATTTTTTTGTTAATAGGGTGCCATTGATAAGATAGTACTCAGATGATTAGAGCCTCAATTATCTCTTCTTTCTATAATTCAAATGATTGGGAGAGGTACCATGTTGTAGATATTTCTTCAAGTCATTGTACTATGAATCTATCTAAGCAGGAACATATAAAACCTCTTACGTGTAGAGAAATATTCCATTCTCCTAGTCCTCCTCTAATGAATTAGATGATCCCTCCTCTAATGAATTAATCAGGACCAATGTTTCTAATACCAACTTGCATAGACCTTGAACTACAACTATGGTTGTAGGTTTGAACTATAAATCATACTCCTGGATAGTTTTCAGCTAGTTCCCTCTTCTCTCACTGACTTATTTATGCATGAAGAATGACCTCAAGGTAGGGTGGGGCACTACTAATTTGGTGTGGTTTTTCAAAATGTGGGGTATGAATTTCTGATAAATGAAAATGGTAACTCAATCTCATGCCCATCCTTCTATGTGAGCACTATCACAAGAGAATTATCATATGTTAATGGTTGCAGTGAAAAATATTTACTGAAATATGTATTGTGCAATCTTGGTGTTGTAGCTAAGGAAGCCTTAAATTTGTCAAAAGACTCCTTTTCAATAGAGGTCAACTTTAATCATGAGTCCTTTTTAATACTATGTTTAAGGGGTTTGAAAATTTCATCGAAGTAAACTACGAATCTTCATAAAAAAATCATTTTTTTGAAGAAAGACTGCATAGACTTCTTGTTGTTGAGCATGTGAATCATTATTGATTTGGTTCACTCTGGATCCATAAAAATTCCATCCTTAGAGATGGTGTTCCTAAGAATCCTTCTTCTAAAATAGTAAACAAGCTTTTCTTGGAATGTAGAGATATTCCATATTTTCGGCATCTTTCAAAAATCTATTTTAGGTCATGAAGGTGATTTGACCCACTTGCATTTATCAGTCCAAAAGGAATCCTTCAATGTGTGTGCATCCCCTATTTTTTATGGAAGGTGGTTTTTGATCGATTATATTTAGCTACCAAAACTTGATTTTAGCTAGAGAACTTGTCTAGTACTGAGAATATATTAGAACCAAAAATTATCTATAGTATTTGTTCCATTGAAAGATATTGTTAGTTATCCTTGTCAGATGCTTGATTTAAATTATGGAATTCCACACAGATTTTTATCTCCCTAGACATTTTCTCGGTACCAAATTTGCTACCCATAACGAATGGAAAACTTAAGCAAGATGTTTGCATCCAACAATGTCTTCATTTCCTTCTATATCAGTGGTTCTAGAGTTGGATGAACTCTATGTAACTTTTTCTAAAAATGATTTGCATTTTCTTTGAGAGGAATGATGTGTTCTATGATTTTTGTGTTATACATCTTCAAATCCTTGTATGTACATGCAAAGAGATCCTTATATTTTATGAATAGTTGGATATAGGATCGCTTTTGATCTTGCAAGAACAAGTTCCCAAATTGATGTACTTGGGATTTACTTGGCTACCCAAGTTGACTAATTCATGACTCATGGAATAAATGTTCTTCTTCGTGCTAACTATTGATTCAAAAATGTTGCTTACAAATCAAATAGCTATTATAGAGTCAGAATCACTTTAGGTATTGGGTTACCTTTGAGATAATCTGAGTTTTCTCTAAAATGTTGCATATCTCTTTTATGTATGTTATCATCTATGATATCATCCTTTAAGATCCCTACAGTTTTTAGGAATTCAACTATATGTTCATCATCGTTGAATACCCTCCAACTGGTGACATTTTTTAGTACTAAGGGTTTGAAAAACTAGTTCAATAGAGAAACCATCATTCAAAGGGGAAGATATTGATGCTATGTGATCTAAAGTATCAACAACAATATTCTTTAAATGAGGAATATAATTGATATTAAATGCATCTAAATTATCAATCAACTTCCAAAAATATTGTCGATAACCCTTTAAGTGATAAGACACATAGTTTATTGAATTTTATACCTATCTAATGATGATTTCTAGATCACCAAAACTTTTAAGCATTTTACCTTCATTCAATGGGTTTTCTTAGACCTTAAATTAAGGCCTCATACTTAATTGTGTCGTTGGCGCACTCAAACTCTAATCAGTAAGAAATAAAATTATTTCATTTATGTGGGTTAATGAGAATACAACTTTCCCTAGCTCCTTCTTCTGACTTGAAAACATCAAAGAACAAATTCTGAATGTTGGTATTCAAATCTACATCAGATAACTAGTACTAGATAACTCTACTATCGTATAGAAATTATCAACGTCCAATAGATCCTAAGGATCACTCCATGAAGATTAATAGTCATCTTATCCCTAATATCTACCTAGAATTATTTAATGATTAAAGCCGCATTATATAATTACTACCATGCACTATAAATATGAAGTCTATCCACTAGAACGAAATGTAGATCCACACCCATTATTAGTAGTAATCATCTTTACTATACTACTAGGCCTTTCTTAACAATTTGGGAATTTATTACATCAATATGAAGGATCATAACAAAGTGATAGACTATGTTTCTATATATGGGAATCAACTAGATTAAGGATATTTGAAATAGATTCAATGAAAACTAGGTGCCATGAAACACTAGGAAGAGGAGACTAGGGTGGAGATGCTTCACCTCCAATGATAACAAAATATACTAATGGCCTCTTTGATTTTAGTATGTGATGAGGTATTTGAGATACAATAGACAACACAACCCCCTTCCTTTAATGAACATGGCCCCAAGCACAAACCCCTTCCAACATAGGAAATTGAATGAAGGCCCTAGAGTAGACTCATTGATAGTTGTAAAGCATCTAAAAAGTAATTGATTGTTTTGTAAGTGTTGATTTTATGTGAAAGATTTATTAACTAGTACACCAATAAATTGATTATACTCCCTATGGTGATAATATAGACAAGATTTTAATTATAGTTTTTTTTGAAAAAAAAAAATTCACCGACCTTTTATACTTACTATTATGCTCAAAATTTTCTTGATGTACCGATTCTCTAGGTCAATTCGTAGTGTCTCTTTTCATTAATATAATAATATTTATTACCATGAAAAATAAATGATTAATTAATGGAATATTAGTAAAAGTAAAATACATCTTACCTTGAAGAGCCACATTGTTGTCCACTAATTCTGGAATGAAATAAAGATACAAAGCCATGATGGTGATGCCCATTGATGGTTGAATATCACAACACCATATGAGAGATTCACAACAATCGATGAGATATTGGCCATTGAATTATCTAGGTAGAAATCACATCTTGGTTTTGTGAAAATACCCTTTTAGGATTTTCTTGAATGGGGAAATGATGGAACTAAGGGTTCCATCCATTTTTCAATTTTTTTTACTAATAAATAAAACATATGTTTTATGAATAGTATACTTGTTATAAAATGTATAGTGTTACGAAATGCATACATATTTCATACAAATTCAAACTCAACCTTCATAATAGATTTGGGAATCACTAACTTATTAGAATATAATGCATGGGTGTTATATTTTTATATTATAGAGATAAGTTTGAGAGTGGATGCGAAAAATGTAGAAAACTAGGTGAATCTTACTAATCCTTCATATGCCAACTATAAATGTTTGGCAATATTTTTGTAAAAATATTCAAATTTTTAAGGATTTTATGTAGTTTGTGTAAAATTTTGGCGATTTTTAAGGTAAAATCATTTTATCCTATAAAATTTGGGCGAATCATTTTTAGAATAATTAATCTATTTTTTGGAAAAAAACTATGGAAAATTAGCCCATGAACGAAATTTAGCCCCTAAAATCATCCTTAATTTAGGGTACGCAACACCTCCACTTGACCAAAAATATGTAGAAATTTGGGATTATTGAGATGACTCAAATAAACGTAAACACTTGTGATTGGATAAATTATTCGACAAGATGACTAAGTTGGACACACTTGAAAGTGTGGACGTGGCTAAGTGACTTGAAGAGGTGAGCCAAGAGTTATATGGGTGGGTGCTCTGCACTTGGAGATCTCGATGGGAGAACATGATGCCTTAAGGCACACTTTGGGGGTAAGCAACCCAATGGACCGACGCTGAGGGGGGTGCAGTGCGATCGAGTGCTCCACACGATAAAACGACCTAGCGATAGGCTCGACCCATGACCAAAAGACACGACGGTTCATGCAATGGGGTGGAAGTGTATATATGGCATGAGTTGGGGTGAGCCAAAGAATCATCATTGAACTTGATTGGACAACAAGAAGATATCTCAGGTGGATTTGGGAAAAAGGGGCAATATGATAAAAAATTTAATACATCGAACTCGTATTTTATATTATTAAAAAGTTAATATAAAAAAACATTAAACAAAAATATTATTACGCAATCATGAATATAAAGAATAAAAAAATAAATATAAAAAACATTAAATAAAAAATATTATTAAGCAATCACGAATATAAAGAATAAAAAATATTAAAAAAAATACACTACATAATTCAACATGGCATATTTTCGCAATGATGAATATAGAGAATAAAAAAATAGTATAAAATATATTAAAAAAAAAATTGTTACGCAATCATGAATATAAAAAATTAAAAATAAAATTACATTTTACATGTAATGTCAACGTGGCATATTTTCCACCATAGCTTGATTTTTATGCACGGGATTAATTCATAAGGTCACGCATTAATTCGCCCGGAATAATCACTTTATGTTATATTATCCAATATTCCATAGTCGTGATTTCTTTTGCTATTAAAACTTTATTTTAATCCAATATTATGAATAATAACTTGTCGCATTAAAACTTTATTTTAATCCAATTTTTTGAATAATTCTTTGTCTCATTAAAACTTTGTTTTAATCCAACTTTATGAATAATACTTTGCCTAATTAAAACTTGATTTTAATCCAATATTATGAATAATACTTTGTCTCATTATTTAATTTATTTTATTAGAAACATACTTAATCATTTAAGTGATATGTTGAGAAGTATGGAATACTTTGTCTCATTGTTTAATTTATTTTATTTTATTCGAAACATACTTAATCATTTAAGTATTCAATATTCCATATACGTGATTTCTTTTGCTATTAAAACTTTATTTTAATCCAATATCATCAATAATACTTTGTCTCATTGTTTAATTTATTTTATTTTATTAGAAACATACTTAATCATTTAAGTGATATGTTGAGAAGCATGGAATACTTTGTCTCACTGTTTAGTTTAGTTTATTTTATTCGAACCATATTTAATCACTCAAGTGATATATTGAGAAGTATAAAATATAATGTTAATGTTATTATATTAATAGTAATAGTAATGTTTTCATTTTAATTTTTTTTAATGTTTTTATCTTTAACTCTTTTAATGTATGATATATTTTTTCATCCTATGGAATTTTGGGAATTGTTCAATGCCCAATTTTACTATGGAGCTCGTGAGAATTTGTTCATATTTTAGCAATGTTGATTTTCTTCTTTACACTAGTCAAAACAAAGAGATACTTTTGAGCTTCTAGATTAAGTTTCATCATCTCCTTATAATATCTTAATTTTCTTTTGCCCTCTAACTCTTTATTGCACCATAATTTCTCCTTAAATTTAGATGCAATAATATTTTTAATATTATCCTTATTGTGCAACATGATCTCTTCCTTTATTCTCCAATGGTTTAGCCAAGACTGAGCCACCTTATTCCATCCCCACTTGAGCCGAAGGTGGTTTTGCCTATAGTTTGAAGCAATTTTTTACAACCTCTTGTTAGCCATGTTGCTTAACTTGTTTTTATATGTTAGATACCTGGTCATAATCATATTCTCAATGGGGAAAATGCTCGCTTCTATGATGCAGGATATCATGTATTGCTTTTATTTTGAGATTATAAGTTATGAAACTCTTTTGGCTTTGCTCTATCTTTCTCTTCCTATGGCTTGTCCCACTTTAAAATAAGGTCTCCTACAGGTTTCTTGTCAAATCACCTCTTAACCATCTATTAATGAACACCAATTTTATTTTCTTCCTTCTTCCTTTCTTCTTCTAATTTTAGCAGGGTGTCAACCCTTTGGATGACTAGGCAATTCTTCCCACGTAAAGTTTAAAATAGTTAGAGAGATGGAAAGAATATTTTTGGAAGAAGGATGGATTTTTTCCATAGAACAAAAGATAAGCCTTTCTTCTTCTAATTTTAGCAGGGTGTCAACCCTTTGGATGACTAGGCAATTCTTCCCACGTAAAGTTTGAAATAGTTAGAGAGATGGAAAGAATATTTTTGGAAAAAGGATGGATTTTTTCCATAGAACAAAAGATAAGGATAGTTTCCTAAAGAGGCTTTGGGGGTCACTATATCATCCCATAGAGAATTTTGGTAAGGTATTGTGCCAATTCCTTTAGTGGTCAACTACAATTTGTTTTAGTATGTGGATTGCATTTGTGTTAGTTGTTTAAGCTAAACCATTTCCCTAGGATTAGTAATTAGCTAAATATTATGAAATGATCCCCTCATCTAAAGAAAATTTGGTAACGTTTAAAGAACAAAAATAAGTGGCACTATAAAAAAGAAGAGGAGTTGGCATGCCAAGCCTGGTAATTAGATGATGCTTCAGAAATTGAATCGTGGCCTCTTCATTTACCTTAGTCAGTGATATAATATGTATCAATCATGTGAAGTAGTATGTTGCAATCAAGATGTATTTGTGTTTCCTAGAGGAATTTGGATTGATCTCACTTATGACATTCATACCCCACTATTCAAAAGGTTGTTCAACAACGATAGGTTGTAAAGGGATTGTTGGTTTATTGTTCATTTGAATGCACTTTTGGCATGTTTTGCATTTATGGAAAAAAGTGTGGGTATATTTGAACACCGTTGGATACTAATATCTAACTCTCATGATATTGTGATCTATTGTCTCACTAATGAAATTTACTCCAACATGTCCATCATTTAACTCTATAAGTAATTTATAGCATGAAAACAAGTCACTTGGGAAATATACCATCATTTTTTCTATATAGGGTTCCATTGATAAGTCAATATTGAGATGATCAAAGCCTTAGTGCTCTTTTCTATCTAGAATTCAAATGATTGGAAGAAGTACCATGTTGTAAATAATGCTTCAGGACATTGTACGAGGAATATGTCTAAGTAGGAACATATAAAACATCTTCTTTGTAGAGAAATACTTCATTCTCTTAACCCTCCTCTAATGAATCAAGTGGGTCCAATTCTTCCGCTACCAATTTGCAAAGAGATTTACCTTTGACTATGGTTCCAAGTTTGAACTCTAAATCATACTCTTGGATGGTTTTCATCTAATTTATTCTTCTCTCACTGATTTATTTCTACATGAATAGTGACCTGGCAGGAGGGTTGGGCACTATTATCGTGGTGTGGATTTTCAAAATGCAGGGTCTGAACTCCTTGACTAAGTTATAAACATCGAAGGCCTGCTTATCGATTATTGGGTAATTCAATTTGACCCCTTCTAGATCAATCCTCATCAATGAAATTGGGCACTCAATCTCATGTTGATCCTTTTGTGTGAGCACTTGTAACATCCCCACCAAAATCCCCATTCTAATTAATTCTTAATGTAGATATAATGTGTGGCTACGACAAAAGTGATGTTTTTGTGAATTGTATATCTAAATTTAATAATAAAGATATGATGCTAGTTGCTAAGGAGACATGGACAGATATGGAGGATCAATTAATCCACAAGAGAGATAAGTGTCTAGAAGAATGTCTAAGAGAGCAGTCCAAGGGGGAATTACCCATGTCTATTAATTTCACCCATATTCCAGAATTTTATTATCATTATGTATTAAACTTCTAATTATGATTGAGTGTCCCCAAAACCAATCATTGAATGTATGTAAGAGGGTGGGTGTGAGAAGTCACATCCCATAGTTATTGGGAGCATGGAGGTTGAGTATAATCGGCTTGGGGAAGTATGTGAGTCAAGAGAGGAAACCAAAGGAGAGGAAATTTGTATGGGAGTTACATCAGTTTTAGAATGTCAAGTTTTTGGGAATGAAAAATAAGTAGAGAGAAAGAAAGAGATCTTGGATATGGAGAAGCCATGATGGGTGAATTCTAGAGCATGTTGGAGCATTTTTTGAGCATTTTGGAGCTAAATATTGAAGAGATAGGTTTGTAGGCTTGAAGAGTGAAATCCTTTGTGAGTTGCACTCTAAGAACAAGTGTTAGCTATTGTTTGTTGGTAGTTTTCTAGGAAGTGAGTTCCCTTGATTTTCCCAGCTGTGATATTCCTAGTTAAATGTACCAGAGAGACCTTAATAAACGAATGGGGCACCTGAGGGACTGATATTAGTGAAGGGGTACATTCATTGGGTTGGGCAGGTTGAGAGGAAGAGAGATGGTAGAAAATCGATATAATTATAGGAGAACATCAGTGGGTTGTGGGATATCAGAGCTATGAGTGGACAGTGAGAGACCACCCTATTTTGTGGATTTCTAGCCCCAACTCAGGGGTGACTTATCATTAAGATTTGGAACATCAAGTTTATGGTTGAGTAGAATGTCCATCCCAAGAAACTGGTGGTGCAACTATTTCAGAAAGATAACTGTTTTATCTTATTTTTGTTTACATTATGAGATTTTTTGTTGTGCATTAAGTATGTAATTGATAATGATTTATATGATACTATAATGAGTTATTAGCTACATTCATGAGTTATTTTAGCATGTAGTAGATGCATATAATTATTTGTATCAACAGTAGTTAAATTTGTATGTAATTTGTAGCTGATAAGCTATAGGGATTTAATTAGCAGTAAAATATTAATTTTTATAAGTATTCCACACACAATGGAGCTTAGTTGGGTTGGGGGATGTTACATTGTGGTATCAAATCCTCTAGTTCAAACATTGGGCTTCTATGGTCCAGGACGAGTGCGAATTGAGAAAATTCACTATGCATATTTTTGTTTGTGACAGATTGGGGAAAAAGGATAAAAAATAAAGAGAAATACCCAATATAGTGAGTGAAATTTGAGTTTAAGTGCCTCATAGAAGTTGAAGAGATGATTTGGGGTGTGAATCTACAAGTTACAAAGTCAAATTTGACTCGGAAGGTCGAAAATTCACGTTTTAATGGTTTTTGTAGTGTTGGGTAGAGTTCAGTGAATAAACAGTCGAGATTATGTTTGATATTGAGATCAACAACCTAGATTCCTTGAGACAAATTTAAAAACTTATAAGGTTTTTTCCATTTGGAAGGTTGAGAAAATAAAAATCCAAGATTCATTTCATCGGTTGGGAAAATGAAATAGATTGACTATATAGATTCATTTCATCCATTGGAAGGTTGTAGAAAAATTGATGGCCAATATCATCTCGAGTGAGAGATCGATGACCCAGATTCACTCGGGTTTTTGTCAAAATTTCAAAGTGTTCAAGTTCGCCAAAAAAACATCAATGGCCAACGATTGAATTGATGAGTGTTGGGCCAATTAATTGTTGTAATATTGTCCCACATAAGTTTCAACCATGTTCGTAAACTGATGAACTGCAGGCATAGTATGTGCATGCAAAGGAAAAAAGTGTATCCTACTTTGTCTTTCAAGGAATAAGAAATCTAGGTGACCTACCAATCATTCATGAACGTAAAAGGAAACCACTACTCCACACATATAATCAATAACCAAACCAAGAAATCAAATTTCGAAATCCTATTCTATGTGTGAAAAGTGATCAACCTTTAAACAATATAGTAAAGAAACAAGAAACTAATAAAATCATAATAGAAATTACCCAGGTAGATGTCTATATCAGTCAACAATATGAATCCACTCAAGTCTTCATATAATCGCGTTACTAATCTATAGTAAGACTATCCAAATTTGAGAGTAATTCCTAGTGTCCAACCTACCCTTACCTAAAATTTTTACTTCACTACAAGTAGGACAGACTCTATGGTGCTATTGCATTCTTACCTACAGACAATAAATCAACCTGTAGGGGAATGACTCTAAACGAGCCTTGCCACAAATATTGACACTTCAATTGGTGGGTGAAGCAACGAGATAACAATACTCTATAAAGAAGACTTACATCTATCGGTAAGGAATGTAAACACACAATTTGCACTTTATTGAAACTAAACTCTTGTCCCCTGAAATATCATCTTACTTTCACTAAAACACCTCTATAGGTCACACCACACTCAACAAGAAAGAAACTCAAATCACAAAGATAGGCTCCTATTAATAACTTGAAGACTTATGCCTTTAATACCACAGAGTCAGAGTATGTAGGTATCAACTAAATCCTTCGAGAATACAATCCATTCTGCCAACAACCAAAGGGTATATAAAGTTTCCTCATATGTGACCAGTTCATCAAAAAACTTCTATCAATGCTTGATATGAATCCTTCTTATTTAAGATAATCAAAAGAGTCGGCTCCTTAAGAAGATGGGAATTACAATATGATCATGCCTTACATTCCAGATCTTTAACTTTTCTCATAAACAAGTCTTTATTAACCAGATTCAACACTTTAAACACAAATCCAATTTGACACACACACAATGGGTAATTTTAGTATCTTAGTTCAGTTTAGTCATTGAATCATATGATATTTAACATTTACCAAAAAGTGTTTGAGGTATTTAGATCAAACATTTGTGGTTGTGTAAGCTACCAATAAATCTTGGAACATGTTTGGATTTCAAGATTATACAAGAAGGAGGTATACTTCAGTAAGATGCAAATATTAACATTCATTCACACATATGTTTGTCTATATGAAATCCTTCCATTGTACTAAGGGAAGTTCGATTTATAACACATGGAAATCCATAGTGATTAATGAGTACACATAACTTAAATAAAACCTACAGTTTTAGAAACCACTACACACAAACCTATTCATGGACATAGCTACAACAAATAGAGAAAAAATAATATATAAATAACTCAACCTATTGTTGGCAGAAGGGCAGACCCAGGGTTCAACGCTTCAACAATGCACCAATAACACCCTAACTATCGACCCTTTCGGTAACACATGTGAAGCAGATGAAGTCTCACCCGAGGTAGAGGCAGGGGGGTTGCAGGACTTACATGTCTACAACCTAGCTGGGAGATAGATCTGTGATTACAATACTTAACAAAGAAATTAGCTAATCAATATTCATTAGTTCTTATCTTCCATTAACATGGCATATTAACCCTAAGTACAGAACATCACTGTGATAAACAGATCAAACACTTCTAAGCACCTAGCATAAGTTTATATCCAACATTCATTCACATCAAACCACTAAGCATTCATAGATCTATCTATCATACATCAAGAACAATACACTAAGAAGACATAAACATAGAAATCATATCATGAGCACATTCCACAAGCACCATAACATAAGATATACATGGTTCACTCCAATGTGGGGATACGTCCACCAACTCTTCTTCTTCTTTATTAGCTTCTTCCAATATTCTTACATGCACCAAGCCACGGATCGAACTCCGGAAAGGATAGGAGATCTGTGCGCACCTTTCCAGATCCTCCTTCCCCAAATCAGATCAAAGCACAAAACCTTACATAGTCTGTTTGCACAGAGCCTCTTACAATCACATACACAAATCCTCTAGTCATGCACTAATCCAATGACCTTAAAAACCGACCTTTACTTACATCGCCTAGCTAATTATTTATACATTACAAAAAAGGGGCCTAAGCATGGGTAAAACCATGGGCCGACATCCCATACCCATTACATAAACCCTAAAAGCCCAAAAATCCCGTAAAATGGGCGAGATCCCACGATCTCCGCTTCGTGTGGGCGCTTCATCTTCGACCAGCCTATTGAAGTACCAAAAATGGTCAATCATGACTAGCGTTTCCTCAAAACTTGGTCGAGGGCCAACAGGGCCCCAACGCTCACCTGTGACTCATCTCGAGTCACTTTGATTTGGGAAATAGTGCCTTGAAGGCCTCGAGCTTAGCTCGAGCTGCCTCGACTTGCTGCTTCGCCAGAGCCTCCTTATCGGTGAACTCCTGGATTACTTGCTCGGTGACAGGCCCTTCCAGTCACTGTTCTACCATTGTGACCACCTGTTCCATCTGTACACCTTGTCCCTTAATATATTCAAAAAGTGTGTAGGCTTCATTCTGCACTGGTTGGAGTCTTTGAGTCACCTCCATAACTCAACTCTGGATGGCAGTGACCTACTACTGAACTACGTGCTACTCCTGAGACCTCTTCATCTTTTCCACTGTGGTAAGTAGCTTCAACTGTGCTATCATGGTAGAATCTTGATGCTCTTCCTCCTGGAGTTGTGCCTCCAATATCCTCAGCTCCAGGTCTTCTGCAAGGCTCTCATAGGTCTACGCACTTCGGTCACTTAGTTTCTTACATTCTGCAGCCAATGCCCTAATTCTTCCTACTGTGCTCCTAGATTTTTCTTCCCTCTGATCTCACACTTCTTGCAGAGTGTTGAGTGCTCGACACTGCTTGATGTTCTAGCTCTGCTACTCTTGGTTGGAGCTGTTGAATAGTCTCAACGAGCTTCCCCACTTGGCTCTCGGTTTTCTCTTCTTCCATCTGTGCCAAGCCTGACACAGAGTGAAGTGCTCTAGTTATTGCCTCTTTGACCACAGTCTTCTCTATAAGCAGTTGGTCGTTCTCTTTCTGTATTTTCTCCTTGTCTTCTTCAAACTTCACCCAAAGTTCATCTATCTCTTGCTGCGCAACCTAAAGTTTCTCTAAGGCCTCCTCATTTTCTTACCTCAAGGAATTTGTGGCCTGCTCCTTTTAATCTTGGGCTCGACGACGTTGAGTCTCTATGGCATCTGCTAATCTACGTAGTTGGGTGGGATCATCCCCCAATTCTACATTCTGTGTTGAATATGGTGCAGTGGACATTGTGCGGCTCAACTATATAGTTTGTTGGATTTCTTTCAGTTCTTTCTCAATCCTGTCATACATTGTTTCTTGTTTGGCTTCATGTCTTTGTAGGATGTCCTCTGAGGCATATTCTACAACAAAGATGATGAGTTGGATATCATCCACTGTAAGCACATTCTGTGACTGAGGCTTAGTGGCTATGGATTCCTTCCACGCTGAGGGTTTCTGTGGAGAACCCTTCCTTTTATTAGACGTCTTGGCCTTTGTAAGGGGATCCTTTGGTGGTGTTACTTCACCATCTTCTTGTTCTTCTTCTTCCCCTTCCCGATGCATATCTATCGGGACGTTGTCATGACTAACTTCACCATCCAAGGGCAGGATATAGTTGGGCAAGACCGATAGGATCTGCGTTGCATTCACCAGATCGTCGTGGTGCTTTCTTCTCTTCTTTGTCGTTGTTCAGGATGGTACATATCGACGTCCAGCCAAGGGGGGTGCTTACAATTCACTTGTCAATGATGCATGTATACCTGTGGACATAACTTTATCAACCATAAGGTTGATCAATATCTCTTCTATGGATTTCTCTGCTACGCTAAGATCACCTGACATGCACACTCGTAGTCAAAGAACTTGGGTAGCGAACAGATTTTCAATGTAGTCGAGTCAATGCCAAGGTTTAGATAGCACAACGCGGTGCCCGATCACTTCTCTATTATCTCGAATATCTCAATTTCAAAAATTGGTCCTGATGCGGCATTCGATGGAATAAATATACAACGTCATAATGGATTCCTCCAATGGGCAGGAATGCCTCAATCCATTCGTTATGGCACGATCTAAATGACCCAATGGAAATATTTCCAGCAATAACTGTGCTTATAGCCATTCCGGAGAATCATTCTAATGGTCAGGACACCTCCAACGGTCATATAGCTTCATCGTGGCGAAGTGCTAGTCTGTGTTGTTCTGCTAATCTAGGAAGGTTCAAGTTCTGCAAGCCTGCCTTCTGCGAAGTCTTCTCTGGAACTTCCTGAAGTTTTTCTAATTTTTCCTTCTTCTTACTGAGCTTTCTTTCCTTCTTTCCTGTGATCTGATTCTTTGGGTTTATTTTCCCATTCTCATTCTGATTTTCTCTTACAATGGTAACTTCGCACTGCTCAGGGTCTTTCAAAGGGTTCGAGGGTAATACTTCTTTCTTTACTATTTTTGGGGTAGGTTCTCTTTTCTTCTGCGTGGATAGGTTCTTTAAGCCTCCTTGCATTCTTTCAACTTTGATAGATAACTCTCTTGCTTTCTATTGCTTCGATTTGTCCTCTTGTTCTTGTAGTAGTCGCTTTATTTTTCTAGCCATGAAGTCCTTTAATTCTTGATTTTTCAATTCTGTGGTTCCCTCTTCTTTTCTTTAGATCTGATCTTTCTCAATCCAGGTCTTTCCTAACAAAAGTGCAAAAGGGGTGTTGTTCTCAACAAACTTAATGACTTCAAATTCTTCTTCAGTTGATGTTCCTATTGGACAATTGAGAGGGGGGGTGAATTAGTTGTTACCGTGCTTAAATAATTTTGATTATTTCAAACTCTTTACGAAGCACTCAATGACAATCACAATAATGTAGGGAGGTAAGAAATAGATTATTCAACATCAATCACACACATGAAATATACAGAGACGGATATTTCCTGAGGAAACCCATAAAGGAAAAAACCTCTTCTTCTTGATATGATAAGTAATCTTTATTTTTTGTACATTATCATTCTTATGAGCACCAACTCATTGTGAGGCTACCACCTTTGTTTTGCAAGTTGCAACTTGCTGAGAGAACCAACTCTCTAGTTTCTCTAGCACCCACTAGAAGGAAGCACCAACTCCCTAGTTTATCTAGCATCCACTAGAAGGAAGCACCAACTCCCAGTCACACAGGCACCAACTTGTATAACATAGAACAATTGTTCTCCCTTGCACCACCCTGCCACCCTAGCTTCTCTGGTTGCAACCAGATGGAAGCTACAACTCCCTGTGTTCAAGCACCCACTTGAAACTCTGAGGACAAAAATCCCCTAGCACCTCCCTACCACCCTGGAATATCAATCTTTGCTTTCTTGAATTTATCACAGTGATACAACATTTATCTATGGCTTACCAGTCTCATCAGTGTTTTGCTACACTGCTCTTCTCTACCTGCATCAATGTCTCTCTCCTCGTGTTTGTTGCGCTTTCTATTCTTCTCTCATATATGCATTTTTTTTCCTTGATTATTCTACGCTTTAGCTCCTACACACCACATGCTTCTACCTGCATGAATCACACTCAAAAGCAGCCACACATATCTTCTTTGTTCTACATTTTTTATATTCTTTGTGCACCAACTGCATCCGCCTACACATACCTCTGCATGCTCTTCACCGTTACTACATCGCTAACTCGCAGTCCACACCCCATTCATTGTTCTGCATCTTTTTGTCATGTCGATTCCTCTTCTTGATCATCATGCAAACTCTTCAAATTATCTAGTAGATGAAATAATTTGTTCTCTGCAGTTACCATCAGTTTGTCTCTAGCAATTGTTGAGAGAACGTTCCCGCTCTCATGCCTTTCGCACCTTTTCCCTTCCTGAGAAAAACTTCACAGTAGGTGTTAGTTTTTCTAGCTAAGCCCCTTTCTTTCACATGACCAGTGGCTGTGACCTGGGGCCATGCACTAGGGTTATTTGTGATTTCGTGTTTCACGATCTTTTGTTGTGAGTTGCATTGAATCTCCCAACTCGCGAAATATGAAATACTCCATCTCAGATTAACAATCCAGATCTTTCCCTTTGATCGACGGTTGTGATCAAATCACGATTTCTTGTTGTGATTTGCCTCAAATCTCTCAACTCTCTAAAATCCAAGGTGCATCCTAGCAACACTAGCTCCTTCCCTTCTCTTCTGTCGATGTAACCACTGGTTGTGACCACAGCCCTATTCGAAAAGGCATTTCACAATTTCGGTGATCTCCATTGTATAGCCTAGTGACGTGCTAGCTCCTCCCTTAACCTTCATCAATGTGACCACCAGTTGTGACCAGGGGCCAAGCAAGAGGGGTGCATCACAATTTCTCATATCGTGAACTCCTGCTATGAGTTTCCTCGAAACTCCCAACTCGTGAAACTTTGAAATGCTTCATATCAGATCAATGGTCTAGATCTCTCCCTTTGATCGACGACTGCGATCAATATCGCAGACTTAGGCTTCATATCATATCAATGGTCCATAGCCTCAGTGATCTGACGACTTAGATCATTTCACGAATTCGCATATCACGAGTTCCTACAACTCCCACCTTTGATTTCTCCATCTTGCGAGTCAACGAAATGATGATCTCTCGCCACGTGTACTCTGGATGCAACAACTCGGATCATTTTGTAATTTTGCATATCGAGAGTTCCTACAACCCTCACCTTTGAATTCTCCAGCTCACGAGTCAGTGAAATGCTGATCTCTCACCATGTGTCCTTTAGATCCAATGGCTCAGATCATTTCGTGATTTCACATATCGCAAGTTCCTACTACTCTCACGTTTGAATTCTCTAGCTCACGAGTCAGCGAAATGATGATATCTCGCCAAATGTCTTCTTTATCCAATGTTTCAGATCTCATCGCGATCTGATCCAATGGCTGAGGTCTAATGTCCTCCTCTGTGAACTCCTCCTGTCTGGACTCTGATCTGATGACCATCGGGTATTCGGGATTGGTGATCCAACGACCACTGTCGCTCCTCCTCCTGAGCTTAGGCATCCTCCTGACTTGGAAGAATTTATAAGTGTCAAAGGCTCTGTGACCTTTGATCCTTATGCAAGCCTTGATGTATGGGATCTCGTCTATTCATCTCAGAATGCTATCTCTCCTAAGCTTTGGAAAAAGTTTCCCTCGACCTTGGCACACACTTGCGCTCTGCATGAAACTCTGCATTATCTACGTGCAACTATGATCGATCTCTTCTTAGCCTCTCAATCTTTCTCATTTGTGTCCTCCCAAAATCTCTTCTGAGCCTCTCAAGATTTCTCATCTGCGTCTTCCAAAAATAATTCTGGTGCCAACCTGGCACATTTTTCCTTTCTCATCTTCTGGTCTCTCTATATTTGGTTCATTGTTGTTCTTGACTATAAACATGCCATCATCATTGTTGTTCTTTCCATCAATGGAAAGCACACTCTTCCTATAAACATGCCAACAATATCCCCCTTTGGCATTGATGGAAACCCTAAAAGGTTGTGCTATTCTCCAACTACATCATCAAGACCACTCCTTTTCTCCCCCTTTGACATCAATGTCAAAGAAAACATTATCCCCGTGAGATGTTGCAGTATTTTTCGGAGGTATAATATATTCAACCAACACATACTCCCCCTAACAGGATGGAATCTCTTATTTGATTCCTTTAGAGTATTTGTATCTAACTCAGAGTCTTCTCCTTCTGATTCTTGAACATGTTCATCTTCAGCTTCAGTTGTGTCCTCTGTAGTATACTTAATATTACTCATCTCTCTTACCGAGACTCCTTCATATACCTTTTCTTGTCATAACTGAATGACTCCCCCTGTTACTCTTCTCTCTCTTCTTCTGACTGTTATCTCCCTTTGGTAAAAGATTAGCTCTTTATGATAAGGTATTTCCCTATTGTTATCTCTACAGAATGTCATGTATGCCATTTTTGTACATCAGAATGCTACTGCTGCGAATGTCATTGTCCTACTGGAACATTGCGCACTTGTAGCTCATATTTTTCAAACAACCCTTGGATCTTCCCATTGATCTTCATCAATCTCTAACCAAATGTATCTTTCTTTATCCAAGATGCTTCTTTACTGTACATTGCTCTAAAGCCATTTGAGAAAGTATTACTATGCTTGTCACATTGCAATTCGTTTTGCAACAATTAACTTCATTGATGTTCACTTGTTCAGTCTTTGCTATCCACATCTGTGAATGTCCTAGTTTCTTGAACTATGTTTTCTGATCTTCTATTACAACAACTTCATTTTTATTCTATGATGCTTACAATCCAATGCTTTTATGACCATATTCATCACAAGAAAAAACCATTACAAACACTCTCATACCTGATTTCCCTTTTTACAAATGAAGGAACTGTGTTAGACTTCTTAGGAGTATTGATTTCTTCCTTGTTGTATCCAAGAGCAGATTTGTCATCTGGTGATCTCAAACTATCCAAGATCTCATCGAGGATCATGGAGATATTCAAGAACTTGATTTGGGTGTTGGACTTCTCAATCTTCACAACTTCTGCTTCCGGATTATGACATGATTATTCTTCTACTTCTTCTTTTCTTGCATGGGAGGATTCAATATCAACATCACTATCTTTCCTTATGCCTTTAGCCGCTACTTGTCCTGAGTTTACATTTTTTACCTTACAATCTTTGGACGTGAGCACCTCTTCATAGCCTCTGTCACACATTTGACTTATACTAAGCAAATTATGTTTCAGACCATCTACAAGCAAAACATCCTGGGAATCTCCTTTACTATTACTCAAACTCACCATCCTTTTACCCTTGATTTTACATGGTTCATCATTTTCAAAGACCACATTTCTTGTTTTTCTTTTACTTATAGGTAGAAGCTTATCCTTGTCTCTAGTCATGTGCTTGGAACATTCATTGTCTATATTCCAGGAGTCCTTTTGTTTTTGAGTTGAAAGTATTAGACCACATTTTTCACTATCATTCTTTTTCCATGTGTTGGCCTTTCTAGATAAGAGCTTTATCCTTGGATCTGATTTGTAATTCTTCAAATGGAAATTTGCAGATTTGTGGCCGAAGTTATGACAATTATAACATTCAAGCTCATTGTTCAATAGGTCAAAGTGATTGTTGAAGCGTTGTCTACTCATTGACTGTTTATTATTTATTGACCTCCTCAGTTGCATGTCTCTAAACTTAATTTGAAAATTTGCAATCTGTGGTTGTTTGTTATTTGGTTGTCTCATTCTCTATTGTGACAAATATTTATTCTTTGGGTGTCTTGATTGCTCATGTCTAAATCTTAAGAAACAATTTACATCTTTGTGGCCAAAGTTAGAACAGTAGAAACAATATCCATAGAAAAAATCTTTGTACCTGGAAAATGGTTGTCTTCTTTGAGTAGGTCGATTTCTTCCATGCTGATGATTTCCTTGAGAAGAGGGTGTATTATTTATTTGTTCTACAAATTTAGTTCTAGCACCTTTTTTTTTACTCCTCCTAGGCGTTTGATTATCTTCTTTTGTTTCCATGGGTTTGTTGTTGTCATTGGTTGTAGATTTGACAAACTTGATGGGTTATTTGATTCTTGGCTGACCACTACTTGATCCCTCTTCATAACCCAAACTAGTTTTCAACTTTGGATTCTTTTGTTGATTCATAATGGTGGCTAATCCTTCTGAGGATTTGATACTTGATAGATTCTGACGATACAAGGCTTGAAACTTCTCCAACTCTTTCCTAGTTTTCACTACTTCTTCTAGAGCTTCACATCTTGCCTTCTTTTTTGATAAAAAAAAATTTTCAGAATGTCTTTGATTTTCTTTGCCTCTTATAATTCCACTTTTAGGAGGCTAACGTCTTCATCAGGTTTTTTACTAACTTTCTCGAATTGTATCAACAATTGTTTTTTCTTTCTCTTCTTAAGTCTGAGTCTGTCAATCTCTTCCAAAGCATTGATCATCTCTCCTTCCAAGTCAACCACAACTTATTCATCATTAGCATCACTTCCTGTGATTTTATTATCATAATCCTCTTTGGCCATAATCATAAAGTCATGTACCTTATCTTCACAAGAAGAGTCACTATCTGTCTCTTCTGAAGAGTCATCATTGCTTACACATAAACTTTTATTTTTATCAAATCTTTTGGATTTGTACTTCTCTTCTCCTTCAGAGTTTTGGTCCTTCTTCTTGTGTGGAAATTTAGATGCAAAGTGACCTATCTTTCCATAGTTAAAACATTTGAAGGGAAAATTGCCTTGGTACTTTCCTGATCCTTTCTTTAGTCTTCTCACAATTTTTTCTTCAATTTCATCAGGATCAGAATCCTCATTCTTATCTACGTTAAATGATGCTTCTATAGTGGTAGATTTATCTTTACTAATCCTCATTTCACAATAAGTTAGAGTTCCTAGGAGTTGATCAATAGACAAAGTCTTAAGATCATTCTGTTTTTCTATTGTAGAAACTTTTCAATTGAATCTATCAGGTAGAGATATTAAGATCTTCTAAACTAATAATACATCTTCAATCTTCTCACTAAGACCTTTCATGGAATTCAAAAGCTCCTCAAATATTAAGAATAATTTATTAAAGCATATAGGGGCTTCCGCAATGCAAGATATTAGATATTATTTTCTAGATTAACTACATAGGTAAGTCATTAATATATGACCCATATCCATGAGTATTAGTCACAACTGACCAATAATTCTCATGATTTGAATAGTCCACTTAGCACTCATTGCATTGGGTGATTCTCATAGAGGTGAAGAAGTGGGATTGAAACCAATGAAATGAATCACATAACATCAATCATCACTTTCGGAGCTTGCACCTGGTAACCAGGACTTCCCAGGTGGTCACCCATCCGAAGATGCCTCTAGCTCAAGCATGCTTAACTGTGAAGTTTTCCCCACAATCAAGCCCACTTAGATTGCTACCCCATTTGCAAAACCTTAGAAAGTATTGTGCCTTATGAACTACCCAGTTAGATCTGCCTTCACTCTTATTATTGAAGAATATAGGGGCTTCCACAGTGCAAGATATTAGATATTATTTTCGGGATTAACTAAGTAGGTAAGTCATTAATCTATGACCCATATCTATGAGTATTAGTCGAAACTGACCAATAATTCTCATGATTTGAATAGTCCACTTAGCACTCATTGCATCGATTAATGCTCATAGGGGTGAAGAAGTGGGATTGAAACCAATGAAATGAATCACATAGCATCAATCATCACTTCCAGGGCTTACACCCGGTAACCAGGACTTCCTAGGTGGTCACCCATCCCAAGACACCTCTGGCTCAAGCTTGCTTAACTGTGGAGTTTTCCCCACGATCAAGCCCAGTTAAGCGCGCTTGAGCCAGAGGCGTCTTGGGATGGGTGACCACCTGATAAGTCCTCATTACCGGGTGCAAAGCCCAGAAGTGATGATTGATGCTATGCAATTCATTTCGTTGGTTTCAATCCCACTTATTCACCCATGTGAGCATCACCCAATTTGAGTGCTAAGTGTACTATTCAAATCATGAGAATTATTGGTCTATTGCGACTAATACTCATGGATATGGGTCATAGATTAATGAATTACCTACGCAGTTAATCCCCAAAATAACATCTAATATCTTGCATTGCGGAAGCCCTTATATGCTTAAATAATAAGAGTGAAGGGAGCTCTAACTGGGTAGTTCATAAGGCACAATACTTGCTAATGTTTTGCAAATGGAGTAGCAAGCTAAGTGGGCTTGATTGTCGGGAAAAATCCACAGTTAAGCGTGCTTGAGCCAGAGGCATCTTAGGATGGGTGACCACCTGGGAAGTCCTGGTTACCGGGTGCAAGCCCCGAAAGTGATGATTGATGCTATGTGATTCATTTCATTGGTTTCAATCCCACTTCTTCACCCCTGTGAGCATAACCCGATGCAATGAGTGCTAAGTGGACTATTCAAATCATGAGAATTATTGGTTAGTTGTGACTAATACTCATGGATATGGGTCATAGATTAATGACTTACCTATGCAGTTAATCCCGAAAAATAATATCTAATAATTTATTAACTGTCTCATGCTCATTCATATTTAGTTGTTCAAATATAATTTGTAGGTTTGAATCTTGGCATTCTTTACCTTTTCATTACCTTCATAGTTGCTAATGAGTTTGTCCCACATTTCTCTGGCAGTTTCTAAGTGCATAACTTTTACAAATTCTTCTTTTGCAAGCCCACTCAGAATAACATTCATAGCCTTAGCATTGAAGCTGAATTCTAGCTTGTCATGCTTGGAAGCTAATACAAACGGATTTACATAACCAACCTCTACCACATCCCAGACATCTTCACCTAAAGCCATTATGTTGGTTCTCATCCTAACTTTCCAGAAGGAAAAGTTTATTCCATTGAACATAGGAGCCTTGTTGGTTGAAGTTCCTTCATGTCTAGTCATGTTTAAGCTCTAGGATATACCCTTAGAGAAAAGGGGCTGAATCTAATACCCTTTGTTGGACAACTGAGAGGGGGGGTGAATCACTGGTTACCGTGCTTAAATAATTTTTCTTATTTCAAATTATTTACAAAGAACTCAATGACAATCAAAATAATGCAGGGAGGTAAGAAATAGAATATTCAACATCAATCACACACATGAAATATATAGAGACATATATTTCCTTAGGAAACCCATAAAGGGAAAAACCTCTTCTTCTTGATATGATAAGTAATCTTTATTTTCTGTACATTATCATTCTTATGAGCACCAAATCATTGTGAGGCTACCACCTCTGTTTTTCAATCTACAACTTGCTGAGAGAACCAACTCTCTGGTTTTTCTAGCACCCACTAGAAGGAAGCACCAACTCCCTAGTTTCTATAGCACCCACTTGAAGGAAGCACCAACTCCCTAAGTGTTCCAGCACCAACTAGATGGAAGCACCAACTTCTAGTCACACAGGCACCAACCTTTATAACAGAGAACATTTTTTCTCCCCTACACCACCCTGCCACCCTGGCTCCTCTGGCTGCAACCAAATGGAAGCTACAACTCTTTGTGTTCAAGGACCCACTTGAAACTCTAAGGATAACTATCCTCCCTAGAACCTCCCTACCACCCTGGAATATCAATCTTTTCTTTCTTGAATTTATCACAGTGATACATCATTTATCTATGGCTTACTAGTCTCATCATTGTTCTGCTACACTTCTCTACTCTGCCTGCATCAGTGTCTCTCTCTTCACGTCTACTGTGCCTTCTATTCTTCTCTTAGATATGAATTTATGTTCCTTGCTTCTTTTGTGCTTCAGCTCCTACACACCGCATGCTTCTACCTGCATGAATCACACTCAACAATAGCCACACATCTCTTCTCTCTTCTACATTTTTTATATTCTTTGTGCACCAACTACATTCACCTACACATACCTCTACATGCTCTTCACCATTACTACATCGCTAACTCGCAGTCCACACCCCCTTCTTTGTTCTTCATCTTTTTTTCACATCGAGTCCTCTACCTGATCATCATGGCAACTCTTCAAATTATATAGTATATGCAATCAGTAGTTTTATGTAGTTACCATCTGTCTGTCTCTAGCAGTTGCTGAGAGAACCTCTGTGCACTCATGCCTTTCGCCCCTTTTCCCTTCCTAAGAAAAAATTCACAATAGGTGTTATTTTTTTTTACTAAGCCCCTTCTTTCACGTGACCAATGACTGTGACTTGGAGCCATGCACTAGGGTGCTTTTCAATTTCGCATTTCGCGATCTTCTACTGCGAGTTTCCTTGAATCTCCCAACTCACGAAATCTGAAACACTCCATATCAGATTAACGGTCCAAATCTTTCCCTTTGATTGATGGATGTGATCAAATCATAATTTCGCATTTCGCAATTTCTAGCTATGAGTTGTCTTGAATCTCTCAACTCATGAAACTATGAGGTAGAGCCTAGCAACGCTAGATCCTTGCCTTATCTTCCACTGATGTGACCACTGGCTGTGACCACAACCCTATTCGAAAATGCATTTCATGATTTTGGTGATCTCCATTGTAGATCTTAGCAACATGCTAGCTCCTCCCTTAACCTTCATCAATGTGACCACCAACTGTGACCAGGGGCCAAGAAATAGGGGTGCATTGCGATTTCGCATATCGCAAACTCCTACTATGAGTTTCCTCGAAACTCCCAACTCGCAAAACTCTGAAATGATTCATATCAGATCAACGGTCAATATCTCTCCCTCTGATCAATGGCTGCGATCAATATCACATAATCAGACTTCATATCAGATCAATGGTTCGTAGCCTTGGTTATCCAAAGCATCAGATCATTTTGCGACTTCACATATCACGAGTTCCTACAACTCTCATCTTTGACTTCTTGAGCTTGCGAGTCAGCGAAATTCCAATCTATCGCCATGTGTCCTCTAGATCCAACGAATCAGATCATTTTGTGATTTCTCATATCGCGAGTTCCTACAACTCTCACATTTGAATTCAACAGCTCGTGATTCAGCAAAATGATGATATCTCGCCACGTGCCCTTTGGATCCAACGACTCAGATCATTTCGTGATTTTTCATATCCCGAGTTCCTACTACTCTCACCTTTGACTTCTCTAGCTCACGAGTCAGGGAAATGTTGATCTCTCGCCACGTGACCTCTGGATCCAATGGTTCAGATCTCATTGTGATATGATTCAATGAATGAGGTGTAAATTCCTCCTCTTCGCGCTCATCCTTTCTAGACTCTGAAAAGACAGCCATCGGGTATTCGAGATTGGTGATACAATGGCCACTATCACTCCTCCTCTTGAGCTTACACATCCTCCCGACTTGGAAAAATTTATAAGTGTCAAAGGTTCTGAGACCTTTGATCCTTCAACGATCCTTGATGTATTGGATCTCATCTACGCGTCTTAGAACAATATATCTTCTGAGATTTGGCAAACATTTCCCTCGGCCCTGGCGCACACTTGCACTTTGCATGTAAATGTACACTATCTGCATGAAACTCTGATCGATCTCTTCTGAGCCTCTCAAGATTACTCATCTGCGTCTTCCCAAAATCTCTTCTGAGCCTCTCAAGCTTGCTCATCTGTGTCCTCCCAAAATACTTCTGATGCCAACCTGGCACATTCTCCCTGTCTCATCTTGTGGTCTCTCTAGATTTGGTTCGCTTCTATTCTTGCCTGTAAACATGCCATCGTCGTTGTTGTTCTTTCCATCAATGACAAGCACACTCTGCCTGTAAACATGCCAACAGTTCGATGGGCAATCATAGGTATATTAGTAACTCTTCCACACAGGGTTATCATATTTCCTTTAAACAATCCTATCCTTCCCAATGAAGGAATCAAAGCAGGATTCCTAAAATTTCCCAATTGGTTTCCGGCATGAGATTCACATGTGTTTCTTCATCTAATACACAGTCTATGTCGAAGTCTTCTATTCTTGTTTTTATACACTGATTTTATTTTAATATATCTGGTAAATTGTTGTCTCTGTGATCATTCAGTGTTTCTTTCCGCTGTAATAACATAGATTCTGATTCTTTCTGGTTCTCTACCATAGCCTTAGTTTCTTGAACTTCTTCATGGTTTTCTTGTCTCATGTTCATATTTTCAAATTTAGCAATCATTCTAGGGAAATCCAAAACCTCATGACCAATATCTTTACAACAAAGACAAATAGGACCCACATCAAGGCATTCCTTAACAAGATGTCTCGGTCTTCTGCAGTTATAACAGAGTGTCAATCCTCTCTTTCGTTTAAACGATCCCCAACCTTTTTTGTACTACGCACTAGGATCACATTGATGGACCTGCAACCTACAAACATTCTTTCTAGGGTCCTGCATCCACTTGTTAGTCCAAAAATTATTTCTATGCATAGGAATAACATATCTTTCACTATCTCTATCAAATTTATTCAGATCAAATCTTCTTTCTTCTAGTTGTGCCCTAGTTTGTAGACTAGAACAAAATCTATCAAGCATACCTAGATTCATAGTTTTGAAGAAAAAAATTCCACTTATATTACCTTTACTAGAGCACAAATATTTAAGATCTTACCTCTTTTATTGATATCAGACTTCTCCTTTAGCAGAGAGCTTCGCATGTCGATTCGAATATTGTGCACTACATCAACATATCTACACGTAGAGATTTTTCTTTTCTTCAGTTCCTAGCAATCACAGTTTCAGGTCCCAAAAACGGAACCATTTGTTGTCACAGGGGAAGACGTAGGGTTCAATGCTTCAATAGTGCACCAACAAAACCCTAACTAACGACCCTTTCAGTAACACTTGTGAAGAAGATGAAGTCTCACCCCAGGTAGAGGCAGGGGGGTTGCAGGAATCGAGTGTCTACAACCTAGATGGGACATAGATCTGTGATTACAATACTTAACAGAGCACTTAGATAATCAGTATGCATTAGTTCTGATCTTCCATTCACATCGCAGATTAATCCTAAGTACAAAACAACGCTGTGATAAATAGATCAAACACTTCTAAGCACCTAGCATAAGTTAAAATCCAACATTCATTCACATCATAAAGCACTAAGAATTCATATATCTATCTATCATACATCAATAAAAGTGCACTAAGCACACATAAACATAGACATCATATCATGAGAACATTGCACAAGCACCATAACACAGGATATACATGGTTCACCCCAATGTGGGGATATGTCCACCAACTCTTTTTATTATTTATTAGCTTCTTCCAATCTTCTTACATGCACCAAGCCACATATCCAACTCCGCAAAGGACAGGATATCTGCACGCACCTCGCCAGATCCTCCTTCTCTGAATCAAGTCAAAGAACAAAGCCTTACACAGTATGTCTACACAAATCATCTTACAATCACATGCATGAAGCCTCTAGTCATGCACTAAGACAATGACCTTAAAAACCGACCTTTACTTACATCGCTTGGCTACTTATTTATAAACTACAAAAAACGGGCCTAAGCATGGGTAAACCCATGGGACGACATCCCATACCCGTTACATAAACCCTAGAAGCCCAAAAAGCCCAGAAAATGGGCAGGATCCTGCGATCTCCACTTTGCCTGGGCGCTCCGTCTTCGACTAGCCTGTCAAAGTACCAAAAATGGTCAATCATGACTAGCATTTCCTCAAAACCTGGTCGAGGACCAACACCTACTAGGGGAGGTGGGCCCATGCCTTACTAATTAGTGAGTGGAAACGATTCAGTAACTCACAAATGTACAAACAAGATAAAGAAATCCTGATTGATATTAAATGGAAATATTTAACCATCTCACAACATATTCATCACATTATGGAGAACAAAAAATAAGTAACACATATTTCTACTATTTTTAGCAAAGAGTATATCATCCTGTACACAGAGCAAATTCATCTATATATCAAGTTTTGAGCATTTATAAGATTACATCATTTTCCCCTGTTATCGTGGACTAAGGGGTAAAAATGAATATCAAAACTTAAGGATCTTACTGACCACGATTTCCTTTATCCAAGGTTATAATCTTAGGAAATCGATCTAACAAACTAGATATCGCTACTGCTCTTAGTTCTAACCCTGATATGGTGTTGCACTGGAAGACATGACTATGGGTTGTATTGAATTTTCATGTAATGCAGAGGGATGTTGGGCACAAATGAAATGGTTGACACCCATCTGGATGGTTACAGTAACAATACCCATATTGCTAAATCCATTATGGGTGCATGCAAATAAGAGAAGCCACAACCTCGGGTACCGAAAAGCCTATGTTGGTACTAAAATTCCAGGAATATTGAAAGAACAATTGTTATAATAAAAAGGTTAGTATAGTTTTATCATTAGTAAAATATAGCCAAAAGATCCTAATTAATTCATTAAGAACTTAGAAAATATCAAAATAAATTTTTTTTACCTCATACTAAAATCAAGATCTTAGGTAGGAAAAAAGGGTAAAAGTAGGAGACAATGAGTTGGATTTCAATGCTTGGGTGGGGAATAAATAGCCGAAAGAAGTGTATGGTGAGTGAAAAAATGGGATCTCAACATTACCCCCACACCTAATCATTTTCATGTCCTCATGCAAAGATATCCCAAAACTATTCAAAATTGAAATATATACTCTCTTCAACCACTAAGAGAGTCTTGTCGCATTTATCAATAAGTTGAGGCCTGATTTCTTCTTTTCCAACCTCTCACTCCTCCTTCGATGCTCTGGCTGAAGTATTTTATGCATCTTCTTGTTAATTTTCTTAGTTTTAGATTGAAGTTTCTCAATCTCTTCCTAAAATTTCTTGCTCTTCCATTTTAATTGTTAATGTTCCCTTTCAATACACTTGTTTAATACAGACAACTCTAGGACTTCATACTCCAGTTTTTTAAATTTCCTTATTATTTTCCTAAGTTTCCCCTTCAAAGGATTTTCAATAAAATCCTCATCCATCAAGACATTTGAACCCTCACAATATTCAAATCATTTCTTAGAAGATCCAGGAACAACTATGCTGGGAGGTTTTGGAGTCACATGATTTTGTTTCTTTTCTATAGTTTGATGTACATATTTTAACATTCCATCATTACACCCCCCTTCTCTTGCGGCGGTGGAAAATTTTTCTCGTGGCTATACTAGTGTGTCTGGTTCGATAGGATCATTCATTTCTTGGTCATTATGGCATGTGAATTATGTATACGACTGATATTGTTTCACGGGTTTGGTTCATTTAGCAAATCTGAAAAGTTGTGTGATGGGCAAGGTGTCCTCATCATCAATAGGAATTAGATCCTCATTTTTTGTAGCCTATGGGTACATGGGGGCTATTCCACCCTTCTCTTTGTCATGCGTCCCCCCTTTTGGCACAATAATATTCGTGGCTTCTTTCTTTTCCATATTACGGGTGACCCTATGAACATGACGGATCTCAAACAGTGGCTTGACAATCATAACCTTCTTTTCTGACTTACCATTCCCATCTCTTTCATTTTTCTGTTGTTTACCCAAATTTCTCAGTTCCTTTTCCACTGCCATAGATATTATTTCCTTTTTCTATTGTTTACCCAAATTTCTCAATTCCTCTTCCACTTCCACAAGTATTATTTCATTTTTCTTTTGTTCACCCAAATTTCTCGGTTCCTCTTCCACTACCACAGGTATCTGGTCTATAAATACATTCTCACCCAAGAACTGATCCCATGTTTTATTTATTTACAGAGCTCGAATTCTACTAACATTTTAACTAATTCATGATGGTAAAGGATACCTTGAGGGTTTTGAATATTCCTTCTTACCCTGACATATTTTCTATACGTTTGTACAGATAATAAGGGAAATTTATCAGTTCTTTGGATTCAAAATGAAGTAAAATTTGAACATGATACTGGTATGTGAGGGAATACCTTCCCTCATAGGTTAAGTACCTCTGCAAAATTTCCAACGGTACTTTCCAGTCCTCCACGATGTATTCCCTTGAGACCCCCTTTTCTTAGGTTGGGTTTTGGTATTCCGCCTTCAAAAACCAGTTGCAAATTTTCATGACAAGTGTCAATTTATTGAACCAATATTCTCCAGTACTGGGGAGGCCTGTGACATTGTCTAGGGTTTCCTATGTAGCTTCTATTTCCAAATTTATGACCCTAGACAATCACCCATCAAAACTCTGCACGAACTAAAGGGAAACCCTATCATTAAACCCTCGAAATTTGGTGAAGAAGAGATGCCAACCTGCTTCCTTAAACATTTTCTTACACTTATGATACTCGAGTATAGCCTCAAGTGCTTTCCGAGATATAGATTCATGACGGTCTACCACCATGCTGGAATATGGGTTTGGATGAGGGTTTCAACGAAGCTGAATTAAGGAACACTCAGAGGGAAGAGGCGGGTGAAGAACACTTAGAGGAACGAGGAGGGTGTGGTCTGTGAATGCAGATAATCTCTCAATCAAAGTGGTGATTTCAGCATAGGTTGGCTACAAAGTGGAAGGGAATCGAGATAATGAATTTAGCCATATCTGGAATTGATGTAGTGCACCATTTATCTTTGCCATGGGGTGATATGAATTCCCTTCATGATAATGATGGCAAGTCGACTCAGTATGGGAGTAATAATTTAAACTCATGCAAACATAATGGGAATCATTCAAACGTTCTTGGTCTCCCTTATGAGAAAATCAACGCTAATGTTCATGGATAAAGTGGGTTTTTTGCATGAATTTGAACTTTTTTCACGAATCAATCACCCATGGAATAGAGATAATGCGTATGAGTGGGTAAAATATTGGGTGATGAGGGCGAATAGATATACAGTTCGTATGACAAGAAATATAGGGATGGCCAATTGTTATGCTACACATATGAATTATATATTTGATGATCGCACAATACATGAATGACTGAAATTTGAAGGCTAAGTAATGAGGATGAGTTAGATCAGCATGAGAATTTTTTAAAACGATATCCTTTGTTCCTAATAAACTAACCAGAATCTAAAAGCAATCTTACCTTGAAAACTCATTACCCATTTTAACTGTAGATGCGGAGTTCATGTGGATACCGGAAGTGATGATGATGATGATATTGATGTTGTTTTTGTTTCAATGTTGTAGATGCCCAAGAATGAAGGGGGAGATCATACTTTGTCTTATGTAAAAGTTTCCTTTAAAATGCGGTCATAGTATTCCAGTGTCTGTAGTAGAATTCCTATGTGGGTGCGGAAATACTGTCAACCACTGTTTTTTTTTTTACTGATGCTTTGAACATGCTATTTCTTTTCTTTGTAACTTACAAATGTAATGATTAAAGATATTGTGGACACATTTAACTCAAACTGGTTCAAAGAATATTTGAAAACTTAGGGAATTCTAAACTTATTGGAAATACTAGAATTTGAAATCAAAAATCAAGAGGAGAATAGAATTGTTGATGTCAAACTGTCATTCTGGTGATGATGGAAATAACTGCAACTGAAGTGAAGAAACAAGGGATGGATAGCCAGATCTAGACCATGTCCCAATATCTATATCGAGGAACAAGTCTCATCTTTTAGCAGGAAACCTACTAAGAAGGCAACCAACCCCCTCTTTTTGAGACAATCTGAATCGTTCCAGCTACCTTATAGCCAACTTCATTTTTATTCACACTGACTATTGCAAACTATCATCCAGATCATAACTAATTTGTATTCACCCAGACCCGAGCCTCTGGAACAAATCCATCCATGTGAAAGATGTATTGTCGTCGAACATGGATGGAAGTCATTGGATTAACAACCATCGATGAACGTTGTTGACCAATGTGAGACTGTTCACCTTTGATGACAATGAGAGTCAAGCTTCCACTGGTACAACTTGTTGGGCATGGATTAATGAGATGATGTCGAATGTCCTGCAAGATCTGACAAGCAGGAGGCATTAATGAATCCCCACTATTGTCAGCAAGGGAAATTTCCATTAATATATGCAAACCCCTAGGTACCATCCAAATATCTGAATTTGATCCCCCATATGATGTGTTGAATTTGATGGAGACAAAGCTATCGGAAGGAGATCCTTAATGCATCCCTCATCATATGATGCGAGAACAAACAAATGACTTGAAGAACATGTAGTAAGGTCTGACAATCAAGGACAAGAAATTTTATTCTAGGATAATCCATCAACAAGTTGGTTTTTAGACAGGCCCTTGTCTAACCATGTCAGTAAATTTATTTTCATGGATAGACTATTTTTCTTATTTGTGATTTATTTATTTATTTTTATTTTTAATTTTATTTTTTTGTTATATTATTATTTTTATTTTTTTTCAATTTTCTTATGTACATACATTCAAAAAGATGAAAGAAAAAGATTCAATCAGAGGTGGGAGAGGGGGGAGGAGACTCTCTTCCTACTACCTCCATTTCGGTTTGTTGCAAAATATCTCATACAAAGTTATCCTTGGACATTGGCCTGTGATATAGCCTCAGTTGATGGCCATTGAACACAAAAGAATGTTGTTAGTCGTCAATTGTTGTTATCCCGACTGATCCTTTGTTGAAGACAATCTCGATTTCGTAAGGTCCCAGCCATCTTGTAGTAAGTTTTCCTATGAAGTTCTTAAACTAAGAATCAAAAAGGAGAGCCCAATCAACGGGCTTGAAAACTTTCTTCTTGATGAATTTATCATTCCATCTATTTCTCTGTTTGTATACCAGAATAGTGTGTTGAACTGCATCTTTCCTAATTTCATCCATCTCGTTGAGTTTGGCTATTCTTTGTTTCTATGCATCTGATAAATATATGCCTAGTTGCGCAGTTGTCCTAAAGGCTTTCACTTGAATCTCAATGGGAAGAAGAACATGTTTTCCATACACTAACTCATATGGAGTAAATCCTGTGGTATTTCTGCATGTGGTTCTGTAAGCCCACAATGCCTCCAAAAGCCTATCTTCCCAGTATTTGTGATACAACTGGACTATCTTGGTTAGGATTGCTTCCAATACCTTGTTTGTAGACTCAAATTTCCCATTTTCTTGTGGGTGATATGGAGAAGTTTTATAGTTCTTTATCTGGTAATTTTGAGTAATCTCTTGCATTGATTTAGATGTAAATTGTGTCCCATTATCTATCACAATTTATCTTGGAATGCCAAAGCGAGTAAAAATATCTTCGTAAAGAAAATCTAGAAGTGACTCTTCACTAGCAGAACGAATGGATTTTTCTTCTATCCTCTTAGTTACATAATCAGTGAAAACTAAAATGTGCCTTTTTTTACGTGATGAAGGAGAGATTGGCCCCACAAAATCCAAGGCCCATATTTCAAAGGGTTCGAAAAGCACTTGGGTTTGTAAGGGCATATCATCTTCTTGCACTGGCTTACCCATTCTATGACAACTATCATAGCTTCTCACATACTTTCTTGCATCCTTAAAAAATATTGGCCAGTAATATCCTTCATGAAGAACCTTGCAAGAATTCCTTTTATCTGTGAAATGGCCTCCACAGGGGATATCATGGTAGGCTCTCAGGATGTCATATGTTTCATCATCTTGTACACATCTTATAATAATCATGTTAGGCCCAATATGGAAGATATCTCCCCCGATCCATGAATAAGTTGCGTTGTTCTTGACAATTTGTTGCTTTTCTCTTGGGGAGAGATTTTGAGGAAACTTCCTTATGGATACATAATTGGCTATGTCTGTAAACTACATAATTTTAGTGGAAACAACAAACAAATGTTCATCGGGAAAGCTATCATCAATAGGGGTGTTTTCATCATTATTTCCAAGAGATAAAATATGCAACCAAGTTTTCTTTACCAGGCCTATCCACAATGGTAATGTTAAATTCCTATAGCAAAAGTATACACCTAGTGATCCTACCATTTGTGATGGGATTAATCATTAAAAACTTGATGGCAAAATGCTCAGTGTGAATAAAATTTTCATATCCCATAATATAATGTCTAAATTTATTAATATCATGTACGACAACTAAGAATTCATTTTTTGTGAAAGTGTAGTTTAGATCGACTGTTGATAAGTTTTTACTACTGTAATAGATAGAATAAGATAACTCATCCTCTTTCTTTCCTAGGACAAACCCAAGAGCATTGTCTGGAGAATCAATAGAAATATGAAAGGGAAGGGACCAGTCTGGTCCCCACAGAACTGGCATTGTGGACAACTTTTCCTTCAAGATTTCAAAAGCAATTTGACACTGAGAATCCCACAAAAAGTTAGTATCTTTTACATGATGCCCAAGAACAATGCCCTACTGTGACAACATATTACATTTTTTATGACTCAAGGAAACATTAGATTCCTTACATCTAATCAATACCTTTTCCAGGTTATGAAGTGATTGGTTAAAAGATTCATTATAGATAGAAAAATCATCCATATATATCTCAACACACTCATGAATCAAGTCAACAAAGATCCCCAATACAACTCTTTGAAAAGTGGCAGGCGCATTTCACAAACCAAGCGGTAAAAATCTATAAGAAAATGTCCCCCATGGGCATGTAAAAGTGGTTTTCTCCTGATCCTCTGGTGTGATTTGAATTTGATTGTATCCACTAAAACCGTCTAAAAAGGAAAAGTGCTTCTTACCTGCTAAGGTATTCAATACCTGATCGATGAAGGGAAGCGAAAAATCATATTTCATTGTTTCTTTATTAAGCTCACGATAGTAAAAAAATATTCTCCATTTACTTTCCTTTTTAGGCACAACTACAAGTGGAGAAACCCACTTGCTATCATATATAGGATATATAAAGTTAACATCTAGCAACTTTTGTAATTATTCTTTTACTATGTCCTTTACGACGAGATTCATACGATGATGTGGCTTCCTAACAGGTCTATAATTTTATTGAAGGCAAATATGGTGTGTTTATTTGTCTAGGTGAATTTCATGCATGTCTTTATAGTCCCAGGAAAATGCACCAGAGTGATTTTGTAATATGTTGATTGATTTTTCTTGTTGATTAGAATCAAGGTCAGCACTGATATTCAAAACTTTTCCTGGGACAATTTCGATAACTATGCTATAGGGATCTGTGGTCTCTTTGATGGTTGACACAAGGAAAGATGTAGTCCCTATTGGATCAAAATTTTCCTGAAAATCTTTGTGAAAAATATGATTATAGGTATGGGGTAATTCCGGAAACTGAGTACAATCCATATCAAAAATAAATAAATTCAGAAACTCATCTTCTGATTGACTCTTCAATCCCCCCAACTGTTCGATGGTTAAAAGGGGATGTAAAATTTCTGTTTTTTTGTGATTTTTAATTTCTACAATTTTAAGAGATTCAATTTCTACATCTTCAGAAGATTCTATTTCCTTATTTTCAGGAGGTTCAATCTCTATATTTTCACAAGACAATTTCTACATCTTCAGAAGATTCTATTTCCTTATTTTCAGGAGGTTCAATCTCTATATTTTCACAAGATTCGAGCACCTGCCAAGAATCTTGTAGTGCTAGTTTGGAAGGTGGGTATAAAGTGAATTTCTTCATAGCTAGACCATTTGATATGGTCATCTCTCCAAACCTACATTCGATGAAAGCATCGGTTGTGGCCAACCATGGTCTCCCAAGACTGACAGGGTGTCCTACCATGTTGGTTTTAGGTTGGATAACTAGAAAATCTACAGGATATTCCCAAGAATTTAAAGTTACCAGTATATCATCGATAATTTCGATAGGATTGATCCTGGATCTATCAGCAAGTTTGAGCACCATGGGTGTGGGGAAGAGAGTATTCAATTGTAATGTCTCCATGGTCATAATAGTCATGATATTTATTGCAGCTCCCAAATTGATCAAAGTATTTCCTATGGGAACGTCATTGATGGAAATGGTGACTATGGGGTTCCCAAGGTATCCATAATTTTTCACCAATGGTTTCCTAGACATTATCTTAACCAGTTGACCTCCTACTTGGATAGTGGGGGGATCTTTTTGTTTCCTTCTAGGTTTCTTAATGCATAAATCCCTAACAATTTTTGCAGAGATGGGAATGTCTTTTATAGCTTGCAACATGGGTATTTTTACACAAAAATTTTGTAGCTCAACCTCCAAGTGAAATTTAGGGAGGGAAATAGGATTTTCTATGGCCAACCTTTCTAGATAAGGTGGAAGTTTAGGTGCTTATGGCTGCTCTGTATGAGGAGTAGTATATGTTTGTGTCAAAATGGAGGGAGTAACTATGTTTCTGGGTTGGTCATAATTTATTGATTGTTCAGGAGTTTCCTCTTCTTCCTCAATCACAATTGTGGAATCCCTTGGTTTCACGACTTTTACTGATATTAGATGTATATTTTTTAGGGGCATAGGAGTGATCAAGTAAGACACAAAAGGCTTCATCTCATCATTAAAGGTGGGTTGTGCTGCTCTATTGTTTGTATTTGGTACCGGTTGTGCAGGCATTTGTGTTGGACTGGGAGGGTTTTGGTTTGCAACCAATTGTGGTAATCGTGGGACTGTTGCTTGGGTAGTAGGATACAATGATGGCATGGATGGGGGGTATTGCAAGTAGTTAGGATAAGGCATTGGGAATTGTTGTTGAGGCATAATCCCGTGAGGGTTACCTCTCCAATTCTGCTGCCAAGGCTGAGTTTGAGTTTGTTGTTGTGGCCAAGTGGGTTGACATGGAATTTGAGTGTTCCATTGCTATTGATAAGTATTATAAGGTGCAAAAGATGGTGAAAAAGGATCTTGGGACATACCTTGGTCTCTTGGTTGCCATGGTTTCTTTAGTGCAGCTTGAAAATAAGGTTCTACAACCTCCTTATTTTATTTATACATGGCTTTAAGTTCAGACAACAAGGGAGAATTATCTATCTCATGATGTTCCACACATATTGCGTGAACCAACACATTATCCAATGGGAATTCTCTAAATGGATTATTCTTTTGATAGAGGGGAAAAAAAACATACACATCATCCTTCTCTTCTTCTTGTTTTTTCTTAACTTGAAACATATCCAACAAAGAACTAAGAGCACCAAGAATTTTTGTTTTAAAATTTTCCAATAAATTTCCTAATTCTATCCTTGATACTCCACCTCCTGCAACTTATTTTGTTACTTTTGGAAAAACATATCTTATTCCCTTACCATATTTTTCTCGACTTCTAGAATATCTCCTGCACAAATCACAAATTTCAACAAATGGCAATTGATAGATATCATCTATACCCATCAGACTTAACACATCAATATATTATTCTTGTATCCCTTTTAGAAAGATAGTCCTTATGGTATCATTATTTAAAGTACTCTTCTTGGTTTCCTAGAGGTTGTAAAGAAGCCTTACCACGTAGTCTTCAAGACTCTCTTCCTCTGATTCTTCCATCTTAAAGATGTCATTGCGGGAGTCTCTATTCCTACAGTAGTCTTGATATTAAGACAGTACTTTTCATGTCTTCCAAAGATCAGATAGAGTAATCTTTAATCCCCATGAACCATCTTATAGTGGAGTCTTTTAAGGTTGTTGGAAAAAATTTTCATTTTTGTGCATTATAAACATAATTATATCTTCTAAATATAATATCAAACTCAAAGAGAAAAGCATCTGGATCCTCTATAACCATACCTCTGAAATTTGGAAGGACCGAAGGGGGGATATTTTTTATGTTCACATTCAAAATTAGGTCAAGTATGGGAAATCCAAAGGTGGCCTCTCCTTCTGGTTCCCCATTCCTTCCTTCTTTGTCTTCCATGTGGCTAAATATACTAAATTACTCTGGACTTGGTGAGAATGGTGGCTCAACTACTAGATTTTGATGAATGGTGAAGTTGTCTGCCACGTTCAATTATGGAATTCCTCCCACCATGGGAGTTTATAATTTTGAAATGATCACGTTGTGGGGGGTCCTAAGAAGTTGGTATATAATCTCCCGATTGACAGTCTATTCTAGTACTAGATCAATGTTTGAAGTTGACCCATTATCCTGTGGCTCTTCAGCTGGTTGTTCCTGGAATTCTCCCTCTTTTCCCTGGATCTTTTCTATTGTTGGTTTGGATTGTGGGATGGACAAACTTGATGCAAAACCCCCTCTCTACATGCTTCCTGTGTACCTTTCAGAAGATTTAATAGGAGGGGTTTTATTTCTACCAAATAAATTTTATAGAATATCAGTTTTTAAAAATCTATCCTTGTTATCCCTAGGCCTAACGATGAGTTAACCATATGCCATATAGGGTTTGGAAGGACTCACAATAGTGGTATAATAGGTTCTTACCGTCCCTCTTACTGTCTCTCCACCACCAACATGGAAAAATAAAAGAATTCTCAAAGAAAACAATCGAAAATCAAAACAAAAACTAGCTTCTTACCGTTTACCTTTTAGCAATTCCCCGACAACAGCACAAAAATGTTGGGCCAATTAATTGTTGTCATAAAGTCCCACATAAGTGTCAACCAGGTTTGTAAAATGATGAACTACAGGCACAATATGTGTAGACAAAGGACATAAGTGTATCCTACTTTGTATTTCAAGGAACAAGAAAGCTAGGTGAACTACCAATCGTTCATGAACATAAAAAGAAACCACTACTCTACATAGCTAATCAATAACCAAACCAAGAAATCAATTGTCTAAATCCTATTCTAAGTGTGAAAAGAAATCAACCTTTTAACAATATAGTAAAGAAACAAGAAACTATTAAAAATAGAATAACAATTACCCAGGCAGATGTCTATATCAGTCAAGAGTATGAATCCACTCAAGTCTTCATATAATTGTGTTATTGATCTATAATAAGACTATCCAGCTTTGAGAGTAATTCCTAGTGTCCGTAAATGACGTTTTTAGGAAACTATAACCTATGAGAATAGAGTATATATTGGTACAATATAAATCTGTATATTAAATAAAATAACTCGGAGAGATCTACCCAACAAGCTACTCTGGGTGCGAAACAAAGCTCGTCTGAGAAAGTTGCGGTTGAAACAGTAAGGGAAAAATTTCAGCACCAGATTACTTTTCGAGGGCATAACTCCTTGCTCAAAAGTTTGTTTGGGGCACATGAGTAGTATATCAAAATATTATGATCCATAGAATACATCTATGGAGCTAGATTTGGAATGTGGATAGGTAAAAATGTGTAGGAAGAGAAATAAGACCAGGGATAATTTTATGGATGGAAATTTATATTAAAATGTAGAAACCTTGGCTAATCTTACAAGTCCTTAATATGAAAAATGTAAAATGTTTGGTGATAGTTTTGTTAAAATATTCAAACTTCTAAGGAATTTATATAATTTCTATAAAATGTTGGCAATTTTTGACATGAAACAATTTTATTCTATGGAATTTGGGTGAATTATTTTTAGAAAAACTGGAAATTGGTGAATTGTTTTTTGGGAAAAACCATGGAAAATTATCCCATTTACGAAATTTATCCCCTAAAATCATCTATGAATTATAAGACACCTGTAACATAGAGGGATTAATTGATAAAAAAAGTCGAAACATTTCCAGACCATAACATTCAGTTCGGAGCTCAGATTTGAGAAAATGAATAGTCGCTAGAAAGGTATTGAGAAGGAGAAGAAATTTGTCCATCTATAATTTTTAATTGGGGATTTGTTATAGAAAGAGTTTCCTCACCCTATGCAAATTTTCTCAGAAGACCTTTTTCCATTTCCCTATGTAGACTTGAAGTTCCTTTTTGCAAATCCCAGAGCTAAAAATAATATTTTTCCACATATATGCTCCCTAACTACTATACAAGATGCATATACGTAAGTTGCACCATTACAACCCTCGTACATCGGGTTTTGTGCCCAAAATTAAAAAATAGTGTCGGTTTTCCATGTCGTGTCATGGGATCCATGATCCTTGACCTCACATATACTGGAAATGTTCTAACTTAGCCCTTGAGTTCCATTTGAAGGCTATAAATGGACCATATCCAAGGTATGGAAAAGAAGAGAAGAATTCAACTTTCAGAGAAAAGTTACTCTGGAGAAATTATTCACTTCATATTGAGTCTGCATGCCTTTGTCCTTTTATGTATGAACACATTGTTTATCCCCCAATCTCTTCCCTACTTGATTGAGAACTTCATTGTCTCTCTTATATGAACTTGCCTTTGGTGGAGGATTGAAGTGGTAGAGGACCAACTGGAAGGGACTTAGTTTCTTGGTTCTGAACCATGCCGACACAAAAGTTTGTAACTCATTCACTTCTATTGATTACATTTTAATAGAAATACTCTTTTCTAGTCCTATTAATGTCTTGCAAATATTTGAATTGTTATTCCATGGGAATATTTTTTATGAATATTGATGGATTATGCTATTGAATGTGCTAACTTTATATATTGTCACCATATGCTTGTGTGTCTTGGTTGTTGAGGACAAGTTGCAAGTGTATCACTTTGAGTCAAGTGATCAACAATGGACTTCATCGAACGTCTGGATGAGGTAGGCTCCTTATATTGTCTAGTTAGCATATTTGTTTATATAGCATACCTGGGATTAGAGTTGATTTCTATAATCATTTTCGTCTGTCATGGTTTACCACATGCCATAGAGAGATTTTTCTCATAACA
Organism: Picea engelmannii; assembly: GCA_009831015.1. Lineage (NCBI taxonomy): Eukaryota > Viridiplantae > Streptophyta > Pinopsida > Pinales > Pinaceae > Picea > Picea engelmannii. Next base: position 190,160 of record ML779933.1, on the reverse strand, counting down.
AAATTGGAGACCATACTAGGGATAAAATCTTCTTTTCAGGGTTTGGAGTGTTTTTCTCCTTTGAATGCTCTCATTTATATTGAGTTTCTTGTTGTCTGATTGCTTGAGATCCTCTGTTCATTTTGAGTCTAAGTTTCTTAGCCTTATCCTTAACCTAGTAGTGTTTTAACACATATACGTGGGTGTTTACCTGACAGTCGCATACATACGCATGTTGTCCTTCTTCAATATGCATATTTACACGGTTTTCTTCTAAGCAATCATGTACATCATATTTTTTTTCTTGGTTGACGGGTTTGATGTTTGTTGGGTAAGTTGTGATGGTTGTTGAGTCTTCTTGGGTCTCTGTTATGACTATTAAGTGCTTGTAGAATGATAGGAAACCTTTCTTTCGTTGAATTTTCGAGCGGTGCCTTTCTCATCATCCTTTTCATTGATTGTCCTTGCATATTGGGCTAAGGGTTTGCTTCTTGATATCCTACTTGGTTCGTCTCTGTTTACATACAGTAGAATATTTATATCAAGATATTGTTCAACCCTTGCATTTTCATTATTTTATATTGAAAATACAAAAATATTAATCATTTTGTATTGTTGGCATTTGATCTTTTGGGTTCTTATCATTGATCCTAGTACATGTATAGAAAGATTGCTTTTTATTTGGAATTGCATAATTAAATTGAAAATTACATATTGAAAAGATTATCATTTTTTGGGAATTGAAGTTATGATTTTGCATCGTATTTATATTCATTTATTTTACTTGTTGAGTCACAACATCATCAGTTTCACTACCACACATTTTTTAGTAAGAAAGGCCACTAAAATCAACACTAATAATTTAAAATCGATTAGAAATTATTTTATTTTCTAGGGTGCACAAACTAGCTTAGGATTTAGAACCTTGGAATAGGATTTTATGAGTAAACTTTTCCAAGGCTATTAAATCATCATATGTGTCTGACTAAGGGAGTGGTGAAATTCATTGTATAATTGGTGACATCAGGAGGCTACTCTTACACCGAAGTTAAGCACGAGGTCACGTGAGGTTGGTTGAGGAGATATCCCCCCAATACCTTCTTAGCGTCATATATATTTTTGGGGATCTATTCATATATGGGGATATTTCTAGTACCTTTACCTCTGTGAGAGGTAGTTCTTTCGAGGTTTTGGGCTTTGTTACCATGCCCATACGGTAGACCTGACTTACGACTGTTTGCCTACGCATTGGTTATACCTTGGTTTCTTAGTTGCTTGACATAGGTACCACATAGGTTACTTGTAGGGGTTATTCTGCAAGTACCCTGGGTCAGATAAGGGTCGGACAACACACAACCTTTATGGAGGATTACCTCTCCGGGGGGATCTGATCGACTGGTTGTCAATCCCATGAGGGCCCTTATAACTGATTTTGATACCTTCAATCTTTTGCAGGGAGTCTCAGGCCCCTATTGGGTGAGGCATACCTACTTTAGGGAGGCAGACCCCTTTCGGCCACTTTATCATGTTTGTGTGCATATTAGCCTTTTGTTTATTTTTGGTGTGCTCTTTGATTACTTGTTGGCCTTAGGATTTTTTTTATATCTCAATTCTTGAGTCATCATGGAGCCATACCATCTTCCCTGCAGGTATGACCACTTGTTATGATTAGCACCGCATCATGAGTCTTTTCCTTCTAAAATGCGTAAAGTTATCAAACATGGTACACACACCTCCACTTACCATACTTGTGATCATACAAGGAGGAGTATTGAATCAAGTCAGAAAGATATTGGGAGTCCTTCAACTCCCATACCCACTATGGTTAATGGTACTCCTTCGACACCTTCAACCACAATGGTTGTAGTGCCGAAGGTTCCTATCATCACTCATGTTCGTCCTATAGTGAATACTTATTGGACATATTGTCATTGATATGTTATCATTGATGTCAACAGTCGATGTCATTATGATGTGATGATAAGTTGTTATGATGAGTTGTCATTGTTGAGTTATCATAGATGAAATTACCATTGATGTCAACAGTATAACAATTAACAAAGAATGTCAAACAATATGCAGAGATCAAAGCTCAGGAGGAAAAGTGAACAATTAGCATTTGATGTCAAACAATATGACAATATGCAGAGATTAAAGCTCAAGATTGTTGGACAACTGAGAGGGGGGGTGAATCGGTTGTTACTGTGCTTAAACAATTATGCCCATTATAAAATCTTCATAGAAAACTCAATGACGATCACAGTGATGTAGGGAAGTAAGCAATAGAATATTAAACATCAATCATGTTAAGAACCAAACCTCAATATAGCATGGAAAAACCTCAGGAAAAGTACTCAACGCCTTGAAACAGATATAATTTCAGATAATAAGCCTCTTCGAGGGGGCAACCTCCTTTTACCCCACTTAAATTTTCAAGTACAAGATGATTCAAAATGAAAATGTCTCCTTGGTATATATAGGAGA
>ML779933.1:151725-181561 GCA_009831015.1 Picea engelmannii | reverse complement strand
ATGAAAATGTCTCCTTGGTATATATAGGAGACTAGGAGGTATAATTACAACTAATGGCCTAAAGCCGACATAAATAAAATAAAATTACTAATATAATATGCCCCAATTAAGGGGTAATGAGCCAACATTAGGGCTTAACAAATCACATACATGAAATACACAGAGACATATATTTCCTAAGGAAACCCATAAAGGGAAAAACCTCTTCGTATTGATATGATAAGTAATATTTATTTTCTTTACATTATCATTCTTATGAGCTCCAACTCCTTTTGAGGCTAAAACCTTTGTTTTACAAGTAGAAACTTGCTGAGAGAAGCAACTCTGGTTTCTCTAGCACCCACTAGAAGGAAGCACCAACTCCCTGAGTGTTCCTGCACCAACTAGATGGAAGCACCAACTTCCAGTCACACAGGAACCAACCTGTATAACATAGAACAATAGTTCTCCCTTGCATCACCCTGCCACCCTGGATTTTCTAGTTGCAATCAGATGGAAGCTAAAACTCCATGTGTTCAAGCACCCACTTGAAACTCTAAGGACCACAGTCCTCCCTAGCACCCTGAAATATGAATCTTTTCTTTTTATAACTTTATCACAGTGATACAACATTTATTTATGGCTTACCAGTCTCATCATTGTTCTGCTACACTACTCTTCTCTACCTACATCAGTGTCTCTCTGCTCGCCTGAATCAATCTCAACAGCCCCAAACATCTATTCTTTGTTCTGCATTTTTATACTCTTTGTGCACCTTCTGCATGCTTCATGCGCAATACCTATGCATACTCTTCACCATTTCACTATTCTTCCCTTCAGGTTGTTCACTATAGCTCTTCCTTTCTCCTGCATGGATTCACAATAGAATCACTTACCTTCTCTGTTCTGCATACTTTTCTCACGTCGAGTCATCTCCTGATCATCATGGAAACTCTTCATCTTCCCTAGTGGTTCTGTCCCTTGTGAGTTCATAATCAATGGTCGTTATGCTGAGATTCCTTAGCTTCTCTGGAAGTCAATACTCTTCGTCTTCTCTATCAGTTACATCCAGTCAATTATGGGTTCTTTGGATTCTAAGCTCCTTCCTTCAAGTGACCATCGACGGTGACCAATCACCTAATCAAAAATGTTCTTCTCGATTTCTGTCTAGTGGGCGTTGGCTCCTTTTCATGATATTACCTTGGGCTATGATATTCATGTGACCACGTGATTGTGAGCCCATCCAAAGGTGGTTTAATACAAACTTATTTTCTCCCCGCAATTCACCATGAGCTTCCACGCATACTTTCTCCAAAATGATGGTTTCAATTGTGGCCCGGTCATGAAAAATTAAGGCCCAAGCATGTTCTAGCCCCACAAAGGAGCACGACCATCAATCTCATGATATTGACGGTTCTCTTGAACAGATGGTTCATATTTGTCTTCTCGAGTCCACATACCAGATCTCTCCTTCCTCCATCAACGACTGAGGTTTCCTTCATGATCTAGGCTCCAGGAGTTTCAACTCTCAAACCTTGTTACTGCTGACTGGATATATTCCGGAATGGAAGATATGCTAACATTTGTCCCTTTCAATTGGAAGCTCTACCTCCTTTCCTTTTTCCATGCACAATCCTTGGTCTCAATGATCAGATGACACGTGTCTCTCCAAACCAATGGATGATATCGATTTCCCGATTCGAGCTCCAAGAGTTTCAATTCACAAGTTCTCATTTTCTCCCAGAGTATTTCACCCAGAGTCCACATTCCAATGACACATTTCCCTCTTAGATCAATGGTCTAGATATCCTTCATGTCTTTGGACTTCAGAGATTTCAATTCTCAAACTCTCGTTCATCCTTCCTTTTATTTTTCCCGGAGTTGACAATCCACTGATGCGTGTCCTCTTTAATCCAATGGCTATCCTCCACTATAGGACTTTGGCCTTGGGGAATTTGTGTCTTTGGGTGAGTACTGGTGGTAAAAATTCTGAAGAAAAAATATCGGAGTGACGTAACTCTTACGTCACTCGATGACGTTTCATGAGTTGAGCGGCTGCCATGTGTCACTTAGATTTGTGATTTCCACGTACCTGAAATGTCGAATCAACTTGCCACTTGTCATTTTATGATTGCACCATGTGTCCTTGCTAACATAGTCTGATGACATTGTCTTCCATGATATAACCATCATTTTCTAATCTCTAGATCCGATGGTTGACGAAAATTCACATTCTGGGGATTTCAAATCTCAAACTTTCCTGAGTGTAAACTCCTCACATCTCTATATCTGAAGTGAATTTTGTTCGTTTGATCAAGATCTTGGATCGACGGCTCGATCTTTCTGCGATGCAACTTTTCTAGTGTATCTTGTCATTCCACTCGAAATTGATCCGACGATTGTGATCAAATCACGACATTGCGTGTCAGGTGTTTGAACGTGAGCCAAGCCTGACTCTTCCAACACCCGATATTTGAAATATTCTAGATCAACGACCCACAACCCTCTATGATCGAACAGTCCAGATCTTATCGAGACTTCACGTTTCGCTTTACCTTTGACTTTTCCAGTTCACGAGTCAGCGAAATGATGATCTCTTACCACATGTGCTCTGGATCCAATGGTTCAGATATTATTGTGATTTCTCATTTCACAGAGTTAGAGGATGTCTCTCAACCTTATCCTCTTCACATTTATACTGGATTTAACAGTTGTTGGTCCTCGGTGCTCATATCCAATGGATCAGATCTGTACGTCTCCTCTATGCTTCCTCTGGTCACTAGAATCTAATCTAACGGACATCGGGTATTTGGGATTCGTGATCCAATGAACATTGTCGCTCCTCCTTTTGAGCTTTGGCTTTCTCAAATATCTAAGTGTCAAAGGCCACGACCTTTGATCCTTCTACGAGCCTTGATGTATTGGATCTCATCTACACATCTCATAACATTATCTCTCCCGAGCTTTGATCTTTGCATATTGTTTGCTTCTTCACCTGAGATTATGATGTTCCTATTTTTCCATCGATGCACACTCTGATCTTGCCATTAATGATGAGCACACTCTCCCTATAACATGCCAACATCGTTGTTTATTTTTCCATCAATGACAAGCACAGTCTGCCTGTAAACATGCCAACAATATGCCCCTTTGGCATTGATGGAAACCCTGAATGACTGCAGAGTTCTACTTAGATCTCCAATTGTAGCATCCAGACCACTCCTTTTCTCCCCCTTTGACATCAATGTCAAAGAAAACATGCTCCCCTTGAGTTGTTGTAGTACTTGTCGGAGGTATCATATATTCAACCAATACATACTCGCCCTGACAATATGGACCCTCTTAGGTTGATAATGGGGTCACGCCCAACTTCTGGCGTAGATACTCAAACTGAGCTTTTGCAAGCGGTTTAGTGAAGATATCACCAATTTGATCTTTGGATGGAATATAATGCAATGCAACAACAGTGTTGGTCACCTGTTCCCTCAAGAAGTGATACTTGATGGGTATATGCTTGGTATTGGAGTGAAATAAAAGGTTCTTTGACATACTAATTTCAGTGGTATTATCACAATGAATTGGGATGGGTGCAATATATTTTACCTCCAAATCTACAAGTTTCTAAATAATCCACAATACTTGGGTACAGTATGTGGAAGCTACAATGTATTTAGCTTCTGTAGTTGATAAGGAAATTGAACCTTGCTTCTTGGTCAGCCATGATACAAGGGAATATCCTAATAAGAATTCACCTCCACTCGTGCTTTTCCTTTCATCCACGCAGTTAGCCCAATCAACATTTGAATTGACTGATAGTTGAAAATTATGATTCCTAGGATACCATAGGCCATAGTACATTGTTCCTTTCAAGTATCTGAATATTCGTTTGGAAGTTAACAAATAAATCTGTTTAGGTGTGGCTTGATACCTTTCTACCATTCCAACAAAATTCATTATGTTTGGACGAGATGTTTTGATGTACAATAGGCTGCCTATCATAGAACTATATGAAATCTGATCAACATCAGGTGAATCATCATCCTTCCATAACTTACATCTAGTGACCATAGGTGTTCTCATAGGTTTAGAATCTTCCATTTGAAACCTTTTCAACATTTCTCATAGATATTTTTCTTGAGAAAGAATTATTCCTTCAGACCTCTGAGTAATTTGTGGGCCAAGAAAAAATGACAGTTCCCCTATCATAGACATTTCAAATTCAGACTGTATGGCAGAAGAAAACCATTGTACCAATGAATAATTATTACTACCGAAGATGATGCCATCTACATAGACCAACACAATGAGCATATCATTACCCTATGTTTTGATATATAGATTGTTGTCAATTGTTCCTCTATTGAACCCTTTGTCTTGTAGATACATATCAAATCTATGATACCAGGCACAAGGACCTTGTTTCAACCCATATAAGTCTTTCTTTAGCTTGCAGACAAAGTCAGGGTTATCTGATAGTTGGAAACCTTCTAGTTGTTCCATATAGACTTCTTCTTTTATATCTCCATTTAGAAAAGTTGACTTGACATACATTTGGTAGACTTTAAACTTCTTATGACAAGCATAGGAAAGAAACATTCGAATAGATTCTAATCTTGCTACATGCGCAAATGTTTAATCAAAGTCCACACCTTCTATTTGAGGATATCCTTTGCAGACCAATCTAGCCTTATTTCTTACAATATTTCCTTGCTCATTCATGTTATTTTTGTAGACCCATTTGGATCCTATTACATTTTTATTTGTTGGACTAGGAACGAGTTCCCAAGTGTCATTCTTTTCAATCTGGTCCAGTTCCTCATTCATTGATTTTAATTAGTTAATATATTCACTAGCTTCATTGAAGTTCTTGGGTTCTACCATGGATATGAAGGTTATATGTGATTGCTCAGTGTTTTTGATTATCCTTCTCCTGGTTTGTACACCTTTGTCTTTCTCACCAATTATCTGACTTGCAGGATGATTCTTTTGAGTAATTATGAAGGAAGAATTTGATGTTGTTTGTTGATTTGAGTCTGCCTAAGTATTTTCATCTTCATCTGACTCAAATTATTCTTGTTCTAATTTGAACGAGAGTTTGAGAATTGAAATCTCCGAAGTCCGGAGACACGAAGGATATCTTGACCATTGATCTGAGAGGGACATACATCGTTGGATCGTGGACTCCAGGTGAAATGCTCTGGGAGCAAACGAGAAATTGAGAATTGAAACTCTCGGAGCCTAGATCGCGAAATTGATATCATCCATTGGTTTGGAGAGACACATGTCATATGATCACTGAGACAAAGGATTGCACATGGACAAAGGAAAGAAGGTAGAGCCATCGATTGAAAGGGACATATGTCAGTAGATATTCCATTTTGGAAGATATCCAGTCAACAACAATAGGATTTGAGAGTTGAAACTCCTAGAGCCCGAATCATGAAGGAAACCTTAGTCGTTGATGGAGGAAGGAGATACTTGGTCCATGGACTCGAGAGGACAGATATGAACTATCCATTCAAGAGCACCATCAAGATCATGAGATCGACGATCGTTCTCCATTGTAGGGCCAGAACATGCTCGGGCCTTAATTTTTCATGAGCGGGTCGCAATTGAAACCATGGTTTTGGAGAAAGGACACGTGGAGGCTCATGGTGAATTGTGGGGTGAAAAATAGTTTGGCTTAAACCACCTTTGGACACGCTCACAATCTTGTGGTCACATGAAGATCATAGCCCAAGGTCATATCATGAAAAGGAGTCAGTGCTCACTAGACAAAAATCGGGAAGTGCCTTTTTGATTAGGCGATGGGTCGCCGTCGGTGGTCATATGAAGGAAGGGGATTAGAATCCAAAGAAGCCATAATTGGCTGGTTGTAACTGACAGAGAAGACAAAGAGTCTTGAGTGCCAGAGAAGATAAGGAATATCAGCATAATGGCCACTGATGATGAACTCACAGGGAACAAAACTACCAGAGAGGATGAAGAGTTTCCATGATGATCAAGAGATGACTCGACGTGAGAAAAGTATGCAGAATAGAGAAGGGAAGTGATTCTACTGTGAAGCCATGCGGGAGCAAGGAAGAGTTGTAGTGAACAACCTAAAGGGAAGAAAAATGATGCAGTGAAGAGTATGCATAGGTATTGCGCATGAAGTATGAAGAAGGTGCACAGAGAGTATAAAAACATAGAACATAGTATAAAAAAAAATTATGCCTTCGGAATCATGTCACGTATTTAGGTGGTTTTTCGGCACATTGTTTTTGGCGATGGTTTTCTATTTCCGGTTAAGGAATTAGGGTTTTAGACTAATCCAGGTCATTGGATTAGGGTTTTGGATGCCGCTAGCTCCTATATGTATATTGTATTGTAAACAATGTATCACATAATGAATGAATATAGAATATGCTAGTTTTCCCAGTTTGGGTTTCCATGGGAAAAATCTCTGTGTAATGTTTATATTTTCCATTGTATATTTTTTGTTCTCTTTCTGAATATTTGTTTGTAGTAGATATTGTACAAGGCTAGAATTTACATTTGGTATCAGAGCTTTGTTGGATTCAGGGGTATGCCTTTGTGGTCAAGGGTTTGGCTCAGGACTGTGATAAGCCTTGTTACAATGGGAGATCTGCGGTATTGATTTTTCAGGGGAAAATAAATGGCAAGTAATTTGAAGATGGAGATCGATATGTTTAATGGGAGAAGTTTTGAGCTATGGAAGCTCAACATGGAATATTTGTTGGTGGATAGAGATCAATGGATCGCATTATATCCAGGTACTACACCTGCAAGAACTTCTGCGGATGACTGGAAAAAGTTTGATCGGAAGGCAAAGAGCACAATCCAATTGTTTCTCTCCGATTCAGTATTACTGAATGTGTCAGAGGAAGCTACAACCAAGGATTTATGGGAAAATTTGGGGAATTTGTATCATTCTAAGTCCCTGGTAAATAAATTATTCCTAAGAAAGAAGTTGTATAACCCGAGGATGAGAGATGGAGACGCGATGGAAGAGGATTTGAACACCTTCAATATTGTGGTAAGTCAGTTTGTATCTGTTGAGATTAAAATTTCAGATGAAGATAAATGTATCAATTTATTGTGTTCTTTACCAAACTCCTGGGATGGTCTGGTTGTGGCCATAGGTAGTAATACAATTTCCTTGAAGTTTGAAGAAGTGGTCTCATCCTTGTTGTCAAAGGAGATGAGACGAAAGAATATGGAAGGACATAACAAAGACACATTATTTGAAAGAGGACATTCCCAAGAAAGAAATAGATCTAATTTCTCAAGTGGGATATCTAAGTCTAAGGGTAGATCTAAATCTCTTGGAAAGTTTGTAAGGGTATGTTGGAGATGTGGAAAAGAAGGGAACTACAAGAAGCATTGTAGATCCAAAGTTGAGAAAAATAAGGGATCTGAAGAATCTTCTTCTACAGAAGAAAATACTTCCAAGGAAGAAGGAGGGGATGTGTACTTGGCCTCTTCAAGCACACACACATATCATGAGTCATGGTTGGTTGAATCTGGTGCATCCTTTCATATGACTCCCCACATGGAGTGGTTCTGTGAATATGAGAGGTATGATGGAGGTAATTTTTTCTTAGGTAATGATTCGACAACTAGAATCATAGGACAAGGAAGAGTCAAGTTGAGGCTCATATATGGAAGGATTATAACACTGCCTAGTGTTCTTCACATCCCAGGTTTGGCCAGAAATGTGATTTCTGTAAGAAAAATGGACTATGTAGGGGTAAAAACAATATTTGAAAAGGAAACCTGCACGATGGTCTGAGGAGAAATGGTGTTTCTAAAGGGACTTTGATTTGGAACTCTATATAAAATACAAGGAAGCACTATTATTGATGGGTGTAATAGTTCCATTGTTCCTGATATTGGAGTTGAATAAGAAAGAACTCCTACAGTCTCTGGAGAAAAGGTTATGTTGTGGCATCAAAGACTGGGGCGTATCGGACAAAAGGGTCTTTGACTACTACATGGTAAAGGTATGGTTGAAGGTATGTCTAACTGCTCTCTAGATTTTGATTTCTGTGAACATTTTCTATATGGGAAGCAGAATCGGGTAAGATTCCCCTCTGGTACAACGAGGGTAGAAGGAATTTTATAGCTAGTTCACATTGATGTTTTCGGACCTGTGTCGGTCCCATCATTGGGAAAATATATGTACTATGTATCATTTATAGATGAATTCTCAATGAAAACTTGGATATATTTCCTCAGGAAGACATCTGAAGTCTTTGACAAGTTTAAAGAGTTTAAGTCTTTTGTTGAGAATCAAATAGAGAAAAGAATTAAGGTGCTGAGAATAGATAATGGTGGAGAGTTCTGGGGGAATGGATTTGAATAATTTTGTAAGAAGTGTGGTATAGCAAGGAAAAATAATACTCCATATAAACCTCAGTATAATGGAGTTGCAGAAAGGATGAATAGGATGTTGATGGAAAAATCAAGGTGCATGCTCAGTTGTGTCAGGTTAGGAAAATAATTCTGGGCAGAGGCAGTGGATACTGCATTTTACCTGGTCAATAGATCACCCTCATCAGTGTTGGATGACAAGACTCCACAAGAGGTATGTACTGGTAAGAAACCTTCCCTCACACATCTCAAGGTATTTGGTTGTGATGCATATGTTCATGTTCCAAAGGAAAACATGAGTAAGCTAGATAAGAAGGCTGAAAAGTGTATCTTTATTGGATATAAAGATGGTCTCAAAGGTTATAAGATTTGGAACCTAGAAACTAAGAAGGTAGTGTATAACCGAGATGTGGTGTTTAGAGAAATGAAGCATATTGTTAAACATGAAGTTCTTGTTAGAATATAGAAGATGGTGTGCTCATTTTACCATTGACAATACCTTTGTCACCCAACCATAGGTTGAAACCTACCTCCGAGCACCTTAACCTTGACTGTGAATTCCTCCGGAAGAAAACCCTAGGCTAGATAGCCAAACAAAGGGTAGCACACCTCTCTCCAGGAATAGCACAACACAAAATATTGATCAGATAGTCCCAAACCCTAGCTAAGAGATATTCAACCCAATACTGAAACTAGCTGTTGTTGCAGCTGCAGCTGCAACCCTCCTCCAAACCTGCGCACAAGACTGCAACTGCAGTGCGCACCAACTGGGAAAACTGCAATTCTGAGATGCTGCAAATGAGAACTGGCACCCTGTATTTATAGTAGTCCTACCAGTTTTGTTGGGGGCGACTTCTCCTTCTGGGTATGTGTCTGTTCAGTATATTATTATTATTTCTGGATGACTTCTTCTCTTGGAGGTTAATAACCTAATATAAATTATCTTCTTGAGTCGACAAGGCTTCTAGGGTTATTAGCCAACTCATTAGGGTTTCTCTTGCTTCCCAGAGTCTTATATTCTCATCAGGTTCACACATGATGGTAAATACCTCCCGCAGCTACCATAATATTAACACTCCCTCCTAGCTTGAGAGGTATTTACAGGTAATGGGCTTGAGCACAAAAACATACCATTTACCCGGTAGCATCAATATAGTCATCTAGACTATTTCATGACTAGATCATGAGCATCACCATCGCCATCAGCTGCATCAATTCTGAAAACCATACATCATCTGAGTAATTAGATATGATGTTGGATAAGTCACTCTTACCATAGAGTGATACAAGAGGAGTAAAAGTTATGAATTGTTTTCCGTCTGGAAAAATCTTTGTTTATCATTCATCTGAATGATCATTATCTCCAATAAACTACTGATAGTCTTCAAGGAAATTAGAACAAGGATAGAACACACATGTGTCTATTCATAGTAGTATATAACTACAATTCAGTGGTTCACTACCACATCAGGTAACACACAAGTACTTGATCAGCAATGTATGGTTGCGAACAGTGAAACATATTCACCACAATAGTCCCCATCTACTGCCATACAGTCTTCATAACAAACATATGTATAGAAACAATGTTATGATATATACTGAATTATTTGGGCCAATATTTCACTCACATCTGTGAGCTCTGAAAGAATATCTGCCTCATGAACAGTGGAGCACATCCACCACAGTAGTATATCTCTATTTTCTGGAGATAAGCAGTCTCCAGGCCAATCTTTCACTCACATCTGTGAGTTCTGAAAGAAGATCTGCCTCACAAGTAGTGGAAAATATCCACCACAGTAGTTTACATCTACTGTCATATATTCTTCATAACAAACATCTGATAGCAACCTGCACAGAAACAATGTTATGATAAAAACTAAATCATCTGGGCCAATATTTCACTCATGTCTATGAGATCTGAAAAAATGTCTTCCCTCAGTATAGAATATAAACAATGGGCTATATACACCAATATTCTAAAACAAGGAAGAAGGATTATTTTTGATTTCTGAACCTGGACTATTTCTCACCCTGGGCCATTCTTCCTACACTAATTAAAGTGCACCCTGGACAGAATGTATAAGCCCTAAGAAATGTTTGGACCATTCCTGACTCTGGGCCATTCCTCTGACACTAAACAAAGTGTAACCTGGAGAGAATGAGTCTTCCCTAAGGGATGACTTCCCCTGAATATTGAGCCTGGACTATTCCCCACCCTGGGCCATTCCTCCGATACTAAACAAAGTGTAACCTGGAGAGAATGATTCTTCCCTAAGGAATAAATGTCCAGACCATTCCCCACCCTGGGCCATTCCTCTGACACTAAACAAAGTGTAACTTGGAGAGAATGTATAACCCTTGAGTAACGTCTGTCCTGCATCAACCTCCAAAACAGACCATTCTTAAAAAATGCTCACAACTGTGAACTTCGAAAGAATGACTGCCTGGCGAGGCAGACCATTCTACTTGACCACTACTCAGAGTGACTACCAAGAAGAATTATTGTCCTAGACCACTCCCCATGTTAACCACAATGGGAAGTCGTTGTCTATGATACATCAACAATCATTCTACCTCCCGTGTTAACTACAATGGGAATCCACTGTCCGTCAGAAATCTCAATCCACTTTCTGAACATGAAAGCATCCGTCCAATCTGGAATATTTTTCAATTACAAATATAAATGTTCTCTCCTAACTAGAGAGTTATTTAAATCAAAAAAATAAATGTTTTTCAAAAATATTTTTCCATACCTTCTCTTAGTTTGGAGAATCTTTCGATCCCCGTCTTCTCTCGAAAATATATAAACTTGATTCTAGATAGAGGTTTTGTCAGGATATCTGTTGTATGTTCATCAATGGGAATATACTCGAGCTTTACTTCTCCTTCCTGGACTTCATCATGGATAATGTAATGCTTGTACTTTTAGTCTGGAACACTTGTGAAGTCTTCATGTAGATATGAACAATAGAGTATATCATAGTTGGATAACTAGAACATATCTTTGTGGTACTTCTTCTATCATCATGAGATCTGATCCACTGAGTAGTCATCTTGATATTATAGGAAATCTTCACCACGCTTCTGCTATGCACTGGAGGTTCTACACCAAGTTGTCTTCTTCTTATCTACATACAAGAGTCTCTTTATGGTATGCCTCAAAGTCTTGAGATTTCTCTTCATACGTGCTTTATTCAATTTCTCTGGAGAACATTCTTTGAAATTATCTGATGTAGGATTCCAACTCATGGATGTTGCGGATGATATAATGACTTATATAGAGATAAGTCTAGTGTACTGGAACAATCAATCATCATAGTCTTATCCCTCCATCTGGGAGAACCTCTGGTTCTGGATCTTGCAATGCTTTCATTCATAGGTTTTCCATACACTGTTTTTCATCACGACTTTCATTTCTTCTGCTTGATTGCTTTCATATCAGGCTTGGTAATCTTGTGATTATTGATGTAATGATTGGTTGTTCTAGCTTTGTTTTCTTTCTTGGAATCTTCATGTTCTTCTTCATGTTTTTCTTTAGCTCTTGGGTCCATGGAGTTTCTTGTAGATTTCATGTTCTAGAGATTCCACTTCTTCCTTTCATTATAGGATCACGGATCTGGATGGACAACTAGGAATACTTTAAGGTTTCTCTTTAAAGAGGTCTTCTTATGTGGTTGATATGAACACGTACTATTTTTATGGCTACTACCATCGATGTATACATTTCATCATCTTTAATGGATCATAGGATTAGCTCCCTCCTAATCCTTGCTTCATGTAAGAGTGAATATAATCATCTCCCTTCATCTGATAGAGTCCATACTTCCATCTTCATCCTTATTGTCTTCTGCAATATATAATTTGGCTCTCAGATTCCACGCTTCTGTCTTAGTTGTCATCATAAGTCTTTCTCCAATTTCTCTTGATGTATGACTTTTAAGTCTCTTCAAGATTGATTCTGATTTCGGCTTATCTTGTAATAGCTTTCACATGATATATTTCATTATTTCATGTGTAATATCTAATGATAACTCTTTTCATCTTGTTTGTTATTTCATAGGTATAGTTCTTCTTGGAACACATGATCTTCCAAGAGATATACATACAATATATGTACAGAGACGATGCAAGCAAGATATGTACAAGAAATAAGAAGAGTGTTGTTACATTTTAGTAGAAGAAGTCTCTTCCATCCTGCTTAGTCTTCTTTGTAGTTTCCTTTTCTTCGACAATCGATGCTTCATGCTTCTCTTTTTCATTGATCCTTTATTCTTCTTGAGCATAGCAAGTCCAAATTTCTTCAAATGTCGGGTACTCCTTCCTTGTGTTCATACTTGCGGCAAATGCATCCCATGTCTTGGGAAGACCATTTAGTACTATGTTCACCAATTCCTTTTCTGAAGTGATCTCTTCAATAGCTTGTAGTTGACCTCTTAGATGGGAGATCCTTACAAAGTATGATTTTATGCTGTCATCACCATTCATCTTCATGTCACGGAGCTCATTCTTCAGACTCATAACTTGTCCAACGTTTCTGATTGAGAAGAGATTTGTTAGGGCATCGTACATCTTCTTCGATGAGTCAAGATGGGAGATGTAGGGTATCAAGTGTTATTTTATGGAATCCACTATGATATTCATGGAATTGATGTCAACATCTTTGAACTTCTCCATAACTACAACGTTCTGCAGTTCCTTCTCTTCTCCCTCTTTAAACTGTGGCTTCACGATCTTTCCTTTCACAATATCCAACACTTTATTCTTAGCAAGGATGAGGTCAATCCTTGTATTCCATGCTCTGAAGTTATAGGCTCCATATAGCTTGTTCTCATACTTCATAGAATTCATCATGGCTTGCTTGACTTGGTCAAACCCTAGATTTGACCAGAAATCCAAACTTCACATCTTGGCTTTCTGAGAGTACCAGGAGATGTGCAGGGCTACGGCACACTAATCTATCTGGAGATTAGGTCAATCTTGTCACTTAAGGTGCCTCGACAAGAGGTTTAGGGTTTTTCCAACTGCTTCTGCTAGTAACCCTAGCTGCAGTGCTTTTGGAAATTGCTCCTGCTAGTAACCCTAGTGGCAGTTCCTCAACGAGCTCAATGTCTAGCGGCTATGTTTCCTTCTAGCATTTTAGGCTGACTAAAGGGGT
The DNA here is from genome assembly GCA_009831015.1 of Picea engelmannii. Lineage (NCBI taxonomy): Eukaryota > Viridiplantae > Streptophyta > Pinopsida > Pinales > Pinaceae > Picea > Picea engelmannii. The sequence continues at coordinate 168,048 of ML779933.1, read as the reverse complement.
GTGGGCCCATAACCTGTTAGAATATAGAATATGGTGTGCTCGTTTTACCATTGACGATACCTTTGTCACCCAACCATAGGCCGAAGCCTCCCTCCGAGCACCTTAAACTTGACTGAGAATTCCTCTAGAAGTAAACCCTAGGCTAGATAGACAAACAAAGGGTAGCGCACCTCTCTCCAAGAATAGCGCAACACAAAATACTGATCAGATAGTCCCAAACCCTAGCCAAGATATATTCAACCCAATACTGAAACTAGTTGCTATTGCAGCTGCACCTACAACCCTCCTCCAAACCTGCACACAAGACTGCAACTGCAGTGTGCACCAATTGGGAAAACTGCAATTCTGAGATGCTTCAAATGAGAACTGGTGCCCTGTATTTATATTAGTCCTGCCAGTTTTGCTGGGGCCGACTTCTCCTTCTGGGTATGTGTCTGTTCAGTATATTATTATTATTTTTAGTCGAATTCTTCTCTTGGAGGCTAATAACCTAATATAAATTATCTTCTTGAACCGACAAGGCTTCTAGGGTTATTAGCCAACTCATTAGGTTTTCTCTTGCTTCCTGGAGTCTTCTATTCTCATCAGGTTCACACGTGGAGGTAAATACCTCCCGCAGCTACCATAATATTAACAGTTCTACCAAGTAAGGAAGAACTAGAGAAGATAGAGTTTGATTTAAAGGATGATGAATCCAACTCAATAAAAGAATATGAATCAAAAGAAGAAGATCCTCATACTCCAGTATTGAGGAGATCGGTTCGAGAAAGAATTCTACCAGAAAGGTATAGTCCATTTGATTTCCGTTCAAATTTTTCTTTGTCTATTTTTTATGATGATTCTAGAACTGTCAGGGACACAGTGGATTCAGAGGATGGAAATCTCTGGAAAACGGACTTGGACAAAGAAATGGCATCTTTGGATAAGAATGAGTCCTAGGATCTAGTGGATTTTCCAACTGGAAGAAATCCCATTGGCAACAAATGGGTATTTAAAAAGAAGCTGAATGCAGAAGGAAAAGTGGAGAATTGATTTTGGTGAGATTTTTTCTCCTATTGCCAAGTTAACCTCTATAAGATTTTTTTTATATGTTGCTTCTTCTTTTGATTTTGAATTAGAATAGATGGATGTGAGGACAACATTCCTACATGGGGATCTAGAAGAAGAAATCTATATGAAGCAACCAAAAGGTTATACTGTGAAGGGAAAGAAGGAGCTGGTATGCAAGCTGAAAAGGTCCCTGTATGGTTTAAAATAATCACCAAGGATGTGGTATCAAAAATTTGATACTTATATGTTGGGACTTGACTTCACAAGAAGCAAAGAGGATCTCTGTGTGTATTTTAAATTAATTGGTGATCATTTGATTTATTTGGTCTTGTATGTGGATGAAATTTTGCTAATAGGAAACAACAAGGAGATTATCCAGAATGTGAAAACTCAGTTGTCCTCTAAATTTGACATGAAGTATCTTGGTGCTTCAAATTTCATTTTCGGCATGGAAATTAAAAGAGATCAGAAAAGGAGGAAACTTTTTCTTAAATCAGAGAAAATATGTCAAGACAATATTGTAGAGGTTTAATATGCAGGAATGTAAACCGATCAAGGTTCCTATTCCTTTTGGTGTAAAGTTATTTGTGGATCAGTGTCCCAAGACAGATGAAGAGGAGGAGGACATGTCTCATGTTCCATATGCGAGTGCAGTTGGCAGTTTGATGTATGCAATGGTCTGTACTAGACCAAACATTGCACATGCAGTGGGAGTTTTGAGTAGGTATATGTCAAGACCAGAGAAGGAGCATTGGACAATAGTAAAAAGGGTTTTCAGGTATTTGTGCGGCACTGTTAGGTATGGATTGTGCTACGAAGGAATATCGAGATTGGACAGAGTGGTTCATATACATGACTTTGTGGATGTAGATTGGGATAGATATCTGGAAAGGTGCATAGATCTCTTAATTTCCTTACAGTAGCTTTCATTCAGTCAGATAAATGAAAAGAAAATAGTAAATTGACTCCAAACCTTCAAAGAAGAAGAGTGACTCAAAGTAAGGAAAAATATGTCAAAAATTCAAACAAAACATAATCAATTCTTAGAAATCAATATGTTGGAGGCCAAAACAAGGACACATTGAAATGGCAATAACCCTGAGAAGATGAAAAAGAAAAAACTAGACTCAGTGATCAACTCCCAAAAATAATTTTAGCAGAAAAATACCAACGCTCTGGTGTCAAGGACACCAGAGAATTGAAATGCTCTGTGGGATTGTGCAAGGGATCTCTAGCGCTCTGGTTGTAGAGGAAGGGGAGTGCTAGTCTCTCAAAACTCAAAAAACTTGCCCAGAAATTAAAAACTCAGGAAAATCTAGAAATTTAGTGTGTATGGGATGAATCCAAGAGCCAACAACACATATAACAATCATAAACATAGTAGTGAATAGGACTAAAGGTGAGAAAAGGCCAAAACAAGACTAGGGAAGGAAACCAAAACTCAACACTTCGATCCCTAGTGGATTCGCCAATTTCTGTTACAAGAAAATCCCTCTGCGGACAGGTGAACTTCCTCTTGGATCTAGACCCCTATAACCAAGACAGAAAGGTGATAATGTTGTACAATGACATTCATTTAATGAAGCTAAACTATTCAAGGAATAAGAAGAAAGAAAGATAAATACCTTTACCGACGTTTGTCCTTGCTCGATCCAGGCTAATCTTGATCTCCAAGTTCTTCAGAAGGTCCTGTAATCCAATGAGCAGCAAGAACAAAACATACTTCCTACTCTACCATGATTATCTCCAAAATAGATCTATCAAAATAAATAAGTTCATGAAACATACACAAACTTAAAGGAAACAATCCAAGCACATATTTATATTAATGAAAAAAAAGAAAAGTGCTTACAACGGTAGATGCAGATGTAGCAGGCTCACCAAGATATCCTTGTCCAACCCCTTGCTCAAATTATCCACAAACAAAATGACTATGCTTCACTGATTATCTCCCTTATGAGATCATAAGTTTGATGCCTTCAATGTCCTCCCCTTTCACCATGAGGAGGCATCCTTATATAGGCTTAGAGAGGAATAACCACTTAAGATATTCTAGGGATAAGTTGAGGATATTTCTCCATCAGTTGTGAATCCTCCCTAATATCTAGCCTTGACCTCAGATTCAAATCCAACTAACTCCAGAGATGAGGGAGATTTCTCCCTAATTTTCCTCAACAGACAAATATTCCCTCAAATAGGACAATGCTCCCTCACAATAGTGCATAGAGTGTTGCAACGCTCCCCAAATGGATCTCAAGGAGTGCTAGCACCCCCTAACAGTGTGTAGGGGAGCGTTTCCCTTCAAAAATGATTTTTAAGTCATTTTTTCCATGGTAAAATATTTATACTCTTTGTCAAATGACATGTCCTTCTTTTAACTAGTATTTGAGGGTGTCTTCAAGTGTTCCTTGTGATGTCATTCAAGACATGACATAGGCAAGATAATTGTATGATGTCTGCGACACTTGCGACACTTATGGTCAAAATGTGACATTTGCAACACTTATAATGACGACAATAGGTCATCACTGGAATGAGTAATTTTGATCTGTAACAGATTGCCCCCCAAAGTGTGAAGTTATAAGATGAAAATTGATGATTGAAGTACTTTGTAGAATTTTTTGAGCAAGGTTATGAATGCGGAGAACCTGGTAGAAGATTCACAAAACCATCAAACAAATATTATGACATGTTTTGAACCCAAGGCATGCATACCTATGCTTGGGTGATAAAGACTTGCTAGGTATGGCCACCATAAGATACACTGTGGATCCATAATTATATAAACAAAGAGTATAAACACCAAAGATACAATGTGGATATATACTTACATGACATGCACTGATCATAGCCATGAAGAATACACAGTGGATCTACAAGATGACAAGACATAGCCAAAGACCAATACAAAGTGGATCTATGTGATAGTATATGTGTCAATATTCAAGAGAAACTCCATCGCAACCTAGGTAAAGTACATATCAGAGTGATTACCCAACCCAGGGTCTTCTTACTGATCCTGATGCATTACGAATCTAACTATGTGAATAGATGTCCTAATGTCGAACATGGTAGAAACTACTTGATTACCGGTCAATGAGGTAAATCGTTAACAAGCGTGATGGAAATCACCATTGATGTCAATTATTCCCAAGGTACCCTAGTACATTCCAACGAATGTGAATAAATGAGTTTAATTCGAGCATTCATGGAATCATCCGATAAGTGGTCAATAATGTAAACCAACTGTCAGAAGTAAGGAGGCCTGCCATTGAGGCATGTAGGTCTCAAGGTACTGATTGGTTTCTAAGTCTAGTTCCCGGATAATGTGATGAAGTCGACAGGAACAGACTCATCGCAGGAGGGATTTGATGTATCCCCCATCAACAACATGAAACTAACATAGAGATGTAAGTTGGTAGATCAAATGAACATGGAATGACATGGGTGTTGAAACAAAATATTTGTGATGGTTGAATCTCGAGGAAGATACTTACCTTGAACACTGAGGCACAACAGCAGAAACATGACATGGACCAAAACATGAAGATGCAGTGGATATTGTGACTTTCATCGGGTGACCCAAATGAGTAAAGAAACTCAAAGGATTGGTTCAGTGTAGAGGTTCAATGGATTAAAATATATGCAAAGACAAAGTGTTGTTTTGAAGGGAGATCGTAAGAGTGACTTGTGATGTTTTCAAAAACTACCTAGCTTGCTTCCTTCAAATTTCCCCCCCATCCAGATAGATAAGTACCTATTTTTAATTTAACGAGCTCGAGGTGGGTAACACATGCTCGATATAACTCACCTTCAGTAAGTACCTCATCCTTTGTTTAACGAACTGGAATAAGTAAGGGTTTGGTCCCATATGGGTCCTTCAATGTATGATTGTTTAACGAGTCCAGAGAAGGTAAACTCAGTGATTTTTCATGTTTAGAGTGTCTGAAAAGAACTTAAAGATGACTCCAGTGTTGTCCTTTTTTGTAATGTTAGTCTCACGAGGCTGAAAAAGAGATAAATTATCACTCGAAAGACGCCCTTTCAAACCTTTTAATGAGTGGGAAAGGAATCAAGATCACTCGACAATATTTTCATGTTTAGAGAGTCTGAAAAGAGCTTAAGCATGACTCTAGGGGTTCCTTTTTCGTGTATCCATGTGAGTCCGAAAAAGAGATAAAATTTTACTCGGTGCGTTCTCGTGTTTTTTCCGAGTTGGAGAATGAACGAAGATCATGCTCATTAATGCGACAATATAAAAATCGAATAAGACTACTCTGAAACCTGCACATAATGATAAAACTGCACACCAAGGTATTAATATGCCTCCAAAAATGATTTTCAAAAACCCAAAAACTATGTTTTTAGATTAAATGAACTTTTAAATAGTAATATAGGGTAAAAATGTCTTTTACCAATTCATTTTGTGCCAAGAATTTTAGTAGTGGAGAAATTGAGCTTTCGAGGGAGATTCTTGGATTCATCGGTGTCGGAGCTACAGTCATCTGTTTCCTTCCCTGTCTAGATCAAGTTGGTCTTCTGCTTCTTCCAAAAATTTTGCTCGGTTTACATTTTATTTTTAGGTAATTATTTGGCTTCAAAAATGATGCACTGGGAGTTTCTAAGCGCCAAAAAGGCTCGACGCTCCCCTAAAAGGCTAGGAGGAGCGCTACCTGATTTTTCAATTCTCCCTTAAGCCTAGTGGGGGAGAGTTAGCACTTTGTTCAAGGACTTACGGGGGAGTTTCCAAAAATGCACAAAAATGCCCAAAAAACCTCAAAACTCCATTAACAAGTTAGGGGGGGGGTGCTAGCTAGAAAAATAATGCTCCGGTGAGCTTGTTGGGGGAGCGCTAATGCTCTGATGAGCTTGATGGGGGAGCGCTAGCATGATAGACATAAGGAAAATGATTTTAAAATCTTGAATTACTCAAAAATGTTAATGTGGCATGACTATTGGACTTTTTGTTGTTTGATAATTGCATGTTATATTTGGAAAAAAATCATGATCGAGTGGAAAGAAAGATAACATGAACTCAATGATGTGGTCGCTTTGCAAAGTCCCTGATAAAGGGATGCATTGAAGAACTGTGGTCTCCTCAAGTTATTTAAGATGAAAAAGATGAAAAAGGAAGTACTTATTCTCAAGTATATGATTAGGTTATGGAACTTTGTAGAACAAGGGTTCCAAATTGGGCCACAACTTCTCACCATTGAGTTGGAAAATGTGTATTTCCTAACCGACCTCTCAAAAAGAGGGGCCTCTATTATTTTATCTGGAAAGAGGGAACTTCCTGTGCCTATAGAAGAGTACTTGGAAAATCATTGTGTCCCAGGATCAAGATTGGTGGGAGGTAGGATCGCGATACGAGATGTCAGAGATCTACCTCTTCGATATATTCTATTTTCCATTACGAGTTTAGCAGGGAGTACCAACTCACACTTGGTTTTGAGATCACAGATGGCTTATGGTTTGCAGTGTTTAGAGCCAACTCTATTCAACTGGAGTGCAGCATTCCTTCGGAATGTGAAGGAGTAGATTTCGAGATGTCAGATGGGGCAACAAAAGCAGTTTGGATATGGTTTGTTTTTAGTTTCATTCTTTTTAGAGCGTATTCCTTAGATGCAACCTTATATTGCCTTAGTAGTGTGACTAATGGGTGAACCATGTATGGAGAATTGGACAAGTCTATCTACGAGGTTGGGAACGGAGTCAGAGTTTAGATTTACAGGTGACTTTTTTGCTTGGTTGAGACACTAGTTGATCGTTATAGAGGATTTTCAATATGTCAGAGTGGATTTCTGGGGTAGTATGGACCTGATCCTTCCATATGGAGTGGACTGGGATGCATCATGTAAGAAACCAAAACAATATTGTGAAGTGTTTTTTTATTTTAAAGTATATATATTTTTTTTAGGGTACCTATAAGAGTTTTTAACAGACATATCGTTTCATTATGCAGATAGGGGAGCAACATGTTTGATAGAGATACCGACACTGGAGAATTGCAGAGACGCTCATATAGTAGTGGAGCATGAGGCAACGATAGGGGGTCTCCAGGAGGTTGAAAAAGAAACCTCCAAGGACTCACGATGGGTGTCCCTCCTCTTACGAGGTGGGATGTTCCTTTACATCTATAGAGACACACAGTGGGATTCCCGGAGAGTCTTAACTCTTTACTGAGACGAGTAGCTCGTGCAGTAGTGTGCTACTCAGAGCACAACATGATGGGAAATGATTAGGACCTTATTGATGTTACTTTTCTATAGTCTGTATGACGATGTTATGGGCATGAGGGCCCAAATTTTTTCTCTTTTATGTACCTTTTTGATGTAAACAAATATTTTCTATCACGCCGTATATATATATAGATCCAAGTTTTTATGGTGCCAAATGATGTTTGCAAATATTAATGTCTTGTATGTGATGCATTTAATTTACATGTGATTTATGATTTATTTCCTTTATGAGTCCTCATCTATGTGTGAGATAGAAATCCATGATGTAATTTTCTAATGAATATGAAGTTGTATTGAGCTCTCTTGGTACATGTCTATATTCGATAAAATCAAACATTATTTCAAGACGACGAACTCGTATATGGAGATGCAATAGGATAGGATTGAGAATGGCATAGATTTGATTAATTTGACAGACCACAAGTTGAGAGTCCGGGTTAATGATCATACGAGAGATACCTAGGGAAGAGGCTTCAATTAACAATCCGATGACAACATGATATTCTGTTATATTATTAGTTGCCGACCCTAATCAAATAACCCCTGAACTGACCAACTCATCAGAGTGGTAAATGACCCAAGCTGCAGAAGCAATATTCTGGTTGTGTCGACTAGCACCATCTGTAAACTCGAAAAATATAGGAAAGGAAGATGTCATCTGCGCATGAAAACACAAGACAAAGTATAAGCGGTCAAGGAAAAACTTGTTCTCACAAGAGAAAAAGACACACCAAACTAAAAATACACTATTTTACAAAGCATGCATGCTAGATGTCCTATGCATAGTAATTCTTAAGGTAAAGCTCGTTTTGGAGCTCACCCAGAAAGATTCCGTCATAGTCAGCTAGATCGTAGGTGCCTCTATGTAAAACACATTTCATGATGTAAGGACCATTCCATAGAGGTTCTAACTTGCCTACCCCTAAATTATCATGAGCCCGGTCGTAAACGAGGACTAGGTATCCTTCTGCAAAAGTACGGGGATGGATGGATTTGTCGTATTGATTCTTGATTCACTTTTGATACATCTCGTTAATAAGAGAGGCATCACGATGTGTTTCATCCAACCTGGTCAGGTATAATAAGCATTCTTCTTCAGCAGAAGTGTGAGGCAGGAGTTCTACTTTGAGTTTTAAGGAGGGAATTTCGCACTCGATTGGTAAAATAACTTCTATGCCATATACTAACTAGAAAGAGTGAATCCAATAGTAGTTTTCACTAAGGTACGGTAAGCCTAGAGAGTGAAGAAAAGTTGTAAATTCCAAGATGTCTTTTTTTCCCCTACCATATGTTGAATCATGGTTTTAAGGACCTTGTTGATAGCTTCAACTTGTCTGTTTTCTTGAGGATAGTAAGGGGATGAATTCTCATGGAGAAAACCCAACTTGGCATGAAACTCACTCCTCATCTAGTTTTGAAAGTGTGAACCATGATCAGTGACAATGGCTTGTGGAACACCAAAGCGAGTGATGATGTGGTTGAATAAGAAAAGAGTTGTAGTATGACCATCATTTAGAAAGGTAGGCATAGCCTCAACCCATTTTGTGAAGTAATCAATGACGACAATGATATAACCATGCCCCCCCAACTTAGGTAGGTTTACACTGCACGAAGTCAATGCCCCATTTGGAAAGGGGTCGATGACAATAATGGGATGTAGTGGAGTGGGGTGGGTGCATGCATTATTATGAAAAACTTGGCAGGGTGGGAATTTTTTGACGTCCTCAATGCAATATTTGAAGATAGAGGGCCAAAATTAGCCAGCACGTAAATTTTTCTGAGTTGTAGCCATCCCAGAAAGATGATCACCATAGGCTCGAAGGTGACAGTCATTAAGGACGCATTTAGCCTCTACATGAGTCAAACATTCTCGCAGGATAGTGTCAATACCATGACGATACAAAGTGTCACTGATGATAAGGTAGCGTTGAGAATGATGATGAATACGAAGGTGTTCTTCACAAGAGATATCGGGCTGAAAATGTTGGGTCTGCAGATAAAGAAGGATGTCTCCATACCAAGGATCAGACGTGCTGATGAGGAATAGAAATTGATCAGGGAGAGAATCTCTAGGGTCAGTGTCTTCATCAACATGGGGAAGATTACAGATGAGCTCCGCAAACACCAATGATTTATTGGCTTTGGACTTAGCAAAATCAAGATCGAATCCCTGAAGGATGACGATCCATTTGGAGTATTTTCCCCCAAGAACTTGACGTGTCAGAATATGATACATGGGGTTTGAGTCCGTCATAACTGTGGTGGTGTGTAGCAAGATATAATGGAGAAATCTCTAGACAACAATGACGAATGCCAAAGCCAATTTCTCAACATGTGAATATCGAAGCTCTGGACCAGATAGACTTTTACTCAAATAATATATCACATGTTTTTCACCATTAGGGTCGTCTTGAAATAACACCATAGAAATAGTCGAAGCAGAATCTGCTAAGTAAAGGATATAGTCCTTTGTATAATCTAGAGGATGCAACAGAGGGGTGTTGGTCAATGCATGCTTTAAAGAATCAAAGGATCATTGAGCAGTTTCATCCCAGATAAAAGGAGTGTCTTTCTGCAACAATCGCTTGAATCCTTTGGTAATCTCAACGTAGTTACAAATGAAATGGCGAAGAAAGTTTGCTTTCCCCTTCAAACTTTGGAATTGCGTCAAATTATTAGGTGGAGTTAAAGCAATGATAGCCTTAATTTTTAAGAGATCCACCCGAATATCATCCTTGGAGACAACAAAACTGAGGATTCTACCTGATTCGACAGCAAAAATACACTTGTGTGGGTTCAAACAAATACAGTAAAACCGACATCGAAGCAAAATATCCCAAATATGACCAAAATGGTTTGATTGACTGGATGAATGGGCAGGTAAATCATCGAGGTAAGGTTCTACAATATGTTTGATATCGTGGAAAGCATATGACATGGCCCGCTGGAATGTAACACCAACAGTTTTTATTCCAAATGATAGTTTCCGATAGGCAAAATTTCCTCACGGGCAGATGAAGGTTGTCTTATGCAGATCAGCGAGTAAAATTTCAATATGGTTGTACCCTAAGAAACCATCCATGAAAGAGAAAATCACACTACCTGCGCAATTGTCAATGATCTAGTCGATGAAGGGAGTAGGGTAATTGTCTTTCGGACAAGCCTTATTGATATCCCTATAATCAAGACAGACATGAATGGTCCCTAGCTTCTTAGTGACCAGAAAAATATTTGAAACCCATTCCATCAAAGGGACATGATAGATGAAGCCAGATTTCAATAATTTCTCAACTTCTGCCTTAATAGTCGCGGTCTTCTTGTTGGAGTTACTTCACACACACCTAAGATTTTTTTATCCTAAGGTTTTTCCTTTTTTATTAGTCATAATTAGTCATTATCCAGTCTCCTATAATTTAGGAGAGAATATTCCACCTGGAGAATATTCTCTTTCAGTTGACACTTCAGTTTGACTAGTTGAGTTGATTTTAGATGTTGCATTGGTTTTATCACCATGCAACATTGGGATCATCACCATGATAATTTGACCTTTTCCTAGGATCATCACAAAAATGGCGCATTAGCCTTGATTCCCTGATTCAACTCCTCACTACTCCATGTTCAGTCAGTTAACTGAAGACTAGTTGACTAGTTAACTCAACTAGGTGGCAGTTCACTCCCGTACTACCTGAGATACTAGATTAGGTGGCAGTTCACTCCCGTAACTACTGGTGTGTGTCCAGATCACTCTATACCACCACTATGGTGCATTATTTACTCATTTATCCTATATCTATTGTAAATTATTCACTCTTTGAGTGTGGAAAATGGTTAATGAGAATTCTTTCACTCTTTCTATCCTTCTTCTTCTTTCTCAAATTCTCTTTGAAAATGTGTGTATTATTGTTTAGCTAGATATATTTTGTGAAGGTTCAACACATTTACATGGTATCAGAGCCAGGTTCGATTGCTAAGGAAAAACTACACCAAATGTTTTTGTAGGTACAAAAGATTGAAGACAGCCAAAAGATGGATTATTCGTCGGAAATACTTCTCATGCCTCATAACTATTTGGAATGGAAGCCAAATATTCTTCTTATTCTTAGATGTAGAGGATTATACCAAATAAACATGGAAATGGAAGTAGAGCCTGATTATGCCCATGAGAAAAATGATTTTCTTAATAGACAAGATATGGCCATAGGATGTATCCTCTATTTAGTTTTTCTAGAAATTCTCCACCAAGTATGTGATGTCACACAAGAATTCACTCCAAATGAATTATGGACCAGATTGGAGGTTCTATTTGGGAATAAATAAGAGTGTGAATATTTTATGTAGGGGATTGGAAACATAGAGTCAAAAGAGAAGCCATCAGAAGATCAAGCCTCTTATTATGAAGAGTCTTCTACAAAAGTATTTGCAGAAATTTGTATTCCAGTAATTGAAGTTGATGTCTACTCCATTTCAGATTTGTTTTCTAAAATTCATGTAAAATATATATGGCATGCATATTAGGAGTCACATGCAGACACTTTTTCATGCACCATGCATGCATCTTAGGAGACAAAAAAAAGAGCTTCACAAATCAGACTCTATTCTGATATTTTATGAGCACAATTTTCAGAAAAAAAAAATTGTATATTTGAATTCCTATGGGAAAAATATCCAATTTCAAAACAGAAATCGTCTGAAACGGAGTCTGGGAAGTGAATTTATGATTGTTTTAAAATCAACAAAATTTCAGCATTTTTTCAGAAACGACCGCACGGTTTTCAAAATTTCATCCAAACTTTATTTGGATATTTTTCATTACAAGAAGAGAAAGTGGATATGTGTGGGCATATAAATGATTCATCTACTTCATCAGATCCATGCAGACATCTACATCTTCAAAAAAATCTTCAACGAGCACAAACTTGCATAGTTGCGAGGTCTTCTTGGAGTGAAGGACACAGTTTCTTAACAACTTATTTTTGTTCCTTCTCATTTTTTATTTTTACATACATTGTACCTTGAGGGGAGTGTTTCCCAATGAGGTTTTCCCTCTTTACTCACTTTATTTCAGTGTATCTTTTGTATTTGGGTACCTAACATGGCCTCGTTGTCGAGACCCATTCTTTATTTTCACCATAGTGATGTTTAGGGGGGGGTGTTGGAGTTACTTCACACACACCTAGGATTTATTTTTCCTAAGGTTTTTCCTTGTTTATTAGTCATAATTAGTCATTATCCAGTCTCCTATATTTTAGGAGAGAATATTCCACCTAGAGAATATTATCTTTCAGTTGACACTTCAGTTTGACTAGTTGAGTTGAGTTTAGATGTTGCATTGGTTTTATCACCATGCAACATTGGGATCATCACCATGCTAATTTGAACTTGTCTTGGGATCATCACCAAACTGACGCATTAGCCTTGATTCCCCGATTCAACTCCTCACTACTCTATGTTTAGTCAGTTAACTTAAGACTAATTGACTAGTTAACTCAACTAGGTGGCAGTTCACTCCCATACTGCCTGAGAGACTAGACTAGGTGGCAGTTCACTCCCGTAACTGTTGGTGTGTGTCCAGATCACTCTATACCACCACTATGGTGCACTATTTACTCATGTATCCTATATCTATTGTAAATTATTCACTCTTTGACTGTGGAAAATGGTTAATGAGAATTCTTTCATTCTTTCTCTCCTTTTTCTTCTTTCTCAAATTCTCTCTGCAAATGTGTGTATTATTGTTTAGCTAAATCTATTTTGTGCAGGTTCAAAAAATTTACACTTCTTACGATGGATCAGGTAGAGTTTCTGTCGAATAGGTTTAACGCCTGGGTAATTTTTTATCTCATGCACAACGATCGACAGATCAATGCCTGACATTTCTTCATAGCTCCAAGCGAAGACATCGCAAAATTATTTAAATAAAGTGGTATAATAAAACACTTCCTCGGGCGAAAAATTAGCACTGAGATTAATATTTTCCATGACACCTTCCTTGATAAGAATGTCAATAATGACTATAGAGGAAATGTTTCCTATATTCCCTTCAGAAATAGCATCTTGTGCAAGTACGGGTGATTGTGGAAAGTCGACAACATCAAGAGGGAAGATAGAGTGTATATCTTTTTGAATTTCTTCAAGAGGTGTATGAAAAGAGGATTGATTATGGTTATCATCCCAAGGTACGTCGTTGATTCTAAGTATTTCCCCAATAGATTCATCGGACGAAAAAATTTGGGAAATGTGGTCAAATGCAGACGACAAGGAATGTAACCAAGATGGCATCAAGTAATTGTCAGGTGCCAAAATATGTTGGTCATCCAAGGAGGGAGAAGTGGATTGGATGGTATCGTATGATGCCTCGGCTAGAGTAAGTGGCATGGTGTCACCTAGTGCATCAAATTCCAAAGGACTAGGTACAATCCAAGAGTCAGATGATTCCAAATATTGGTAAACCATAATCGAAATCATATTGATGGTGGAAATATGATGTGTGGTAGGAGGAACTGGTGTAAGGAAGGTACCCATAAGGCTATAATATTTCAGTAAGACAACACCAACACTTTCATACGTTATCTTGTGATCTCCCCAAAAGGGAACATTGTTGGTAGTGGGAGTGCGAGGATCGAGTGTACCATAATCTAAATGATCAATAGTGACAATTTTGACTTGATGAGGAAATTGTACACATCGAAACACCGAGGAATCTATGACAATCATATCATAAAATCAAATTCTTCCAATCAACAAGTTGTGATCGAGGGGAGCATCAACCACCTCGACATCAACATAAATAGTTTTTCCACCTAACTGAACGGCTAAGGACTGCAATAGTCCGTGAGGATCAAAACCTCTCCTGTTGAATACTCACAACATCATAGGGGATTGGTTAAGTGCAGGTGATTTTAACTCTTTCCAACATGCTAACGACATGACACAAGTAGAAGCTCCCTCATTGAGTATAGTGCGATGAATGCGTTGATTATGAACCACAACATCAATCTGAAAAGAAAGTTGGTGAGAGAGTTGTGAATTAAAATTATCTAGGTTAAACGTGATGTTATTAGATGACTCAAGATCAAAAGCACCAATGGTAGCCAAGATCATTCTACGTTGACTAGGATAATGTTGTAGAACTTCTAGTTTAGACATAACACACGGGGCTTAGGCCAAATATTCAACAATGTTGTAGTTTTGGGCGACTCGTGAACTAGGATTGAAAGTAGATTTACAGATGGTACTCTTGGGAGGGTGTAATATACAGTCGTAAGTAGGCTTCTTGATATAGAGTGACCCATATGGAGGACTAACAGAAGGAGAACTAATGGTCAAAGGACATGAATTCGGTAATGAACCATTAGAGACTTTTTCCTTGTCAGTTTTAACTGGCATGTTGTAAGTCGTAGAGCGAGTCGTTAAATCAATTCCACTAAACATATAAATGTGAGCACTCGTTGAGGATTCATCATTAGAAGGGTGGTTGGAACTGTCCCCTGGAGAGGGGGTTTGAGAAACCATAGATTGTTGCTAAGGAAAAGGCTGTGTAAGAACAACGGGTTGGGAACTCCCTTAAAAAGTTTGGCCACTTCATCGCGATGTGGAAAGTATAAGTGTAGTGATATTCACCACAAATAAGACATGGGAATTTCGGTTTCTGCTGTGGTTTCTTTTTAGTAGCAGGTGATGGGTTTTGAGCTTTGGGTTGTTCATTAGTGTTATTCTTCTTGGGTTTGTTCTTTGTCTTCTTCTTACCTCTAAATTGTTGTGAAGGGGAAGACTGAATTGTATTCACCTCAGAGAATTGAGTTGGATGCGAGGTAGAGGAGAGTGAGGTTGAACTGGGAGAAGGTGTCGAAGTAGGCCGATTTGCAGTTCCAGTCGACTGGGAAAAAAATTGGGTCTTGACCGATCCAATAACTCCATTTGCATGTGACATGGATGAAGGTTTAGAAGGATTGGTAGTGCCACGGGTAGCATTTGGGATCAACTCATACAAAGTACCATATTGTGAATAAACCAAATCTAAGTACTGGGGCTAAGAAATGGCTTCTTCCTCGTTGACTACACCACCCATGGAGACATCACAAGAAATCAGAGGTAACAGTGATTTAGTAAACCATTTCGCCAATAACTGGTCAGGAATGACTGCTTTGATCAACCTTCATCGTCGTCTCCACTCATGGATATGATCATAGATGTGTATGGAGTTAGTCTGGCGAAGGGAGGTCAAAAGTTAGGTACATGTCTCGTAACAAATGGGTAGTTGAAAGTGCGTGAGAAAGGACATAGCAAGGGAGTTGAAATCTTGGAAAGAACCATGTGGATGTTCAATATACCACTTGCCTGTTGAGCCCGTATGTGTTCTCTGGAAAAGACATAAACGTATAGAATTTTCCATTAAGGAGTTTGATGAACACCAAAAATGGAAATTCAGGTTATTTGGGTCTTCTCCAGGTTTACCGTCAAATTTTGGAATATTAGAGGGTAATTTAGCAGGAATCACTGGCCAAAAGGGATAATGTAATATAGGATCATTAGTCAACCGAGACAAGTCTAGGAGATCTAGAGTCACGAGAAACGGTAGTTGTCAGTTAACCTGAGGGTGATACTAGTGTGGCATAGGGACACTAGTAGGACTGTAAACTGGGTTAGTGTTAAGAACCAAATATTGAATACAAAAACACCACAATAGATATACAAGAACAATATGCAAAATCTTATTTATTACCATCAAACCCTTGGGGTAGGGAAACACCATACAATGGATCCTATTATGGAAGGAGTCCTCTCCTGTTCACTTGCCTCTTCGAGGGGGCATCCTCCTATTAAGCTACCACTCCAAATACAATATTTCTCTTCATGTCTCATTACATTGCTTGAACCTCTTTTATATAGTGCTACCATCACCTAAGAACATTCTAGAGGATGAATCTTCTAGAAGTAAAACCTTCTAAGAAGTCCTCTTACATTTATTATATCTAACTACCATAGTGGGCCTTATTTAATAATATAGTGGACCTAGTCCACCTTACATTGAATG
>ML779933.1:99663-141941 GCA_009831015.1 Picea engelmannii | reverse complement strand
AGAGGGATCTGGAAATTGGTGCCTCCAACTAGATTAGAGCCACCAAGACTAGCTCCTCCAACTAAAGTTGTAGGCATAAAACTAGAAACAATGTTATATCCAGGAGGAACAAAAAGGACAGAAACTCCAGGTGTAACCTGGGTAGTGTTTGCAATATAATGATTCAGAGCTCTTTACCCAAGTGGAATTGATGGATTTGGTCTAAGTGGCATTCCAATTGGATCTTGGGATGGTGTCATATTTCCAGTGGGGATTGTAGCAACATGAAAGACCATAGTGGAATGGGCCATCTAGAGAGAAATGTTCGAGCGAAGACCAACTGACTCCGTGTTTGGACCAACGGTCTATGAGTCTGGACAAACGGTGGCATTGTTGGGTGTACCAGAAAAGTGATCTAAGGGTACCATGTAGGTAACAAATGTTTTAGTCATTTGTGATACAACAAATGTATCAATACCTTCCCCTGAGCCGTAAAGGTCTTGCACCGTGCAATATGGGCTTCTAAATATGTCAATAGTCCAAAAGGGATTCTCGCCTTCAGGACTAGTAATGGGTCCAGTCGATATTCCAAAACTATCAACAACAATTTCTCCAGATAAATTTAGTCAGAGAATACATCTCTCATAATCGTGAGGAAGTCAGAAAGACTTTAGAGAATTGAAAATTTCGAAATTTTCTAAAGAGTCAGTTCTTTCTGCTTCTGAAGTGGCGGTGCCCTGAACCTCACTCTGTTGAGGAAATCCCTTTGGTGGATCAGCAAGAAAGGGTTTATAACCCTCTAGATAATTTGGGGGTAATCCCTACATTCTATGTGAACGGCGTGGAGGGTCAATATTTCTCGAACCAAATACTTTACAGAAAAAATCTATGGCCAACTAGAGAAAAGAAGCAACATACAGTAATAAAATTTAGGAATCAAACCAAGCAAACAAAACCTTCTCTTGATGATCGTACTAGTTGGTGGTGAAATCCAACGTCACATGACCAAGTCAAGAAGGGGCTAGGATATGAGCAGGTGGAACAGTTATGATGACGACCTGCTTAATGGACTTACACCTTGGTGCAAGATTCCATGTAGTAATTTTGGATTTACCCTCCAAGGAACCCGAGTGAGTTTGACCAATGTATGTTCCAAGTACAGTGAGACTTCCCTTCACTATCACCTTATGTAAAGACCCTAAATATTATGGCTACTAAGGACACCAACTCGCAGTCATCCCTTGGGTGGGTATAGTCGACAGTCCAGTTCAAACACATGGGCAGGATAGCAAGTCCGAAATCCTTTGAGAGAACTGAGGAAAAATGGACTAGTAGAAATCCAGAGGACCCCGAACAGATTCAGAATTCATGAAGCACTGAGACTAAATGAAGACATTTGAACCTCAAGAAAAACCCCCAATACATGATCTGACTACTATGAATGGTTGAACCATGGAGGGATAATCTCTGTAACTCTCTTGAGCACGACATCGTGTGTAACCCCTGTGTGAGAGGGGGATCCCAGCAAGCTTATACGAAAATTAGATTTTCTCTCCCTATCGCAAGATGATAATGTTTGTTTTGAATGCTTTGGAGAGATGTACTCACAACCTAATCCAAAGCGCTAATCCTAGTCTAATGTTGGTGGAAGATTCTAAAAACAAAAGTTCTAGATCAATTTTAATTAGTGTTGATTTTGCAGATGTTCTTACTCAGGGGTGTATGAGAGTGAAACTGATGATATTATGACTCAATTCCCCAAAAATGCATAAGAAATGATAAATAGTCTTTTGTTTCAATGAATTTCTATTTAAGGGAAGGAGAAAGATTTTATTTTCACTACCAAACACTAAGATGTAGTAACTTCATGTAATTGTTTCTCAATCAAGAATCTAATATAATGCTAAAATATTCAGAAATTTGTTCTAATATCCAAAAAAAAATCATGAAAATATAACCTTTTGTTTCAATGTGACTGATAATCAACATGATGGATTGCTTCCTATGTCAATGAGATTTCAGGATCTATGATATTTAAGCAATTGGAAGCAAAACTACACATAAACAAAACACACTCTCATTGTGATTAAACAAGAAACACAAAGACAACTAAATTTGCAAAAAGAAAAACAAAAAGCTCAAACAGAAGAAAAAGCTTGCAAAAATGACCTCAAAGATCTAATGGAAAGGTGCATAGATTTTTGAATTTCCTTACAGTATCTTTCATTCAGTCAGATGAAAGAAAAGAAAACAATAAATTGACTCCAAACCTTCAAAGAAGAAGAGTGACTCAAAGCAAGGAAAAAGATGTAAAAAATCCAAAAAAAACATAATCAATTCTTAGAAATCAAGATGTTGGAGGCCAAAACAAGGACACAGTAAAATGGAAATAACCCTGAGCAGATGGAAAAGAAAAAACTAGACTCATAGATCAACTACCAAAAAGGTTTTTAGCAGAAAAAGAACAATGCTCTGGTGTCAAGGGAGCCAGAGCATTGTAGAACTTTGTGGGAGCCTTCAAGGGAGAGCTAGTGCTCTAGTTGTAGAGGTAGGGGAGCACTAGCCTCTCAGAACTCATAAAACTTACCCAGAAATAAAGAAAAACTCAGGAAAATCCAGAAATTGAGTGTGTATGGGATGAATCCAAGAGCCAACAACACATCTAAGAATTAGAAACATAGTAGTGAATAGGACTAAAGGTTAGAAAAGGCCAAAACAAGACTAGGGAAGGAAACCAAAACTAAAATCTTCGGTCCCCAGTGGAGTTTCCAATTTCTGTTACACAAAAATACCCCTACAGATAGGTGAACTTCCTCTTGGATCTAGACCCCTATAACCAAGACAAAAAGGTGCTAATGTTGGACACTGACATTCCATTAATGAATCTAAACTATTCAAGGAAGAAGAAGAAATAAAGGTAAATACCTTTACCGACGTTTTTCATTGCTCGATCTTGGTTGATCTTGATCTCCAAGTTCTTCAGAAGGTCCTGCAATCCAATGAGAAACAACAACAAAACATACCTCCTACTCTACCATGATTAGCTCCAAAATAGATCTATTAAAATAAATAAGTTCATGAAACATACACAAAGTTAAAAGAAACAGGACAAGCACATATTTATATTAATGAAAACAAAGCAAAGTGTTTACAACAGTAGATGCAGATGTAGCAACCTCACCAAGCTCTCCTTGTCCAACCCCTTTCTCAACTAATCCACAAACAAAATGACTATGCTTCACTAATTATCTCCCTTATGAGATCATAATTTTGATGCCTTGAATGTCCTCCCCTTTCACCATGAGGAGGCCTCCTTATATAGTCTTGGAGAGGCCTAACCACTTAAGATATTATGGGGAGAGGTTGAGGATATTTGTCCATCAGTTGTGGATCCTCCCTAAGATCCATCCTTGACCTCATATTCAAATACAACTAACTCCAGAGATGAGGGGGATTTCTCCCTGATTTTCCTCAATAGTCAAAGATTCCCTCAAACAGGCTAGTGCTCCCTCACAATGGTGCACATAGCATTGCAAGGCTCCCCCAAAGGAGGTCAAGGAGCGCTAGCACTCTCTGACAGTGGGTAGGGGACTGCTTCCCTTCAAAAGTGTTTTTAAGTGTTTTTTTCCATGGTAAAAGCTTTATACTCTTCGTCAAATGACATGTCCTTATTTTAACCATTCTCTGAGTGTGTCTTCAAGTGTTCCTTGTGATGTCATTCAAGACATGACATTAGCAAGTTAAATGTATGATGCCTACAACACTTGCGGCACTTGTGGTCAAAATGTGACATTTGCAACACTTATAATGATGACAATAGGTCATCACTTAAATGAGTAATTTTGATGTGTAAAAATCACTGATGAAGGTGGACACTTTGAAGAATGTTGTAGACTCATTAAGAAAATCTGTGAGCACTAAGAAGTTCTCTTGGTGTAGAGGATCCATGGGCATTACTTCCCTGGATTGTTGACTATATAACCCTGTAACCCCCTGTATGCAAAGAAAACAATAAGTGGGAGAATGTTGGGTATGTTTTATATTCTTTGCGCATGGGGGTTAGAGGGTGCAGGGGCAATGCCCCCCAAATTTTTTTTTTATCTCGGGAAACATGTCACCTACCTCAGGAAATGTGTCACGTATTTAGGTAGTTTTTCAGCACATGGTTTTTATCAATGGTTTTTTATTTCCGGTTAAGGAATTATGGTTTTGGACTAATCTAGGTCATTGGGTTAGGTTTTTGGATGTCGTTGGCTCCTATATGTATATTTTATTGTAAAAAATGGATCACATAATGAATGAATATATAATATGTTTGTTTTCCCGATTTGGGCTTCCAGGGGAAAAATCTCTGTGTAATGTTTGTATTTTCCATTGTATATTTTCTGTTATTTTTCTGAATATCTGTTTGTAGTAGATATTGTACAAGGTTAGAATTTATAGATAATATAAGAAAGGAAAAGGGGATAAGATCTAGAATAATCAAATTCCCGATAGTCGTTGGATTGAGTTAATATTTTTTGGGTTAAAGAAGGACCATCAGATCTTAAGAAGGAGCTTCATAATGTTTCTCAGCTGTTAGATCAACATTTGATCTAGAGTTAAGTATTATTCATTGATCTGGAATAGAAAGGGGAACCATTAGATCAATAATGATCAACTTCAACACTGACCACTTTAGTAGAAAAGGGTTGAGAATAAGTAAGATTACCCGAAGGCCGAAGTCCCGAAGTGGACATGAATCATCCAATCCGAGGAACACTTCGGATAAAATACTGACCATTGGATTGAGTAAAGTGGAAGGACAGTGTAATCTACAAATGTTCCAAAGAGGACATGATTCGTCCGATCTGAGAAATATTTCAAGAGTCATATTGACCATTCGATCTATAAAGTGGAAGGATAGGATAAGAAAAGATGAAGGCCGGAGCCCCAAAGTCCCGAAGTAAATGATGACCATCGGATATGGAAAATACATTATGGTCATTGGATAAGAATAGTGGTCAAATTTGGCGCTGACCACTTCAGAGAAAAAGGATTCAAAACATATGAGTTCACCCGAAGGTCGAAGTTCTGAAGTCACTCTCATTCGTCGATCTGAGATACATTTCGGGAGTTAGGAAAACCATTAGATCTAGGAGAAGAACATGTGCCACATGAGCAGATCCATGTCAGCAAGGACATGTGGTGCAATCAGATGATGGCAAGTGTCAAAATGCAGTTGGCATTTTAGGTATTCATAAGTCAAGAATATAAGTGACATGTGGCAACCACTTAGTCAGTGCCACATCAATAATTGACATCATCAAGTTACATCACTCCAAGAGTTTTGTACTTCGGGAGTTTCACCACCAGCAAATACCAAAACTCCTGAAGTTTCGAAATGAGTGAGAGCCACTCATTGTGTGAATAAAATCCAATCGTTTGATATACTTTGGAAAAATGAACTCCGGAATATTGAAGGAATGTGAAGGAGAAATCACCTGAAGCATCAAAGGCCGAGGTCAACATTAACCATTCATCTACTTCAGGAGACTTCCCAATCGATGATCAATTATAGTGGAAGGATAACGTAACTGGAGGTGTTAACCGAAATTAAGATCTCACCATCTCTTTATGACTCATTTGGTAGGTAATCACTTCAGAGTAATTGCTACTCTAGAATTCAAGAGCCATGAATAGCCAAAGTTCCAAAGTTAATGAGAACCGTCCAGCTCATCGTGACATTAAAACTTGATCGTCGATCTTGACAAGTGATCAAGAAATTATTTATCTTAGTGCATGGTCACCACCTACAGTCATATGGAATATAGAAAAAAAAGGACAAAGAAGAGGCAATGCTCAAATCAATAAGCCCATGGTTTTGTGCATATGGTCATATGTAAATGGTTTGAAGGAAGCGCCTCATAAATATCGAATTTGACAGAGAGTTAACACTAGAATAATACAGAGAATTGATAAAAGAACAAAACATGATATGTTTGTGAATTGAGAACACAATAGAAGCATGAGTATGATATAATGAGTTGATCCATGTCTGTGATCAAATCATGAAGAAAAAAAACCGACACACGGTCATGATTAAAAGAGAGTTAATTCATGAGCATTATGAATAATGGATAAAAGGAAAAATGATATTAATTAAAGATTAATATTATCATTTAAATGAAAAGGTACAATGGTTCAAATGTCAAAAAACACAATGATTCAAATTCACAAGTTGGAAGACTATATAAACAAGAAACAATGGTGAGAAGAGGTGTAGTTGAATTTGTTGAAGTATATGTGTTTATATATAATGGATTGAATGAAGATTCATTCTATCAGGTTGGTGCCTCTTTACAATCTATGTCTTGTATGAGGATTGGATTCCTCACATCTTAGTTGGATCTGAGATCAACAAGCTGGGACTTATTATAAGGGTTGGATTACTCATTTCTCAGTTGGATCTAAGAACTACAAGTTGGGTCTTGTAACAGAGAGTTGGGTCTCTCATAATTGTTTGAAGATGTAATTCAAAGATTTATCTTATGTATTCATTCAAGTTAAATAAATAAATAAAGTATTTATTATTTTATATATATATTGATTGAGAAAATGAAACAAATATTTGTTGTTCAGTGAATTTGTGAAAAGTGGAAAATTGTCCAAAGTTTTGTGACATTGATTCACCCCCCCCTCTCAGAAGTATCCATTTCAACAATACTCAACCTATAGCCATGAACCCTTTTGGGTCCCTTTTTCACTCGTCGGGCTACAATATTCAGTCCATCCCTATGACCTCTATCCCTTTTTCTTATGGTATGCCTAATTTCACATCACAATTTTCATCCTCCATCCCAACATCTAATCTAAATACTAGTTTTTGAATTGGGGGCATGGCTCCTCCACATACTCCATTTTCATTTGGTGGTGCTCATATCCCACAAACAACTCCTACAATTTGAGGCCTTCCTCCTTTTCACCCCAGGTCTAATCCTGGTCCTAATGCTTCTATATGGAGTGGTCAACCTAGTGGACAAGTTACTTCTTATGGTCCATCCTTTACACCTACCTCCTATGTATCGATTTTGACCAAAACTTTTGGCATGACGAATCAACCTTTATCCTCTGGATTCACACTTGGAGGAGGTTAGTTTCATACCTTGGACAACCCCCAACCTGGAGCCACTCTGGATGGGGGAAATTTTTACAACCCTCATCATAACATTCCTACTGGAATGGTACCCAACCAACCCCTCATGATTCAGTTCGGAGGAGGGTCTTACAATCTCGAACAGGGCCATGGTGCATCCAAGAACCCTGGATGGTCTTTGATTCCCTAACATAAATCTTTCCAGGGATATTGGGGTGAGATGCCGCAACCCCATCTCCCTTTTTTGGCCATGCTCAATCTGCCAAAATCGTCTAGATTGATAAATGAACCTGTGTGTCATGATTCAACATGCCCCCCCATCCCCACCAAGCTTCCTTCAGATATTTTGAAATTCAAAGGCAAGACTGGTGATCACGCCACTACTTTCCACCTTTGGTTCTCTTCGAACTCCCTTAACAACGATTCTATTTGTTTAAGATTGTTTCAATGAACCCTCATGGGGGTTTCCACGAAATGGTATATAGAGATACCAGGGGGGACATACAAAACTTTTAATCAGATGGTTTTAGTCTTCATCAACCACTTCCAATTGTCGATTCATTATGATGCTATAATATAAATTTTTTCGGCATTCCATCAGGACAAAGCCACCCATATATCAGATCACATCCAAGAGTGGGGAATATGTAAGAGGTTTATCAAGGCCTGCATACCCCCGAAATTTCATCTAGAGTGGTTCCTTAAGTCTCTACAACCTCATATTTCAAAGGATGTTTCTACATCCGAGGTTACATCTGAGGAAGAAGGTATTTTTAAAGCCCAACAGTTATATATTATATATGCTCAGTCTGGGATGTTATACAAGATTCTTACAGATGCACGAAGGTCAAACTATGACCCTAGAAAAAATATTGGGCCTCATGTCGATGGCATTGTAGGCTATGCTAATGTGAAATATGCAGACTTGGTGACAAGCTAGTTGAAAGAGTTGTCTCTAAACTAGTTTGTAGGAGGGTCAGCTTCATATGTGTCCTCCACTCCCACTCAGTCAACGGATGTACATTCTGTGTAGTCATCGACCAACCCGAATGGTAACCAACAACCAGGAGGGAATAAAAATAAAGGACGTGGTAACAATCGTAAGGGTGGGAAGAATAGTAATAAACCCAAGGACAACGATAATAATGATAATTTGAATAACAATGCTGGTGAGGGTAAGAAATAAAGGCGTAAGGTGAAGTTTCCCTGGAAGATTTGTACAGACGATCACCTTACCCATTTATGCCCCAAACTTGTGGAAGTTGCAAGGCTTCTTTATCTACTGCCCATTGTGATGACTAATACTTTTACACATAATCAACACATGGCCTTGAGCTCCTCAAATTTCAAAAATGCGGAGAGTGGGAGTCAAAACCCACCGAATTCCACACTATTTTATTTCCTCACGATGGGAAGATCATGAAAACCGACCAGTTGTCCTTTGCGTACAATAGCCCTAATGCATTGGTTGGAACATCGATCCCTGTAATCGACAATTATTAGTCAAGAACTAAGAATATCGATGTCGGAATGTATTCATCCCTTATGGGTACCTTCAAATTCATGGCATCGGTTCATCATATATACACCATGTATATTAGGTCTTCTTCATCAATGAGGTCTTCTCCTTTCCACACTTTGTATTTTAACGATCCTTGGACCCTACCTTCCTCGATTGCATCTTTTCAAGGTCAGTCACATACTAGAATGGCCATAGCGTATCATGTTGTTCTTGACTCTTCCATCGATATGTATCTTGTTACTTTGTAGATGGAGGAAGAGGATCCTGTTCTCGAGCCCGTATGGGCCACTTCATTGTCTTGTTCGCATGACTGTCTCGATGAGATATTACCTTTGGATGAAGCTATCTTAGAGGCCATGAATGGTTCTGTTAGGCCATGGGATGATATGCACTATTGCTCTTATTTTCTCCTTGAGCTTGCTAGAATCGAACAAGATGCTTTTAGATCTACCTTAAGCGAGATAGTCGGTCATACCGTAGTTCCACTTTATATGCACAGAATTTATGATGAAGGAAACATCGCAAGTATCTCTCCTACCATCATAATCGATATCTCTCATATTCCTGGAAAGTTTGAAAATGTATAGATCGGTGTAGATTGTTCTCTGAAAGAAATTTTGATCCACACCAAGTTCTTCAAAGAATTTCATGATTTATTCACTTGGTCATATGAAGATGTCAGGAATCGACCCTCGAATTGTCGAACATGAGATTAAAACCTACCTAGATGTTAATCCTTTTCAACAATGACTTAGAGTTGTCAATCATAGGAAGGCCCCTGCTATTAAGGAAGAGGTAGAAAAATTGCTTAATGTTGGATTTATCTACCCAGTTGCCTTGACTGAATGGGTATCCAATCTCGTTCCTGTGAATAAAAAGAAAGGAAACATCCACGTATGCATGGATTTTAATGACCTGAATAAGGCCTATCCCAAAGATGACTTACTGACACCCTTCATTGATCAGATTCTTGATGAATGTGCGAGAAGAGAATTGTTTTATTTTATGGACGGATTTCCAGGTTACCAAACATATATCATCTATGAGTGTACCAAACATGTACATCAACATGTATCACCACTTGTACCGAGAAAGTACATTAACCATGCACCAATACCACAACATGATGAATCCTCATACATGTATGCCAAACCCTCCATAAAACATGTGCCAATCAAACTGCTAGTAGGTGCCTCTAGAAATGTACCAATCATGCATCAACCATAGATCAAGCTATGACTCATCAATGATGTACAACATGATCACCTCATCAATTCACCAACTACATGTCCCAATATGTAGACCATGTCAACTCAACTCTACAAGAGCACTAGCTCTATAATGCAAGACTCAGCTTACACCCTCAGCACCAAATAAGATGAGGCAACAATCCTCAACAGATATCAATATGTCAACATGTACGTGACCTGTCGGTAGTGAAACATGTGTATGTATGAACCCTACCAGTAGTACAACTTGTGTATGTACACGACCAATCTATACTATAGCCTGTGTATCATTTATGAGAAATTAGGGTTTTCTTTTCATATCATACTTAGATCCTCTGAAAACTTCAATCACATTCTCTTATGTCTCTCATTGTCCAATCCGAACCATAACCAATCACAACACATCCAATCTCTCCAATAAATTACTCATGCTCCTCAACCATACAATATGAATTCTACTCAATCATGTATAAGAAATAAACATTGTAACCATACCATAATTTCTATGGCAGATCTGAGCCCATAGAATGCATATCTAGAACCTGCTTCAGTCTTTAAGAGCCTGACACCAGCTCACACACAAGTCTTCATGACTTCATCCACTGTATGTGACCTGTCCTCATTCATCTCGTGTATGTACGTGCCTTGTCTCACTACCACCCATGTATACCTCAAAAACTAGGGTTTCTAAACTTCCAAAACTTTTTCCGTCATGATCTCAGACTTATTGAAACTTTGATGCATCCATGAGATCCTCCATACTCTCTCTCTCTCTCTCTCTCTCTCTCTCTCTTAGAATAGATCTGCAATACATGCTCAAGAGATGCACAAGAGATCCATTTCATAAGAGACCCTTGCCTCTTATTTATTCTCTCCAAGTAGCTTCCTTGGAAGCATCTTCTAGGTCACTTAACCTATTTTCCTCATTTTTAGGGTTAACCACTTTCCATAATTAGAAAGTTCTCCATTTTTTTATCATTTAAATATTCCTCCTTGACTTTGTCATTTTTATTTATCATTTAAATAATAATTTCTTCTTTTCCATCTCTTTGACGTCTTTGACCTCTTGGGGCTTCAATCCTACATATGAGGGTCCTCCAACTTTTTAAGGCCATAACTCTCAAACCATGAGGAGTTGTGTGACATTCCACATACTACCGGAAATGGTATGACAAGAACTATCGATCTAGGATAGTTTCACTAACAAATTCATTGATCTTCATCTCATTATTCCATATATAAGCATGGGTTCTCCAACCATACTTCAAGTATTACTCAACCATAAAGTGTCTTCCAGTGAGGGCTTTCACCATAAGGGGACCACTTTGGAGTTCATCCATTTGTACACCTTTATAAACCATGATAAGACAATAATTATTCATCTTTACATCCATTCAACAATGTATCATATAGCAATGAAACACATTGATCCATCTTCATCTATGCATCATATATCAATGAAAAATCATTGATCCATCTTCATCTATGCATCATATCAATGACAACTCATTGATCCATCTTCATCTATGCATCATATCAGTGACATCATATGACTCTGATTCCACTTGGAATCTATCCATTCTCATCAAGGACAATGCATATTACATATGACATCAATCATCAATAAGTCAATCCTTTGGCATCAATCAATCAAACCTTTGGCATCAATCAATCCCTTGATATCAATCAATCAATTGAAATCAATCAATCACTTCACATAAATCCTTTGACATCAATCAATCAAACCTTTGGCATCAATGGAAACATGATCCAACAATATCCCCCTTTGGCATTGATGGCAATACCAACATTGATGTCAACACCAATCATTGATGTAAACATGTAGAGAAGGAATGATCTAAATCAATAGTCATCAATCACATCAATGTGACTATCTCTCCCCTTCAGTAATCATCAATCGCATCAATGTGACTATCTCTCCCCTTTAGTAATCATCAATCACATCAATGTGACTATCTCCCCCACTTTGAAATCAATGGAAAAGGATCATTCTTTCCTTGGGGCTGCTCCCCTTTCTTGAAATCTCCTTGGGGATTCTCCCCCTGTTTGAATTCCTTTAATATTCCTTTGAATAATCTCTCCCCTTTTGAACAAGGGATATCACTCTAATGTAATGATGAAGATAGATCATTCATGCTCTCTCTATGACCATCTCTCCCCCTGGATTTATGCCTCTGTGCTCTTTCTTCAAGTATAGGGTTACTTTACCAAGTATGCATTTGATAAATATCTCCTCTTAGAATCATGGGAAGAAGAATGACTCCCCCTATGGGTATGTCTCCCCCTATCTTCTCTGCAATATGAACAATATGCTACCATTGCAATATGATTTAACCAAATCATGGATCAACTGCTCTTTCTATGATGATCATTGGACCTGTCCATGCATCAAAATCGTGCCATAACATACATCATGAAGAAAGAGATATGTCAACAATGAAATAGTGAATCATGAACACAATATCAACCAAGTACATCATGTACTAAATAATATCAATGATATACTTTTATCGAAGTACTTATCATCCAAACATGTACCATCTATGAGTGTACCAAACATGTACATCAACATGTATCACCACTTGTACCAAGCAAGTACATCAACCTTGCACCAATACCACAACATGATGAATCCTCATACATGTATGCCAAACCCTCCATAAAACATGTGCCAATCAAACTGCTAGTAGGTGCCTCTAGAAATGTACCAATCATGCATCAACCATAGATCAAGATATGACTCATCAATGATGTACAACATGATCACCTCATCAACTCACCAACTACATGTCCCAATATGTAGCCCATCCATATGCCAAATGCATGCACCAAGACATCCAACAAATATGCTTCCAATAATACATCATAAGATACATCAATGAACCTCAAATATGCACCAATCATGTACCCCAACAGATCATCCTCAATCCTCCTATTCACTACAACAAATACTAAGAATCCAACAATACATGTATTAGTAGTATGATTCAATGGATCAATGGCATCTCTAGCTATCATCATTGAGATATATCACATAACCAAGGTTCCATAACTTCACTATCATAACCAACATTATTCTTCAACAGAAAATGACTCAATCCATACTCATGGGTTAGTACCATGCATCCAAGATAACCTTTCATTTTATATCATCGCAATACATAACCCAATATGAAATCATGAAAATCTACAACAAACAATGTTAGAACTTGAAAAAAACTATGTCAGACCTTGCATCACAGAGTTATACCATCACATCAAGCTGCAACCCATGTACATATCCTTTTTCCCTAGTCCTTGCCACATATATGTGGCTTGCTACATAGAACAATCGTTTATGTAAATGACCTATTCAAGGTCAGCCTGCGTATGTACACGACTGTTACCACTGTCACCCACGTATTCTTGAGTAGATGACACACTTGAGCTTCCTTTAAGTATTCCATTATGTTGTAGTTTCTCAATCTTCTTAACCCATTTCTGAAGGTGTCCCTACTTCTCATAACTTCTAGTCATGCTATATGAAGTCCTCATCATGAAATTTCTTCTAGTGTTCCAACAATCCTAGGATGTGTGGCCAAATCCACTACAGTTGTAGCATCTCATGCTGTGACAATGAACAACAATGTGTCCTACTTGATCACATCTCCAACACCTTATGGTGTTATGAAATCTTCCATTATCTCTCCTTACATAAGATCTTCATTGCAAAGCTGTGTGACCATATTCATTACATGAATAACATTTACCATGAAAAACACTTTCATACCTTTTCTTTGGTGTCCATCTTCTTTTAGGTGTAAGGATGGCTTTTTGATGTCTTCCTTGCTTTGTTCTTTTGAAACTTTCCTTCCCTTGTGTAGATGGTTGACTTGCAACATTATCTTCATCCTTTGAGAGTTAGGGAATTTCTTCTAGTGTTCTGGAAATCCTGGGATTTGTGGCCAAATCCACTACAGCTGTAGCATCTCATGTTGTGACAGTGAACATCAATGTGTCCTACTTGCTCACATCTCCAACACCTTATGGTGTTATGAAATCTTCCATTATATCTCCTTTCATAAGATATTCATTCCAAAGCTTTGTTACCATATTCATTACATGAATAACATTGACCATGAATAAAACTTTCATACCTTTGCTTTGGTGTCCATCTTCTTTGAGGTGTAAGGATGGATTCTTGATGTCTTCCTTGCTTTTTTCTTTTAAACTTTCCTTCCCTTGTGTATATGGTTGACTTGCAACATTATCTTCATCCTTTGAGAGTTTGGGACTTACCTCATGCTTCTTTGAGGTGCTTGCTTCAACATGTGTAGCTTATCTCTTGTATCCAAGACTTGATTTATCATTTGGTGATATTTGACTTTCCAAGACATCATTCAAGATTTTTTAGCTATTCAAGAATTTTTTTAACTTCTCTAATTTATTTCTAAGATCAACAACTTCAGCTTCTAACTTATGACATGACTCTTCCTCTTCATTTACTTGATTCTTCAATAGTTCCTCTACCATTTTGGCTTTTTCAATTTAGGTCTTGAGATGGACAATAATTTCAAAACTTTTTTTAATCTCATCTTCTACCTTCTTATCTTCTTTTTTATTTTTTAATCTTGTGATTTCTTCTTCCTTTTCTTCTAATTGAGTCTTATTACTCTCTTCTTGTTCTTTGAGCATTTCCTTTAACTTCAAAATGTGTCTTTGACTCTTCTTAAGAAACATTTTAGTGTTATCCAAAAGATAGCTATATTCTATATAATAATTGTCATTTTTGTATTCATATAAACCATCTTAAACCTTCTTTTGAAGTTCTAAAAGTTATTCTTCTATTCTTTCCATGGGATAACTACCATCAAACTCTACACCAACTATTTCTAGTTTTTCTTCTTCACTTGTAGAAAAATATTACATATCATCACACTTCGAATTATTTCAATCAAGTGTCTTCAAGATCATCACATTTAGAAATAATGCAATCGAGAGTTTTTGGAGATTCTTTACCTTTAATGATCTTGATGGAGTGGTCTTCAATATTTTCCTTCTTGCTTTGATATGTCTCCTCTATATTTAGCCATAAATCCTTGGTGGAAGTGCATTGTCCCATGCTCTCTTTGATAGGGCTTGAGAGTCCACTAAGAATGGTCTTGAGAGATAATGCATCATTATTGTTTCCTTCCCTTTGAGCTGCAAAATTTGACTTGTTCTTCAAAGAAACTGATCCACCAATGGTTGACTTCCAAATAGCTGCTCCTATTTCCTTCAAATGCACTCTCATTTCTATTCTCCATGTAGAATAGTTTTCCTCATCAAGGATTGGAACTTCATCATCCATTTGTGTTTCCATCGATCTCCTCCAAGATTGTTAAGGCTTATGATGAAGTTCTGATCTGATACCAATTGTCACAAAGAAGGGGAAGATGAAGAGGATCCGACAAAAAAATAAGAGCAAGTTCAGAAAGTAACTCCAAAAACACCTAGCAGACGAGTAAAGAAAAATCATCCTTCAAATCAGATTATCGGAAACAAAAACGCATGAGTTGAGACTAGAAGAAGAATCTGTTCACCAGAACAAACGCACCTAGAACTCACATATACGATTGAACCAACATATTTTGAAGAGGCCAACAAGGATGCATTTTGGAACAAGGCCATGGATGAAGAATTGGATCAAATAGAGAAAAATGACACTTGGGAATTTGTTCCAAGACCAAAGGATAAGAATGTGATCGGCACAAAGTTGGTATACAAGAACAAATTGAATGAAGATGGATAGGTTACAAGGAAAAAATCTAGATCCTAGAGCATGGTACTCTAGACTTGATAAATATCTACAACAGGAAGGGTTTAGAAAAGGAAGTGTAGACAAGTGAAACAAATTCTTGAATAGCTCACAAATATTGAATGAGATCTTGGAAAGTCAAATATCACCAAATGATAAATCAGGTCTTGGATACAAGAGAAAATCTTTCTAAGGTGTATGTGGGATGGTTGTGTATAGGGTGCATACATACTGAGGCATACACTGTAAGGCCTATCCAAACAAAGACCTATAAAACATAAATTTAAATTTAGAAATGCTATAATAATTTCTATTCTTCTCTCTATTCAGCATAATAACAACTCATTGTTCAGCATAATTTAATTTAAAAATTAGTAGCATGATAATGAATAACATATTCAACATAAATAATAAAAAAAATGAACACCATAACAATAATGATCGCAACATAATAATGATGATAAATACCTCAAACCGACGTTGTTCTGAAACTCTGTCTAAGATGAAGCTCTGCTCAAAACTGACTAACCTCCCGGCTAGCTAGGATCAACCTATTCGGATCCCTAGCCCCAGGATTCCTTACGGTTTCCTAGCCCCCGAGCCCAAAATTACCAGTAGCAGGCTCCCCCTGTGAAAGTCCTCAATTCTACAAGCACGAAACAATTGCATAACAGATACACAGTCTCCACTCCTCCTCCCTTCTCCTTCCTCTAATATGAAAATATTACCCCCCAAAAAAAGAAGACCCCCTTCTCGAGTGTTCTCCCTTGCCTTATCCTCCTTTCCCCATTATTCAATGCCTTATCTCCCCATTAAACCTCAACCACCTTATCCCCCATTAAGTCTCAACCACCTTATCCCCCCCTCCATAAATGGGTCCATCTACCAATACAATTGTATTATTAACTAAGTCTTCATAATAAAAATTAATAATTCATTAAACTAATATTAATTAAAAAAATATTTAATCATGATAATTAATTAATTAATTAATTAAACTAATATTCATTAAACAAATATTTAATCATGATAATTAATTAATTAATTCAACTAATATTCATTAAACAAATATTTAATCATGATAATTAATTAATTAATTAGGGTTGTTACATATGCCCACCCTTCAGGAAACTTCGTCCTGGAGTTAAAGTAATTTATGATACAAGGGAAATGACACATGGTTCACACATTCATATCCAATAAACAATATTATCAATAAGTAAGCCAAGAAAACTCATACATACTAGTGTACATGTGCAAGAAATGCATGTGTAGCTAGTACATACAAGTCTCATGCATGTACTAATAACAATAACTATCACCTCTATAGTAATTTTTGTATGCATCCAATCCAATCAACAAGACTATTCATTTTATAAAAGATAATAAACCAATGAAATATTTGTGAAATCCCTTTATTACAATAATATAGCTCAATAATGTTTATTTAGACAATTGTATTTCAGTTAAGTAATCATGAATATACATATATACACATTTTCTTTTCAGAAGGAAAAACAATAAATTCCACCATAAGGAAAATCTCCATACACTCTCAACTCTTTCTATTCATCCTTCCTCCCTAACTTACTTCCATCTTCCATTTCTATCCTTCCTCTGTTGGACTATCTTGGAGCGTCAACTATATTGACCTAACTCCAAATAGAACCCATAAGTGGAAGTGTCACTATCTTGACCAAGCTTCCCCAGTAGGCAACTGACACTCATCATCCCACATATAGGGGAGAATGAGATAACACCGCCCTCCCATGACTCTAGGTTTCAGAGAATACACGGTGGGAAATGCCTCCACCCCTCCTAATAGGACTAGGGTCCACACCCTACAATGGAATATACAGTGGCACCATGTTGTTGGGAATTTTGTCATCGTTTATTCAGTTTTTGGGCAGTCTCACCACCTGAAAACCTGCACTGATCCATATATCATAACAGTTCATTTGTCCCAATATAAATTCACATACAAATATTCATACCATATTGTTTCTCAATCGGTGGTAATGACATCCACTTTTATTACCATTATCCCTTGGCTATTTCATAGCCCATTGACCTGCAAATTAGTCTATAACACAAACTCATAAATATCTATGCATTATCATAATGTAAATGCATTCGGCCATAATCTCAATTCGGTATCCACGTACCAACAATTTTAATGTAAAAATTTACAATTTAGAAATAGACCTCATAATATCCCCATAATTTAATTAATGTTACCCGTTCATAGAATTTTCATTTACGTAATAGATTGCATCATATCCACCATCATTCAAATAACGTTAAACATTCATAGATTTCACATTCACATAATAGATCGCATCATATCCATCATCATTCAAGTCACATTTAAACATTTATAGAATTTACATCCACATAGTAGATCACATCATATTCATCATCATTCAAATAACATTTAAACATTCATATAATTGACATCCACATAGTAGATCACATCATATTCATCATCATTCAAATAACATTTAAACATTCATAAGGGTTCATATGTCTTAAAAGTTCAAGTGTATCATTAATAGTTTCACTGTGAATAGAAAATAAAGGTGATTAGGCCTCAGGTAATCCTAGTTGTCTAAGTCAAAAGGTGGTGTTACATACACCCAACCTTCGAGAAACATATTCTCGAGGTGGTCAAAAAGTGAGGGATAATCTCATCGTAATGTATCGGCATCTTCCCAAGTAGTAGATCCTGGACTACACTTGTCCCACTGGACCTTAACTTGGTCTACCAGATGGTTCCTGAGTTGTCGGACTCTACAGTCCAATATGAGTAACGTTTCTACCATGAGTTTTCCCGTGCCTAATACCTACAATTCCTTTCAATTTAGTTTATGGGATTCATCAACAACATAATGACATAGAACCAATAAATGAAAAACATTATGAGTTTTATGCAAGTGGGATGGTAGTACCAGATGATAGGCAACGGGTCCAATTTTCTCTTGGATTTCAAACGGTCCTATAAATTGAGGTGACAACTTTGTCCCCTTCTCGAACCGAATGGTACTCTTATTAGGCATGATACGAATGAAAACCTGATCTCCCACTTTATAACTCTGGTCAAACCTGTGTGCATCCACATAACGTTTTTGTCTATCCTGTGCTTCCTTTAGTCTCTGCCTAATCTGAATCACCTGTTCATCCATCTCTTGAATCAATTGTAGCCCAACTGTCACTCGATCTTCTAATCTCTCCCAACTCAACGGTGTTCTGCATGGCCTTCCATATAGAGCTTCGTAGGGTGGCATTCCGATGGAGCTATGAAAACTGTTATTGTAGGCGAACTCTACCAAAGGTAGGTACTTCTCCCAATGGGTTTGATTATCCATGACATACATCCTAAGAATGTCTTCCATAACTTGATTTACTCTCTCGGGTTTCCCATCTATTTTAGGATGATAAGTTGTGCTTAAGTTCAACTAAGTCCCCAACGTTGACTGCAAACTTGTCCAAAACCTAGAAGTGAATCTAGAGTCCCTATCAGAAATGATCTTCTTGGGTATCCCATGCAAATAGATGACCTCACTTACAAACACACTTGCCACATCAGTGACATCGTAAGTGTCTCTAACTGGAATAAAATGAGCACTCTTGGCTAAGTTATCAACTATTTCAAGAATGGAATTGTGTCTATGAGATGTGAGCGGAAACCCCATAACAAAATCCATAGAAATGACTTCCCACTTGGACATAGGAACATCATGTGGTTGTAGGAGACTTGTCGGGTGATGGTGGTTGGCTTTCACTTGTTGACACTCTAGGAACTTGGTGATGAAATGGACTACATTGTGCTTCATGCTTACCCATAAGAAGAGGTTCCTCATGTCTGCATACATTTTCTTCACACTCGGATGCACACAATAAAGTCCTCTATGGGCTTCCTTCAGTATGATGCTTCGAATATCTCCACCTTCGGGGATGTACATCCTTCCTTGATATCTTAATAGTCCATCTTCTTCTAGGCTATATCCATCATACTTTGGATCTAACTGCCTCCCACTCTCAAGGTTTGAAGTAATCTTTGAATACCAATTGTCTCCAAGGAGTTGTGTCAACACACATTCCCTCGGATTGAATTTTAAGGGTACCAAGGAGAAGAAACGTGGTCTCCTACTCAAGGAATCCATGACCACATTTTCTTTTCCCTTGATGTATGAAATACCAAAATCGTACTCACTCATAAACTTACTCCATCACCTTTGCCTTTCAGTAAGATCCCTTTGAGTGAATAGATGTTTTAAACTTTCATGGTCCATTTTGAGCTCAAAGTTTCACCCCACCAGATAGTGCCTCCAAAGTTTCAGAGCTAGCATTACAGCTGCCAACTCTAAATAATGATTAGCGTAAATATCCTCATGTGTCTTCAACTTCCTAGATGCATAATCTATCACTCCTCCATCCTGGATTAGCACAGCCCCCAACCCTTGCTTCAAGGCATCCGTGCAAACTGTAAAGTCCCTTTCCATATCTGACACATGTAGAATTGTTGCACTAGTTAGTAACCTCTTTAGCTCAATAAATTCACTATCACATTCTTCTGTCCACTCATACTTGACCCCCTTGCACTACAAAGTGGTGATGGGTTTCTCTATTTTAGAGGACCCTTCCACAAATCTCCAATAATAACCTGCTAGCCTGATCCGTCAATTCATTTTTGAGCATTTTTATGCCCTGACAGGCTTCTAAATCCGATTTCGGATCATAGCCCCATGAAACTTCTTATGTCATGAGCATTTTTCGACACTAGACATTCCATAATGGTCTTTACCTTTTCTGGGTCCACATAGATTCCTTCACCAGAAATGATATGACCTAAATAGTGAATTTATTTCTAGAAGAAGGAACACTTCAACAACTTTCCATACAATTTGTTCTCTTTAAGGCGGGACAACACCACTCACAAGTGTTCCTCATGCTCTCTTTCGTTCTTGGAATAGATGAGGATGTCATCTAGAAAGACTTGTACAAAACAGTCTAAGTACTTCCATAATGCACCGTTCATCAAGCTCATGAATACTATTGGCACATTGGTTAATCCAAAAGGTACTACAATGAACTTGTAATTCCCAAACCAAGTTCGAAAGGAAGTTTTAGGAATATCTCCTTCCTTAATCCTTAACTGGTGATACCTTGATCGCAAATCAATTTTTGAGAATACCGTTTCTCCTTTCATTTGATCAAAGAGATCATCTATTCGTGGTATAGGGTACCTATTTTTCACTGTAGCATGGTTCAAGTCCCTATAATCTGTACATAGTCGTAAGGAACCAGCCTTATTCTTCACAAAGATTACTAGTGCACCCCAAGGTGAGACATTGGGCCTTATTACCCCTAAGTCAAGTAGCTCTTTCAACTACATCTACAACTCACAAAGTTATGGCGTTGTCATCCTATACCGAGCATTGGAAATTGGTTCTGCACTAGGTTTTATCTCAATAGTAAAATCAAGCTCCCTCTCAGGAGGTAACCGTGACAACATGTTTGGAGAAACATCCTTAAACTATGAAAACACTGGGTATTGATCCAAGGAGGGTCCTTTCCTTCCATTCACTGCTTCCACTACATAAATTCGACACCCTTTCCTCATGCATCACTTGACCTTCATAGTTTAGATAAAGCATAGAGATACCTTTCTCCGTACACCGTGGATCCCTACTGGCCTTCCTTCATCATCAACAAAAAGCACCCTTTTTGTGAAACAATCTACCATAGCTCGATGGGCTTCTAACCAATCCATCCCAATGATTAGGTCATACATCCCGAGAGCAGTGGAATATACCTTTAACCTAGTAGTACACACCCCTAGGTCTACTAGACAATTATCTATGCTAGGCCCTACTGCTTGTTTTTCCCCCGAAGCCATCTCGACTTGTTTAAAGTCATTGTGCTCCTAGGCTGCCAACCCACTCTTTTCTAATGAAGATTGTGAAATGAAACTATCTGTAGCACCAGACTCAAATAAAATTTTAACATTGATATGATTTAGCGTACCTGGCGACTCCACCACCGCAGATTGATGTTCTGCCTGGCGATTATTAACTGCTGCATAAATCTGGTGGCTACCACTTTCTCTTCCCATAGAGGCCTTTCCTTCTCTATGCACAAATACTTCTTGCCACTTTGGGCAGTCACACTGGTAATGGGGTCCTCCACATCCCCAACATGTAACAGGAGATTGAACATGTGCACTGCTCTGTGATGATCTCTGAAATGAGTTCCTTCCCCTGGAACCCCTGCCCCTACTAGTTGCTCCTTGAGAAGTTCGTGAACATGCCTGCATCATTGGTGATGAATAGGATGTTTCACTCGTTTCCATTGAAATACATGTGGAAATTGTCCTTGGAGAGACTCTATTACCATAAGGAGGTGGCCTAGATCTCCCTCCCCTGGAGAAGTTCCTAGGGGCCTTCCCCACGAATCCAAGATGATGTGGAAAGCTCGATCTCATACCTCCATTTAAGTTCATGTGTTCCTAAACATAACGTGCATTTTCAACTGCTTCTGCTACTGAAGATGGTTTCCACATCTGTACCATGGCCCTTATCTTAGGGTTTAACCCATAGACAAAGTGTTATGCCTATCGTTGATCATTATCCATTTATGAAACATATTTTACCAATTCCATGAACCTGATCTCGTACTCTTCCACGGTCCTGTTTCCCTGTACTAGAGCATGAAATTCTCCCACCTGTTGTTCCTCATAGTAAGTTGGTAGATATTTCCTTCAGAACCTTTCCTCAAAAAGTTCCCAAGAGACGGTGTCTGGGGTAAGGTGCAACTGCCTCTCCAGGTTTCCCCACCAATTCAAGGCACTGTCCCTCAACTGAAAATTCTCTACTTTCGCCTTAATAAACACATTTAGTCTAATCCAAAAATAAATTTTATTAGTATCATAATGTTATGTTAATTATTAAATATTATTAATTATGTTAATGTTAATTACACATTTAATTAATTAATCATTCACATCACTAGTTAATTAATTTTTGAATGATTAATTAATTACTATTATCAATGCTTTGAAATAAAATTAAAAATTGAAATTAATCATTTAAAATTTAAATTAAAAAAAAAATGTTTTAAATAATTAAAACCCAAAGGGTTAAAATTAAATTAAAATAATCAAAATAAAATAATAATGATAATAAAAAATAATAATTAAAAAACAAAAAAAAAATCAAAGCTGGGTTGGGTCCTTGCATGAGGTCCACTTGCCCCCTTCCTCTTTTCCCGCCTATCCAAGCATACAATAAAATAATAATAAAGAAAAACAACTACTCAAACCCTATCTGGCATGTAGAGCCCTCATTCTCCACTACAAAACCTCAACTACACCTCCCTTCCGCTCTGTGCATAATCGACCTCTCCTCTACTGTACACACACTATTGTGTTTAGAGGAGGGGGTGGGCTCGACCACCATGGCCGACCGTCAGGAGGGTATGACCATGGCTGCCAGGCCTGCTCGTGCTATCACTGTTGGTATTCATGGTTGCACATATGGCCTGGGGTTTGGCTACTACCGGCTACCTACCTCGGCGGGGTTCCTCTTAGCTTCTGGCTCATGACTTGGTTGCTTGGTCTCAGTCGACCGCATTGTGTACAATGCTCGACCCGTGGGCTCTTGGATTCGACCATTTTTTGTTGTGTTGCAGGTTCTTTACCCGATGCTTTATGGCTGGCGCCCTTCATGGGATTTATGGCTAGCACCATTGGAGGAACAATTAAGTTGTTGATGATATATATATCAGGTCAGGGTTTCTATTCCCACCGATTGCTATCTACCTATGGTGTTTCCTCATGGTTTCTCTCTTGTCCATGGTTTGTCACTTTGAGATGGGATTTGGTGTCTTATGTGTTAACTTGCGATTCATCCCGTGGGTGTCTCCTTGGCTTGGTATGGGTAGGGTGTCTTCTTGTTGCATGCGATCTCGACGCTTGTTGGATTTTTCAAGGCACGTTGGTGTTGGACCATTCTTCAAGGAACTTGGGCTATGCTATTGGTTGTGTGAAGGGCGATTCAACCCAAAGATGTATTCTTAGAAGGGATTGCTAAAATCATTAGAGAGGCCAACATATGGACCAATTGCTTCTCACTTCCCCACTTGGAAAGGCTTGGTGCTTGAGCTGGGGTTTGGTGCTTGTGCTTCTACGTGGGATGCGTAGTGTAATAGACTTCGGTCCATGCGCTCTCCTCCTCGTGGCTTGCACTGAGTTGTTTCTTTGTGTTATGTGTTTTTTTAATGTGCTAATAGTAGACTTCTCCTTGCTGGCTTGGCGTATGGTTGTTGGCTTTGATTTGTGATGTGTTGCTAACATGTGTGTTGTGTATGGCAGGTGCGCTAGGTTCGATAGCCGTGGATTTGGATATTGGGCCTACGTAGTGCAATGAAGCACCCATTGTGGGCTCCTCCTCCATGTGACTGAGCGCTTTGGGTGCTTATATGATAGATCAGGTTTAGCAAATAATTCCCTTTGTGGGCTCCTCCTTCGTGGCTTGGCATTAGGTCTCGACTTTGGGCATTTATTTATTTTTTATTCAAATGAATAAGATATTTATATAATGTAGTATATCTTTACATATGATATTATTATGTATATAGCATAATATATAATTTATATATTATATAAATTTGTTATAATATATATATATATATATATTTCTTTCCTCTATATAAAAAAAAACTGAACACATTTTGTTTTTAAATTAAGTTTGTTTCTTTGTTTTTTTTTTGTTTTCTTTTTTTCATATTTAGAAATTTTGACCCCATCTAATGCTTCTTTTATGATGTCTTTCTTTGTCCTTTGCAGGTGAAAGTTGTTACAAGTAAACAGGTGGTTTGGTGGTTGAAACCAGAGATGGGAGGATGAAACAGCTCCAGGACTCCTTCCTGCTACATATTAAGCTATTTCATAATTCTTATTAGTGTTTTCATGGTTTTTCAAAGGTTATTAGTGGAAATTTTAGGGTTTTCTGGGTTGTTTCAAGTTTATTTCTAGGGTTTCTCATTGGAAATTTTAGGGTTTTCTAGGTTGATGTAAAGGGTTTTAATAAGGGTTGTAGGTTATGAGTTGTTTGAGGGAACTATTTGCATAAACTTCAATCATGTGAGTGTTTAAGCCCAGGTTTCAGTTTTGAAACTGGGCTTTGATACCATGTGTAAGGCCTATCCAAACAGAGCCCTGTAAAACATATATTTAAATATAGAAATGCTATAATAATTTCTATTTTGTTCTCTATTCAACATAAAAACAACTCACTGTTCAACATAATTTAAAAATTAGCAGCATGATGATGAATAACATATTCAACAGAAATAATAAAAAAAACGAACATAACAATAATGATCACATCATAATAATGATGATAAAATGTTGTTATGAAACTTTGCCCAAGATGAAGCTCTGCACAAAACTGAATAACCTCTCGGCCAGCTAGGAACAACCTATCCATCTCCCTAGCCCCAAGATTTCTTACAGTTTCTTGGCCCCTGAGCCCAAAATTACTAGCAACAGGTGCCCCCTGTGAAATTCCTCAAGTCTGTAAGCACAAAAAAATTGCATAACAGATACACAGTCTCCACTCCTCCTTCATTCTCCTTCCTCCAATATGCAAATATTACCCCCAAACAAAAGAAGACCTCCTTCCTAAGTGTTACCCCTTGCCTTATCCTCCTTTCCCCATTATTCACCGCCTTATCTCCCCATTAAACCTCAACCACCTTATCCCCTATTAAGTCTCAACCACCTTATCCCCCCCTCCATAAATGGGTCCATCTACCAATACAATTGTATTATTAACTAAGTCTTCATAATAAAAATTAATAATTCATTAAACTAATATCAATTAAACAAATATTTAATCATGATAATTAATTAATTAATTAATTAAAATAATATTCATTAAACAAATATTTAATCATGATAATTAATTAATTAATTAGGGTTGTTACATACACGAGTTGGATGTGTATATGGTGTGTACATGTTGGTAAATCCATGAAACTTGAGAAGATGAACATGCAGAGGTTCTAAATTCCAAGATCAAGCTCCCTGGAAGGTCTACAGTGCTCAGATACATTAGATTTATCCATTGATTCAAAACATATGTCTTATTTCTATGAATAGTTTGATTTTGATGTATACATGGGAAATGGTTATGGAGATTTGAATCTCCCTAGGGAGACTAGTGGCTGCATGGGATCTTTTGCATAAGTCAGATCTACAGAAATACAGTGCTGGTATATTTATCATTGATACTTCTTATTGAGGCACATCTTGTATTTCTTGGCATATGTATAAGGGTTTTTGTGATACATGGTTGAGAGCTTGTATTTGTATTTTGTTTGATGTATTGAGAGGCTGAATATTAGAAAGAGTTTGATGACTAGATCATGTGAGGGATATTACACTTTTTCATGATTACACACACCAATATGGCACATGAATATAGATATATATATATGCTTTGGGTAAAGGTTATGTATGAGGATGCATGCACATAATACAGTTACAGTCTGGATACAGTGACAGGTTACAGATCTATGTGAAAGAAGTTACATAGGGTCATAAGTTTTCAGAAGAAAGAAAACCCTAGTTTTCAGAAGGCATACACAGGTTGCATAACAATTTTGTCACATACATACGTGGGATGCATAACAGATAGGGTACGTACATATGTGTGTTGCAGCACTACAGGTCACATACTTGTTGTATTTTTGTTGATACATTTTCAGTTCAGGTACAAATTTATTACAGGGCAGTTGTATAGGTTGGATGTGGGTCAGTGGTACAGGTTGATACAATTGTACAATGGTATATCTCAAAGTTATATTGTGATAGTGGTTTCATCATTCTACTTCTACTTCAGGGAGGTTGGATGGGGAAAGGACAAGTGCTTGTAGCCACCTTCCAGTTGTAGCCGGAGAACATAGGGGTTTGTAGCCTCCTTCTGGTTGTAGCCAGAGAATAGGGGAGTTCGAACTTCCCTCGGGTTGTATCCTGAGAAACAAGGGGGTTGGAGCCTCCTTCCAGTTGCAGCTAGAAAACAAAGGAAGTTGGTGCTTCTAATGAATGTGATTCTTCGAGACATATAAGAAAAAGCATTATGTGGTTTTCTCCTACTTTGGGTTTCCATATAAAACACTAGTGCAATGTGTATGTGTATGATTGTTCATTTGTTCATTTCTTATTTACTCTGCAGTTATTGGATGATAATTCTACGTTGATATAACACTTGGATTATATGGTTAAAAAGGATTAGATTGCTCTATTATTGATTCACCCCCCCTCTCAGTAATCCAATAGGGTATAAGAAAAATGGAGTGTCAACTTTAGGATATCTCATGAATCTTGGATTAGTAGCTATCTCCTAGAGAACACAAAAACAATTAGTTCCAACATATTCCACAATAGAGGTAGAATATGTGGCAGCTTCAGAAGTGACAAAGGAGATTGTGTAGCTCAGGAAAATACTTGAAGATTTGTAGGAGAAAAAAGTGAATTATACTCCTCTTCTAGTTGACAATACTTTTGCAATCAAGTTGGCCAAGAATCACAGATTCCATAATCAAACCAACCACATCAACACAAAGTATCACCTGATTCAATATCATGTAGAGGACAAGACTATTCACTTAATACATTGTTGTAAAAATGAGAAAATTGCAGACATATTCACCAAAGCACTTGGAAGAGAACAAAATGATAAGTTCATAATGATGTTTGGACTCACACGCACCCCTTTAGATTAAGGGGGGGAATGTTGGACACGTAATCAATTACAATAATTCTCAAGAAAATAATGTTGGAGCTATATTACAATAATTCTCAATACAAATACTTATCATTCCTCCTACTATTATTTATAATAATTATATCTTCTAAAGATCATTCTAGAGGAAGATCCTTGTAGAAGTGGAAGCGTCTATTAGGTTTTCTTACATTGACTTGTTCACATTTATTAAATAGGCCTTATTAACTAATGTCAGCCTTTTTTACATGGAAATATATTATTCTACCTATGTGAGGGGTTAGGGAGGGCAGGTCCCTAAATAACTTACAATGAGGACTTCAACCCTCTCCCAAGCTCCACCCTGCCACCCTTATCTGCAAAATTTCAAAATCAAACCAGCTTACATTGTTTCTCTTCTAATATATTTTAACAATGCTCTACCTTAAACACAGATCCAAATATTTTCTACCACAAGATATAAGACTTCTCATAGGTCTTCCATATTATCTCTTACTTTAACAAGAATATGCTCTACTTTTCTCTTTAGTTCTAGGCTCTCCAAGTCTTCTCTGCTATTTCTCTTCAAAGGTCCAATGCTTCCTTTGGAACTTGTGCCAAAACACTTTACAACTCAACTCATCATGCTTGTCCACAATATTGAGCAAATATGTTTTTTTTTCATCCCTTATGAAAATCAAATGTACTTTACACAACACTTCTTCAACTGTTTATAATAGTTTATCAAATAGTACCTCAAATGATGGTCTAATGGTTCATCCTCTTAGCATATTCTATAGAGTACTTGTTATCACACAGTTTGTAGCTAGGTCAAATGGCTATAAGATGGAGGACAAACTGGCGTAACAAGAACCTATCCCACCCAATGTCACCATGATGGGGAGGTTCTTTCTCTTTAGGGAGGTTAGGCCCAGGGGAGACGTCCCTGGTAA
This sequence comes from Picea engelmannii, assembly GCA_009831015.1. Lineage (NCBI taxonomy): Eukaryota > Viridiplantae > Streptophyta > Pinopsida > Pinales > Pinaceae > Picea > Picea engelmannii. The sequence goes on along the minus strand of ML779933.1, from coordinate 113,561 downwards.
CCTGGAGTTCTGAAGAGGCAAATGTTTATAAGTCAAAATTAAAGTTCCCCCTTCACAAGTCACCACCAAAAGTAGATAGTCTCGCTAAACAACCAATAATGAACTGAAGCCCCAAAGAAGAACACCTTCCCGGAACAAAGCAACATCAAACCAATATATGGAAGCTATGATTCAATGGGTTAGTACTTCATAAGACTATCTGATATCAATACATAAACAATTATAACAACAAATATTGACAAAGTCAATGTTTGTTAATACAACAATGAAATAATATCACTGCACCAATGAATGTCAATATGATGTAGCAATCAATGTATCCAATCAATCCTTCATTCAATAAATGCATCAAATGACCATCCAATTGCCTATAAAAGGAATATTATTGTGTCAATATGATGTAACCAAGGGTGACGTTAGCCTTCTTAGGGTTAGTAGTTAGTTAGGGTTTCAATTTAGCAAAGGTTTTGAGAGTTGTCTGATCAGTTTCACTTCAACGCCTGAGATCCAATATTAATGCCTAAGGGTTAATGGAGTCAATTTAGAAGAGGACGCAAGGGTTGAAGGAGGAAGACTAAGGACAAGAGGGAAGGGTTCGGAAGTGCTTCTATGGCAGGGCCTCAGAATCAAAACCCTAGGGGAGAGAGGCTCACTCCGGTGTTGCTAAGGGAAGGCCTTGTGCTTTCTCCTCCTTCCTTAGGTTAACTTGACAAAATGGCTAGCATGGAAGATAAATCAAGACTAGAGAGTGTAGTGAGGGAGAGTGTTGCTATAGCAAGGCTCTATCACCAAATCCTAGAAGCAGGATAGCCCTAGTTGTAGATAAACTAGGCCTGGAACATCTCCTCCTTGTTGACTTTAGAAAGTATGGCTAGCTTAAGGAGAAGAAGCAATAAGAGTGTAGCTATGGCTAGGCTCTTCCTTCCTTCCTCAATGTCTAAAAATTTCTCTTTTAGGGGACATGAAACAAGGACCTACTTGTGTTCTTGTCACCTAGGGTTTTTGATCAGAAAATTATAAACATATGCAAGAATATAAGACTACAACCATTCAATAAAGAAGTTTTGTAGAAAAAACACTTACATATCACCTTGAAATAGCATGCAAACCCTAGTTGTAAACCTTCCTTCAAGAGAAATGCCAAAAATGCCAAGAAATGCCTTCCTTCAACAAGTGCACCTCACTAAACCAACAAAATTACCCAAGTAGGGCACTAAAATCAGACCTCACTAATGAGTGAGTGATGTCTTATATTAAAAATGAGGCTAAAACTCCTCAATATATACTATATCAATGACCTTAATTATTTTTAGGTCATAAAAATGGCCGACAAGACCACCATATTGTTTTTACAATAAATTTCCAAATTAAAACCCTAACTGAGTTGTAAAAAAGGTAAAATCCCCTTCAAGGGAGGCGCTAGCCCCTTTTAGGGCAGATGGGACATCCAGGAGCAAAACGTTATCCCCCTAGGGGCCTCTCCAACATGCCACATGTGCCACTGCTGCCCAGTCTGCCTCCATGAATGTCCATGAAGCTGGATGATGTCATGGTGAGGATGGGGGCATCCAAAGCCTTCCAAGGCCAACGTGCCACTGAAAAGGGGTCATTCCCCCTAGGTCGGGCTATGCCAAAGTGCCCCTGATGGAACGTCCTCTTCTTCTCTGGTGAAAAACCCTAATCAACCATTGTCCTTTCTCTGCCCCCTGATGGGGTCTTAGCATCCATCTAGTGGGATCTTCAGCCCCATGGAGGTCCAAACTGATCATCTCCCCATGTGTACTGGTCCAAATGGTACCTGTCTGTCGGGCATGATCCTGCACATCAGAAGCTACACCCTCCATGGGTTGATCAGTCACCGGGATCACAACAATGTTAATCATGTTTCATCATTAATATTATCAAACCTATGCATAAGACCCTAATACATCAGTCAATAGCTCAAAGACATTACAAAAACCTAAAATACAAGACTGGAGGAAAAGAAAAGACGTCCTATTTGGCTAGTATCCACAAGAAAGGGGAAGTTTCCAAGAAGGTTTCATCCAAGCCATGTAAGTGAGGTGATGTGGCCTGGGATGTCCAGACATGTGGGTGAAGTGAGAGCCAGGGATGCATGATGTTATCTGTGGGTGCCTTTGTAGAAGGTGAGTCATACTTGTCATGGATGAAAAAAATTTCAAGCTTGTTCTTGCCTTTATTCTTTTATTTTATTTTCTTTTTCTTCTTCTTTTTATTTGTATTCAAGGGCTAACCAGAGGACACTGCCTTGGCATGGTGACCAGAGGTGAGAGTGTTACCCACAAGTACTTTCATAGAGATGATAAGGTTGGCTCGTGATGAGACCCCCTTTCCCTTGGCCATGAAACCAAAGGTCACTTCCCTGGCATGGTATCCAGATGGTGAAAATGTCATACTATTACGTACCCATGAACCTAATAGGCTGGCTCGTGATGAGACCCCCTATCCTCTTGACTAGTTCTTGTTTATGTTTTTTGGGTCCCTCTTGTTTCTTACTGAGAGGCTTTTTATTGCCTTCTCGGGGATCCCTGGGCGAAGCATAGCAAGGTTTTATTTCTAGGATTTTATCTTTTACCAGCTTCTTTTACCTTCTGGGCCTTTAGCCCCTTCTTCCCACGAGATAAGGTGCAATCCTACAAATAGGTCAACCCAATGCCCGGACAAGGGGAATGGGACAAGTGAGTGGGAGATAAGATGAAATAGTGGTGCTATGAGGGGAGCAGATGATGGATTTTCAGAAATCCCCCAGTGGAAAACCCAGACCTATGGGCACAAGCTTTCTAGGATACCCTATCAATCCCAGAGTATGGTCAAGTGGGCTAATGTAAGATCCAAGCAGTTGTTAGAGATAAAAGGAATCATATGCATATATTTAAAGGTTTTAATGATCAAAAGTGACACATACCATGATACCTGGACCAATTACCTCATGGAGCAAGAACATCCTCTGATACAAGACCAAGCCGAAGGTGATGGATGTTGCTACACAAGAAAAATCTGATGGAAGAAGAAAAGGATGGGCCCTCCAAGGCCATGCTCAGGTCAATCCTGCTCTCAGTACTCCATGTCTAGGATCTGTGGGCCTCGAGACATGATCTCCTAGTTATCCCTAAAGGTGGGGATAACATTTGGTTGCAACTCAGGGACATGTTCTCACCATAGAGCACATGAGAACCTCAACATCTCTGGCATAAACTGCAGACCTGCTCAATCTTGATAGGAGTATCAGTAACAAAATTGGGGCGGTAATCCCACCCCAACTTACATAGATATATATATAGACTAAAAGAAAACAATCAATAATGCAAATGTGAAAGAAAACTAACATGAAATGAAAATGGTATAATACACAAATACAAAATGCGTACTTACATGTAATTACCTGTGAAGTCAGGTTATCCCATCCTGGTGGGGTTTGAGGAGGTGCCTGCTAACGGGCACTGTGCGCCTTCATCCCTCTAATGTAGATAGGTAATAAGAGTCATTAACTAAATTTCTTCCAACCTTAAAAGGGACAAACCAAAAATGATTGTTTCTTTTGATATTAGTAGGCTTCCCTTTATTGGCATCCCAGATCCATACTATGTCCCCTTCCTTGTACTCTTTGAATTTGAAATTTTTCATTCCTTGAACAACCCTGGTGTATTGTGTACAGGGAGGTGGGTGATATTCTGCTATAAATATTTCTTGTTGTGAAGGACGGATCCGTACATCATATTCCACTTTCTTTAGTATTTTCACAGTCTTGGATTCCTGGCCTTTGAAATCGTCAAGGATTTGTTGGTATTCCTCTTTCTTGATCCATGTAATATGATTAGAATTTTCCTCCTTTGTAAAAGGTGTATCTTCTAGAGAATATTTATGAGGAGTCTGTCTGGTTTTGTCATGTTCTTTGTCATATTTGATGGAATCACTAGGCTCTTTCACATAATTTATAGTCACGGGTACATTCTAGATACGACCAATAGTTCCATCTTTCAATGGTCCATCTGATCCTTGGAAAAAGTTGTCAAATCGCTCTTTGACAGATGGTACCTTGATGACTTCTCTCAAAGGGATGGCTACAAACATCTTGGATAATGCCCCTTCAAGGTTAAAGTTAAGGTTAACCCTTTCAGTCTTAGATGTTTTAGGAAAGATTACATCAAAAGGTGGGTTTGTTGTTTGGTCAGCAGCAGGTTGGTTCAACTTCTCTCTTCTATACACCTAGAACTCTTGTCTTTTTAGCCTTTCTTTTGATTCCTGGTCTAGTTTGTTTATTACCACCATTCTGGATAACCTGGCCTCTTCTTTCATGGCCTCTTGATGCTCTTCAGCAGTGATATTTATTTGAGGGCCTTCTATGATGTGGCCTATATTGTTAAATTGTTGATGGCCACCATTACTGTAAGGACACTCATGTTCCCAATGTTCTTCTCTGCATTGAAAAAACCAAGGGTTTTCATCCACAATAATGGTGCTTGGAACTTCTATGTCTTTAAAAACATATTTGTTCCACTCAACGATATTACTTACTCTCTGTACTGGATAGCCATCTTCATCCGAATCTTCAGAGATATTAGAGGCATCGTTGGGATAATCACCCCAATCTGTGTCTTCTTCTTTCAAGGGAAAAGTGGGGCCATCTTGAAACAAGTATGGATCCATTGATTTGTAATCACTAGGTCCAAGATCATCTATTAATGATAAAGAGGGTGTTTTCTCATCTCGCTCAAACTGACTGGTTTGTAATAGTGTGGGAGTCCCCTCAAAAGATAATTGGTCATCTGGGTCTTGCTTTGTCAAAAAATGAACGATTTCGCGAATTGTTTTAACCCTTTGCAAGATACAGGACATACTAATGTCTAAGTTGTTTCCATTATGTTCTCGGGGCTCTTCAAACCTATTGGTTTCATTCATGTCTTGATTTTCCAACATTGGTGTGTTCAAGACAAACAAGGAATCTTCAAAGTTAGGTTTTTAATGAGTTTCCACACCCAAATCCTCGGATGGTTCACGTTGTCTTGAGACGTTTGAGACATTGTTGATGTTTAAGAAAGTTGTGCTCCATTTCCTTTTGGGAGGCATGAGTTTTACCTCCATAATTTTTGGGAAATTGGGTTTAGCTTCGGTGATATCCTCGTGACTAGATTCCCAAGGGTCATTATTTTATGAGAGATTGACTTGATCGATGTAGTATTCAAATTCCAGGTTCTTCTCAATCTAACAAGCAAAATCTTGTGCTTCTTCTAGAGTCGAGGGTGACTGATATTTGAGAGTAAACTGCAAAACTCCTTCCAATGAGTTCAAGTAGTGTTGGAGGACAAATTCTTATGAGAAACTAGGTATGATCTTCTTGAGGAGAAGGTTGAACCTATCATTGAAATCCCTAATGCCCTTGCTAGAAGCTTTGCAAATACTAGTATATTGAGAGTAAAAGGAATCCGTGCTTTCTTTTTCACACCAATATTTCTTGAAGGATTGTTCAAAATCTTCAGGGGTTGGGATGCTTCCTTTCGGGAGTTTTTTAACCCATATTCTGGAACTTTCGGTGAGTGAGCTCACAAAGAGCCTTAAAAAGACATCGGGGTGTTCTTGTCCAGATTGGTGAAACTTGAATGCATCACAGAAGTTGTTCCAATGAGAGTTTCCATAGGATCCATCTTCCCCTGAAAACTTAGGTATCCAGGACTCAACCTTCTTGGGTAGATCATGTAACCCCCCTTGGGTGTTAGGTAAGCTCAAAGGGCCAAAGAGTTCTTTATGAGACCACTTGGGAGAACTTACAGGGGTGATAGGATTTGTGGAGGTCATAGTAGTAGATGAAAGAATATACTGACGCCCACTACGGGTCGTCATTAGCTATTTGTGGAGTCGCTAGATGATTTGCTTGAAATCATCAAAGAAAAGGGAAAATACCTTAGTGGAGTCGCCAGGTAAGCTTGTAAGATAAGGTTCTGAGGAAAGGCTTATCGAAAAGATTTGTCATTTAAGGAGAATTGAATCGGTGTTCCTCGACAACGGTGCCAAAATGTTATTGCACAGTTTGTAGCTAGGTCAAATGGCTATAAGATGGAGGCCAAACTGGCATAACAAGAACCTATCCCACCCAATGTCACCACGATGGGGAGGTTCTTTCTCTTTAGGGAGGTTAGACCCAGGGGAGATGTCCTCGGTAACCTGGAGTTCTGAAGAGGCAAAAGTTTAGAATTTAAGAGTAAAGTTCCCCCTTCACAGGTCACCACCAAAAGTATATAGTCCATCTAAACAACCAATAATGAAGTGAAGCTCCAAAGAAGAACACCTGCCCAGAACAAAGCAATAGAAAACCAATATATGCAAGCTATGATTCAATGGGTTAGTACTTCATAAGACTATATGATATCAATACATAAGCAATTATAACAATAAATATTGACGAAGTCAATGTTTGTTAATACAACAATGAAATAATATCACTTCACCAATGAATGTCAAGATGATGTAGCAATCAATGTATCCAATCAATCCTTCATTCAATAAATGCATCAAACCACCATCCAATTTCCTATAAAAGGAATATTGTTGCATCAATATGAAGTAAACAAGGGTGACGTCAACCTTCTTAGGGTTAGTAGTTAGTTAGGGTTTCAATTTAGTAAAGGTTTTGAGATTTGTTTGATCACTTTCACTTCAATGCTAGAGATCCAAGATCAGTGCCTAAGGGTTAATGGAGTCAATTTAGAAGAGGACGCAAGGGTTGGAGGAGGAAGACTAAGGACTAGAGGGAAGGGTTCTGAAGTGTTGCTATGGTAGGGCCTTAGAATCAAAACCCTAGGGGAGAGAAGCTCACTACGGTGTTGCTAAGGCAAGGCCTCATGCTCTCTCCTCCTTCCTTAGGTTAACTTGACAAAACTGCTAGCATGGAAGATAAATCAAGACTAGAGAGTGTAGTGAGGGAGAGTGTTGCTATATCAAGGCTCTATCACCAAACCCTAGAAGAAGGATGGCCCTAGGTGTATATAACCTAGGCCTGGGATGTCTCCTCCTTCTTGACTTCAGAAAGTATGGCTAGCTCATGGAGAAGAAGCAATAAGAGTGTAGCTATGGCTAGGCTCTTCCTTCCTTCCTCAATGGCTGAAAATTTCTCTTTTAGGGGACATGAAACAAGGACCTACTTGTGTGCTTGTCACCTAGGGTTTTTGATCAGCAAATTATAAACATATGCAAGAATATAAGACTACAACCATTCAATCAAGAAGTTTTGCAGAAAAAACACTTACATATCACCATGAAATAGCATGTAAACCCTAGATGTAAACCTTCCTTGAAGAGAAATGCCAAAAATGCTAAGAAATGCCTTCCTTCAACAAGTGCGCCTCACTAAACCAACAAAATTACCCAAGTAGGGTGCTAAAATAAGACCTCACTAATGAGTGAGGGATGTGTTATATTAAAAATGAGGCTAAAACTCCTCAATATATAATGTATCAAGGACCTTAATTAATTTTAGGTCATAAAAATAGCCGACAAGACCACCATATTGTTTTTACATTAAATTGTCAAATTAAAACACTAAATAAGCTGTAAAAAAGGTAAAATCCCCTTCAAGGGAGGCGCTAGCCCCTTTTAGGGCAGATGAGACATCCAGGAGAAAAATGTTATCCCCCTAGGGGCCTCTCCAACATGCCACATGTGCCATTGCTTCATAGTCTACCTCCATGAATGTCCATGAAGTTGGATGACATCATGGTGAAGATGGGGGTGTCCAGAGCCTTCCAAGGCCAACGTTCCACTGAAAAGGGGTCATTCCCCCTAGGTCGAGCTCCGCCAAAGTGCCCCTGATGGAACGTCCTCTTCTTCTCTGGTGAAAAACCCTAATCAACCATTGTCCTATCTATGCCCCCTGATGGGGTCTCAACATCCATCTGGTGGGCTCTTCAGCCCCATGGAGGTCCGAACTGATCATCTCCCCATGTGTACCGGTCCAAATGGTACCTGTGCATCGGGCATGACCCTGCACATCAGAAGCTATGCCCTCCATGGGCTTATCATTCACCGGGATCATAGTAATTTTAATCACGTTTCATCATCAATATTATCAAACATATGCATAAGACCCTAATACATCAGTCAATAGCTCAAAGACATTACAAAAACCTACAATACAAGACTGGAGGAAAAGACAAGATGTCCTATTTGTCTAGTATAAACAAGAAAGGGGAAGTTTCCAGGAAGGTTTCATCCAAGCCATGTAAGTGAGGTGATGTGGCCTGGGATGTCCAGACATGTGGGTGAAGTGAGAGCCAGGGGTGCATGATGTTATCTGTGGGTGCCTTTGTAGAAGGTGATTCGTACCTGTCATGGATGCAAATTTATTCAAGCATGTTCTTGCCTTTATTCTTTTCTTTTATTTTATTTTTCTTCTTATTTTTATTTTTATTCAAGGGCTAACCAGAGGACACTGCCTTGCATGGTGACCATAGCTGACAGTGTTACCCACAAGTACTTTCACAGAGATGATAAGGATGGATCGTGATGAGACCCCCTTTCCCTTGGCCATGCAACCAAAGGTCACTGCCCTGGCATGGTAACCAAATGGTGGCAATGTCATACTATTAGGTACCCATGAACCTAATAGGTTGGCTCATGATGAGACCCCCTATCCTCTTGACTAGGTCTTGTTTATGTTTTCTGGGTACCTCTTATTTCTTACTAAGAGGCTTTTTATTGCCTTCTCAGGGATCCCTGGGCGAAGCATCTTGAGGTTTTATTTCTAGGATTTTATCTTTTACCAGTTGCTTTTACCTTCTGGCCCTTTATCCCCTTCATCCCACGAGATAAGGTGCAATCCTACAAACAGGTCAACCCAATTCCTTGACAAGGGGAATGGGACAAGTGAGCGAGAGATAAGATGAAATAGTGGTGATATGATGGGAACGAACGATGGATTTTTAGAAATCCCCCAGTGGAAAACCCAGACCTATGGGCACAGGCTTTCTAGGATACCCTGTTAATCTCCCAGAGTATGGTCAAGTGGGCTAATGTAACATCCAAGCAGTTTTTAGAGATAAAAGGAATTAGATGCATATATTTAAAGGTTTTAAAGATCAAAAGTGACACATACCATGATACCTGGACCAATTACCTCATGGAGCAAGAACCTCCTCTGATACAAGACCAAGCCAAAGGTCATGGATGTTGTTGCTGCTGACAAGACAAATCTGATGGAAGAAGAAAAGGATGGGCCCTCTAGGCCCATGCTCAGGTCAATCCTGCTTTCGGTACTCCAACTCTAGGACCTGCGGGCCTCAAGACATGATCTCCTAGTTATCCCTAAAGGTGGGGATAATAGTACGAAGATCAGTCTTATCAACAATACTTGTACAATCAATGGTTTTCTATTTCAAGTCCTCAAGCAGTACTTATGATCAATTCTTAACATGTCCATTTTATCACTTCGTAATTATATTGCAATAAACTCTTGCTCAATGTTTTGAAATTCTCAAATCTACTTTTAAACCCAATCTTTATAACATTTCTCACAACTTTGTATATTATTATCTTATGTACAGTTCTAGGAATGAAATTATCAATCCTTTAAAGAGTCCACAACTAGTTCCAGGACTTGTGGAAAAATACTTCTCAAATAAGTTTAGATATGATCCTAAGACCTAGTTCAAATATGGTTGATCAAAATATTACAAATAATACCAAAAATGTACTTACACAATATTGGTATGGCTCCTTGATCATCCTTGGTCTTCATCCATCATTTATGTCTTTCAATCCTCCATTTTTCACCCTCACAACTCTACTTATAGGTTCGTTACCTCATGCTTGTCCTCTTATCCTTCGCTAGCCCTTAATCCGTTGCTCCTAAACACACTACAATTTTCCTTAACATTCTCATTAAACCCGTGAGCTTGTTTATTGCAAAAACCTTAACCTTTTCCTCGCCACACTTTTCTAGATATAAACCATTAACTTTGCTAGAGAAAAATCCTTCAAAATTGATCAGAAAATGAGTGTGCCTAGCTTGTATTTATACACTTCTTGGATGACTTATGGGACCGACACGTCAATTTTAATTAGGGTCGACATGTAATTTTAGTTAGGGAAGACATGTACTTGTTTGATCTAAATTTTTCGAGCCAAATTGTGTGCTTCTTCATACGATTTAAAGTGTCTTAATAGTTGTGTCTCTTCCATGCATTCTATATATGGAAAACCCATGTCTCTTCAAACCAATTTGTGGTTCTTGATGACTGAATTTTTCTTTTTACTATGTGGTGATTGACATATTCTTTGCAACAAACGTTTACTTCCATATAAACAATGAATTTTGTCCTTTACCTTGTCCTACTACACACTTATATTTACCGAGTCAAAGATCTCTCAATTATGAAACAAATACTTTGGGTTTCAATGGATTTCAGTAGTGGATCATACTTCATAGACCTAAATACTCTCTAACATTCTTTGACTGTTTAGAAACAACCAATCATTCTTGTGGTTTCACAATTCATTATTGCATACTTCTTTCACATTTTATCACCAAAAACATTATTTTCAATGCCTATATATATAGATCCTCTATAAGCCATGTTCATAGGTTCTTCACACCAAAGGGCTTTGATCCTTCAAGTTTGGAATATTCTCCACAATAATTTGTTGATCCATCTCATCAATCATTCAAATACTAGCTTGACATCAATTTAAGTCAATGTTGATAACAATATGTACTTCTACATGACTTCATTACTAGTGTTGTCAAGGGGAAGCTTGACACTTCCAATACAATCTTGCTTCAACACCAACAATGAGACACCTTCAAATTCAATGATACATCCTTAACTTCAACAGCGAGACACCTTCAATATCATGCATGAAATATTTCATGAAATTCTATGACTTAATGAATACTTTCTCCATTAGTAACACTTACAACGCACCCATTTACTCAATGATGGGTTGTTCTTCTTCGATAGTGACTAGTCCCACTTTCTTAGTTCAATCTATACCTTTGACATTGGATCATTATGGAACTTTGAATTGCACACCATTCACCAATCATCAATGATGGATATTGACATCAATTACCCCATTTGACATCAATGACAACACATTATCAACAATCTCCCCCTTTTTCATTCATGGAAACAACTTCAACCACTTTGACATTAGTGGAAAAGGAGTGAAGAAAATTTTCTCTCCTACTCCCCTTGGGATTATGCTATCTCCCCCTATCAATATGCTTATTTTATGTGAATTTACTCTACTGAATAATCTCTCCCTTTTGCAACTAGGACAATAAGTCCTTTGATGTTCCTCTATCTTTCTACAACTCCCTCTGTCAATGAATATATGTCTTGGAAACAATAAAATCTACTTGTAAAGTTTTATTTCCACTGTCATGCTTTGAGGTTGTTCTGGAAGCATGAATTCATTATTTTCCTTAAAAAAATCCTTGAAAATGGCTCGAGACTTCTTTCAAAGGTCTTCTCAACAACACTCTTCAAATCTGATATAACCAGACTTGAGTTGTATGCAAAACATTGTCCACAAACCAACCTCAGACCTGCTTCAAACTCTCTCCAACAATATCTTAAAAATTCACTCTATAATTTAGTTTAACAATGCTTAGTAGTATTCCTCAAGTTTTTAACTGTCACACTTGAATTTATCTCAAATACTACTCACAAAGAAAACCTTGATCTGCACAATAATACTTGTCCGTAAGATTGTTCTCAACAACAAATGTCCAAAATCATGTCCTTCAATCTTGCAATCCACAAGAATTGTCCTTAGGATGCAATCGGGTTTTTTCATAGAGGATTTTTTCATGACTTTTTAGTCATCATGCACATGATTGACCACACAATATGATTGTCAAAAAATTCATCCTTGAATATTACATAGGGTTTCTTGGCATGAATTGTTGTTCTTATTGTGTGTTTCATAGCTTGGAATGACCTCATCGGGATACAACTGATTTTTATCTAGTTGTGCCATGGAGACTTGTTCATTCTCCTCTTTATAAAAATCTACGAACAACTTATTTTCATCAGAATGAAACTTCTCTTTCCTTGTCCAAACCTTCACGAACCCTTTCCTACAATTTCTTGCAATGTTCCCATACTTACCATACTTATAGCATTCAATATTGTAGTCCATATTTCTTATCCAATCTCTTTCCTTGTGTACATGGTTGTGACATGAATAATTTAATGTTGAAGGGAGCCATGCAGACACCTTTATTTCTTACTTGAGGATTTATTTCATAAGATTTACAATTAATAGCCTTATGCCCAAAATAGTTGCAAGAGAAACAATAAGCAAGAAAATTATTTTCATATTGGGAGAAAATGGCATTCTTTGTGGTGTAGCCCTTCTGAAATCATGATTATGGTATTCCTTATTGTAGTTTCATCTTCTTTTATGGGAGCTTCTAAGGTTATCTGCATAACTACTAGTATTCTCTTCAATTTTCTTTTCTAAGAGCTTGGAATTTTATTTTTCTTCAATGTTCTTTTGTTCAACATAGCCCAAACCAGTCTTGTCATGTGGTGATGTTTGACAATTGAGGATGTCATCCAAGGTTATAGAACTAATTACAAACTTAGATTTTGTCTTTCTCTTTCCCAATTCTTCTTTTAGTGAAAGGATCTCAAGTTCTTTCTTTTGAAATTCTTCTTCCTTCTCTTTTAGTAGTGTCTTTTGTTCATCAATGGCCCTTTCCGATTCTTTGATACTTTCTGCCTTCTTTCTTTTTTAATTTTGATTATTCTCTTGGATATTATCTGGCTATTGTTTTATATATTAGTTCTCTTTTATAATATTTGAAATTCATTCTTCATATTCCTTACCAATGTTATAAGAACCCTTTCTCATGTTCTCAAGTTCTTTCTTTAAGGAAATAATTTCAGCCTCTTGAGCATCACATATCTTTGATTTTCCTTTTGGTTGGCTCATCAAGGTTTGTTCAACTTCCAAAGATCCTTCTAATTTTTCATTTAAGATAAAAATTACTAGTTATTTAGTTTTCTTTTCTTATACTTCTTCATATTTTAGCATTAGTCTGTTAAGTTGCTCATTTTTCTTCCTTTATTCTCTTAAATCAATAATAGAAGAAATGATTTATTCTTCCCAATTTATTTTTGCGGTCTCTTCATATTAATATTCAAAATATTCTTCTACATCACTATCAGTATCCTCTCCTTCATTTGAATAACCATTGTTGTGTGTTCCTTTTGTGATTGTCTTTCCATTGAATGGTCCTTCTTCTTGATCAGTTTCCTTGGAGGTTTTTCTTGAGTAGGAATATTGCAGTTTAACCTAAAGTTCTTTTTCTAAAGTACACTTTCCAATATTTATTTTTAGAGCCTCAGATAATCCTTCCAGGCTGGCATCCATTTCCAATTTGTTGTTTCTTTTTAATTATTTCTTGGCTACAATATTTGGTGGTCTTTTTGAAGGGGTGTAAGAAGTAAAAACTAATATCCAATCCTCATATCTCATTGCCCCCAGAAATTCCTTCATCCTTATGCTCCATATTTCATAAATTGTCTCATCAAAGAGAGGTGGTATGCTAAGATGACAACTAATGAGTACTACACATATCTTATCTCCAGTGGTTAAGTTGTTTTTGAAGGAAACATCGCTCTGATACTGATTGTTGGAATATTCACCAATACTAAGAGGTAGGGTGAATCACTATTGAGATAATTTTTCCATTATTTACTTTAATACCTTAAGTACATATTCATTATTAATAAAAATTGTAAACATTTAGTAAACAAGCGCAATGCATAATGATTTAATGTGGGAACCCATAAAGGGAGAAAATAACAAATGATATATCTTTGTTTAATCAATTATTAAATTAATAGGCTCCAACCTATCAGGGATGTTGGACA
>ML779933.1:74485-99656 GCA_009831015.1 Picea engelmannii | reverse complement strand
GATCATTTTCCCAAAAATTCCCTCTTGCACAAAAAATTCATCAATTAGCATTCAACATTTATTCATTACCCATTGCTGTCATTTATAGCCAGTTAGATATGAGCACATATCAACAATATATCATGAACAAGGCATCACCACAATGAACACAAAGAACACACGATGTATGTACAATTTTCTTTTTAGTACGGACTATAATCCTTGGGGTTTATCAGCAACAAATGAATAGAGTACAACTCTGTAAGAGCACCTGCTCTATAATGAAAGACTCAACTTACATCCTCACATCAACTGAGATGAGGCAAAAATCCTCAACAGATATCAATCTATCAATAGGTACACGACCTATCAGTAGTGCAGCCTGCGTGTGCACGTGCCCTAACTCACTACAGTCCGCGTGTGAATGTGACCAGTGTATAAAATAACAAGCATGTGCTTCTGAGCAACTACGGTTTTTCTTTGCTTCACATGCTCAGATCCTCTACAACTTGCAATCACTTTCTCTTTTGTCTTCCACTGTCCAAAATGGCCCACAGCCAGTCACAACGCATCCAAGTTCTCCAATAGCTTGCTCATGCTCCACAACAAATCAATATGAATGCTATCTCAATCATGTATAAACAACTAGTATACCATAGCAATCATGTCACTACTAAATCATAAGAGTGTTTCTCACTCCATCAACCAAATCAACCAAACTGAACCACATCATAGAAGCCATACCAAGAATTCCCTAAGAATTCACAACACATCAAACAATAGTATCCATCAATACATTAATGTAACCATACCAGTGTCTCAGTGATAGATCTAAGGCCATAGAATGAAGATCTGGAACCTGCCTCATCATCCAGGAGCTTGGCACTAGCTCAAACACAAATCTCCATGATTTTATCCACTCCATGCTCCCTGTACATAGTCATCCCATGTGTACACTCACCCTATACACAAACATCCCGTGTGTACACGCACCCCGTACACATATAGACCGTGTGGACATCAGAAAATAGGGTTTTATGTGAATCCGAGAATTTTGCCGTCAAGATCTCCGACATTGCCGAAACTTTGATGCGTTCATGAGATCCTCCTCTCACTCTCTTCCTCAGAATAAATCTTCAATCATGCTCAAGAGATCCACACCAATAAGATTCTCTCACAAGAATCTCTCCATCAATACTCCAAAAGATATTCACAAGAAGCTCTCCATTGATCCACAAAAAGGATTCTCACCAAATGTACATTTTACAAGAGATCCTAGCTTCTTATTTATACTTTCATCTTCTAGGTCACTTAACCCATTTTTAGGTTACTTAACCCATTTCTAGGTCTCTTAATCTATTTTCCTTATTTTACGGTTAACCACTTTCCATGACTAGAAAGTTCTCCAATACTTTATCATTTAAATACTCCTTCTTGATTTTGTCACTTCATTTTATCATTTAAATAATCTTTCTTCATTTTGCCACTTTACTTTATCATTTAAATAATGATTTCTTCTTTTCAAGCACTTTGACTTCTTTGACCTTTTGGGGCTTCAAGCCATCATATAGGGGTCCTTCAACTTTATAGAGACATAACTCTCAAACTGTGAGGAGTTATGTGACATTCCACATACCACCGGAAATGGCATGTCAAGCACTAGCTGTCTAGGATAGTTTCACCAACAGCTTCATTGATATTCATCTCATTAATCCACATGCAAGCATGGGTCCTCCAACCATTCTTCTAGGATAACTCAATCTGTAAAGCATCTTCCCATGAGGGCTTTCACCATAAGGGGAGCACTTTGGAATTCATCCATTTGTGCACCTTATCAACCATGATAAGACAATAATTATTCATCTTTGCATCAATTCACCATTGCATCATATATATCAACCATGCATCATGTATCAATGACAACTCATTGATCCATCTTCATCAATTTATCATATTAATGACACATCTTTATCAATTGGTTTCCACTTGGACATCTATCATTCTCATCAAGGGCATCATATCAATGATCCATCTTTATCAATTGGTTTCCACTTGGACATCTATCATTCTCATCAAGGTAATCATATCAATGATCCATCTTTATCAATTGGTTTCCACTTGGACATATATCATTCTCATCAATGCATATTCATTGTTCATCAATCATCAATCAATCAATTACTTGACATCAATCAAACCAAAAAATTTGCATCAATGACGTATGATCCAACAATATCCTAGATAATCAAACCATTGGCATCAATGACAACATGATCCAACAATCTCCCCCTTTGGCATTAATGGAAATACCAACATTGATGTCGACTCCAATTGCCAATTATTGATGTCAACATGTAGACTAGGCATGCTCTTCATCAATGCTCTTCATCTCCACATCAATCTCTCCCATGAATAGACATCGATCACATCAATGTGATTATATCTCCCCCTTTGACATCAATGGCAAAGGGTCATTCTCCTCTTGGGGTTCCTCCCCCTGTCTTGTTGCTGCTGAATAATCTCTCCCCTTTTGAACAAGGGATATCAATATGATGTAATGCTTAAAATCATTTCTCATGCACTCTCTGTGACGATCGCTCCCCCTGGAATTATGCCTCTATGCTCTTTCTTAAAAAATGGGGCTATTTTCTAGGTATGCATCTCATAAATATCTCCTCCCAGAATCATGGGAAGAAGAATGACTCCCCTTAAGGGTATGTCTCCCCCTATCTTCTCTGCAAGATGAACAATATGCTACCATATGATGATCCTTGGACCCGTTCATGCATCAAACTTGTGCCATACCATACATCATGAAACAAAAGATATGTCATCAATGAAATAGAGAATCATGAACAATATATCAACCAAGTACATCATGTACCAAAATGTGCCCACCATGCACAACACCCATGTACATCAACCATGTACATCAACAATGTGTCAAAAGATATCATCCATGAAAATGTATCCACCATATGCCAACATGTGCATCTACCAACATGCCAAACAATGTATCATATTACTCATGATATGTCTGCATCATGAACCAAGTGCCACAATCATGTACCAATCAAGTAATACCATATATGAGTGTACTACTATGCACCAATATCAAAAAATGATTAATCCCAACAGATCAATATCAATCCATACTCTTGGGTTAGTGCCATGCACCCAATATTTATTTTTATTATACCATTGTGTGATCTCACCATGAAAACCTGCAGCAAATAGTGTCAGAACCTGCAATAAACAATGTTAGACCCTGCAATACAGAGTTATACCATCACATCAAACTCCAAGCCATGTGCATTGCCTTTTTCCCAAGTCTTTTCAACATACACGCGGCCTGCTGCACAACTAAGCATGTGTGTACGCTACCTATTCAAGGCCAGCATGCATGTACACGCGACTGTCACCACTGTTACCTGTGTGTGCCTTAGTATATGACACTTTTGAACTTCCCTTCAATCTTTCATTCTGATCTAGTTGCTTTGTCTTCTTCACCCACTTCTGTAGATGACTCTTATCCTCAGAACTTGAGCTCTGAGTATCCATCTTTTCAAAGATGTCTCCCTTTCTTACTTCATTACATCTTCTATCCATGCTATGTGAAGTCCTCATCATGGAATTTCTTCTTGTGTTCCGACACTCATGGGATTTGTGGCCAAATCCACTACAGCTGTAGCGTCTCATGGAGTTACAATGAACAACAATGTGTCCTACTTGATCACATCTCCAACACCTCATGGTGTTATATATTCTTCCATTATATCTTCTTTCATAATATCTACACTCAAAATATTTGTGACCATATCCATTACATGAATAAAAATACCCATGAAAAAAACTTTCATACCTTTGCTTTGGTGTCCCAAAAATGGATTCTTGATGTCTTCCTTGATTTGTTCTTTTGAAATTTTCTTTGCCTTGTGTAGATGGTTGTTTTACAACATTGTCTTCCTTCTTTAATGGACTTACCTCATGCTTATTTGAGGTGATTTCTTCATCATGTGCATCTTTTCCTTTGTATCCAAGACCTGATTTATCACATGGTGGTCTTTGACTTTCCAATATCTCATCCAATATTTGTGAGCTATTCAAGAATTTGTTTGACTTCTCTACCTTCTTTCTAAGGTCAACAATTTTAGCTTCTAATTTGCAACATGAATCTTCCTTTTCATTTATTTGAATCTTCAATAGTTCCTCTATTATTTTGGCTTCTTCAATTTGGGTCTTGACATGGACAATAGTTTCAAAACTTTTACTAATCTCATCATCTACATTCATATCTTCTTTTCCATTCTTTAGTCTTGTGATTTCTTCTTCATTTTCTTCTAAAAGAGTCTTATTGTTCTCTTCTTGTTCCTTGATCATTACTTTTAACTTCAAGACGTGTCTTAGACTTATCCTAAGAAACTTCTTAGTGTTATCTGAAAGATAGTTATAGTCTATATAATAATGATCACTTCTATATCTATAAAAACCCTCTTCAATTTCCTTTTGAAGTTTCAATAGATTTCCTTCTATTCTTTTCATGGGATAAATACCATCAAACTTTACAAAAATTGTTTCTACATCTTCTTCTTCACTTGTAGAGAAAAATTCATCATCATCATTCCAATCAAGGGTTTTTGAGTGTTCTTTACCTTCATTTGAAGTATCTTCACTTACTTCCTTTTTGCCAACATCAACACATAATTCTTTGCCTTCATCTTCAAGATCTTTCTTTGTGCTATTATCACTTGACTCTTTATATTCACTTGAAATGTTTTCAAAATCACATTTAGAAATAATGCATTCAAGAGTTTTTGATGATTCTTTACCTTTTATGATCTTGATGGAGTGGTCTTCAATTTCTTCTTTCTCTTCCTTTCTTTGATATGTCTCCTCTAGCTTTAGCCATAGATCCTTGGCGGAAGTGCATTGTCCCATGCTCTCTTTGATAGGGCTTGAGAGTCCACTAAGAATGGTCTTGAGAGCCAATGCATCATTCTTCTTTCCTTCCCTTTGAGATGAAAACTTTGATGTGTTCTTCAACGAAACATATCCACTGATGGTTTCCTTCCAAATAGCTGCTCCCATTGTCTTCAAATACACTCTCATCTCTATTCTCCAAGTAGAATATTTTTTCTCATCAAGGATTGGAACTTCTTCATCTATTTGTGTGTCTATGGATCTCCTTCAAGCTTGTTAAGGATTGTAGTGAAGGCCTTCTCTGATACCAATTGTTGGACACACCTACCACACTTAGAGCAGGGGGGTGAATGAGTGTGGGGATATTTTTCCCAAAACTTCCCTCTTGCACAAAAACTTCATCAATTAGCATTCAACATTTATTCATTACCCATTGTTTTCATATATAACCAATTAGATGTGAGCACATATTAGCAACATATATTAGCAATATATCATCAACAAGTCATCACCACAATGAACACAAAGAGCACAAGATGTATGTACAATTTTCTTTTTATTACGGACAACAATCCTTGGGGTTTATCATCAACAATTGAATAGAGTACATATCTGTAAGAGCACCTACTCTATAATGCAAGAATCAACTTACATCCTCAGCATCAACTAAGATGAGGCAACAATCCTCAACAAATATCAATATGTCAATAGGTACACGACATGTTAGTAGTGCATCCCGTGTGTGCATGCACCCTGGCTCACTACAGCCCGCGTGTGAATGCGGACAGTGTATAAAGTAACAAGCGTGTGCTTCTGAGCAACTAGGGTTTTTCTTTGCTTCACATGCTCAGATCCTCTACAACCTGCAATCACTTTCACTTCTGTCTTCCACTGTCCAAACTGACCCACATCCAGTCACAACACATCCAAGCTCTCCAATAGTGTTCTCATGCTCCACAAAAAATCAATATGAATTCTATTTCAATCATGTATAAACAACTAGTATACCATAACAATCATGTCACTACTGAATCACAAGAGTGATGCTCACTCCATCAACCAAATCAACCAAGTTGAACCACATCATAGAAGCCATACCAAGAATTCCCTAACCATTCACAACACATCAAACAATAGTATCCATCAAGACAAGAATGTAACCATACCAGTGTCTCGGTGATAGATCTAAGGCCATAGAATGCAGATCTAGAACCTGCCTCATCATCCAGGAGCTTGGCACTAGATCAAACACAAATCTCCATGATTTTATCCACTCCACGCTCCTTGTACACAATCATCCCACGTGTACACTCACCCTATACACATACAACCTGCATGTACACGCACCCTATACACAGACAGACCATGTGGACATCATAAAATAGGGTTTTCTGTGAATCCGAGAATTTTTCCATCAAGATCTCCGACATTGCCGAAACTTTGATGCATTCATGAGATCCTCCTCTCACTCTCTTCCTCAGAATAAATCTTCAATCATGCTCAAGAGATCCACACCAATAGGATGCTCTCACAAGAAGCTCTTCATCAACACTCCAAAATATATTCACAAGAAGCACTCCATTGATCCACAAAAGGGATTCTCACCAAATGTGCATTTTACAATAGATCCTAGCTTCTTATTTATACTTTCATCTTCTAGGTCACTTAACCCATTTTTAGGTTACTTAACCCATTTCTAGGTCACTTAACCTATTTTCCTTATTTTAGGGTTAACCACTTTCCATGAATAGAATGTTCTCCAATACTTTATCATTTAAATATTCCTTCTTGATTTTGTCACTTCATTTTATCATTTAAATAATCTTTCTTGATTTTGTCACTTTACTTTATCATTTAAATAATGATTTCTTCTTTTCAAGCACTTTGACTTCTTTGACCTTTTGGGGCTTCAAGCCATCATATAGGGGTCCTTCAACTTCATAGATCCATAACTCTCAAACCATGAGGAGTTATGTGACATTCCACATACCACTGAAAATGGCATGTCAATCACTATCAATCTAGGATAGTTTCACCAATAGCTTCATTGATCTTCATCTCATTAATCCACATGCAATCATGGGTCCTCCAACCATTCTTCTAGGATAAGTCAATCCATAAAGTGTCTTCATGTGAGGGATTTCACCATAAGGGGACCACTTTGGAGTTCATCCATTTGTGGACCTTATCAACCATGATAAGACAATAATGATTCATCTTTGCATCAATTCACCATTGCATCATATATATCAACCATGCATCATGTATCAATGACAACTCATTGATCCATCTTCATCAATTCATCATATCAATTATCCATCTTTATCAATTGGTTTCCACTTGGACATCTATCATTCTCATCAAGGGAATCATATCAATGATCCATCTTTATCAATTGGTTTCCACTTGGACATATATCATTCTCATCAATGCATATTCATTGTTCATCAATAATCAATCAATCAATTACTTGACATCAATCAATGACATCAATCAAACCAAACCGTTTGCATCAATGACGTATGATCCAACAATATCCCACATAATCAAACCATTGGCATCAATGACAACATGATCCAACAAGGGACACCCATCCTTATTGCAAGCAACAACTTACAAAAATGCAGGCACCAACGTGTCATAAAAATCACTCACCTGCTAATTACAAACACCAATCTACCAAGGACACCAATCCTTTCTACAAGCACCAACCTTCACTACAAGCACCCACGTGTTGATAAATAAGGCACCAACCTTCAATGTAAACACTAACTTACAATGAGGACTTAAATCCTCTCTCGAAATCCACCCTGTCACCCTTATATGCAAAGTTTCACAATGAAACCAACTTACACTGCTGCTCTTGTAATAGCTTTTAAAAATACACTTCCTCAAAGACAGATCCAAATATGTTCTACCACAATATATAGGACTGCTCATAGGTCTTCCGGATCATCTCTTACTTTAACAAGGATATTCTATGATTTTCTCTTTAGTTCTAGGCTCTCTAAGTATGCTCTAATATTTCTCATCAAAGTTCCAATGCTTCCCTTGGAACTTGCACCAAAACACTTGACAAATCAAATCATCATTTTTTTCCACAGTATTGAGAAAATATGACTCTTTTGTATCTCTTATGACAGTCAAATGTAATTTTCAAAATACTTCAACTATTTATATTAATTCATCAAATAGTCCCTCAAATGATGGTCTCATGTTTCATCCTCTTAGCATATTTGATATAGTCCCAAGCTCAATCTTATCAACAATAATTTTGTATTCAATGGTTGCCTATTTCAAGTCCTCAAGCATCCCTTAGGATAAATGCTTAAGATGTTTGTTTTATCTCTTCAAAATTATCTATAAATAAACCCTTGCTTAATGTTTTGACATTATCAAATCTGCTTTTAAACCCATTCTCTATAATATTTCTCACAACTTTGTATATGCTCAGCTTATGTATAGTATTAGGACTGACATTCTCATACCTTTAAATATTCCACAACTAGTTCCAGGACTTGTGACAAAAGACTTCTCAAACAAGTTTAGATATGATCCTAAGACCCAATCCAAATATGGTTTATCAAAATATTACAAACAGTACCAAAAATTTACTTGCACGAGATTGATATGGCTCCTTGATCATCCTTAGTATGTAGCCATCATTTCTATACCTCAATCCTCCTTTTTTCTTCCTCACATCTATGCTTCTAGGTTCACTGCCTCAGACTTATCCTCTTCTCCTTCGCTATCCCTTAGTATGTTACTCCTAAACACACTGCAATTTTCCTTAACATTCTCCTTAAACCCATGATCTTGTTTCTTGCAAAAACCTAAACCTTTTCCTTGCCAAAATTCCCTAGATATAAACCACTAACTTTACTAGAGAAAAATCCTTAAAATTTGGCCAGAGAATGAGTGTGCCTGGATTTTATTTATACACTTATTGGATGACTTATGAGGATGACACATCAATTTTAATTAGGGCCTACATATAATTTTAGTTAGGGACAACATGTACTTGTTTGAGCCAATTTTTTGGAGCTAACTTGTGTGCTTCTTCAAATGATTTAAAGTGTCTTAATAATTGTGTTTTTTCCATGGATTTTGTATATGGCTGACCTATGACTCTTCAAACTGATTCTTGGTTCTTGATGATTGCATTTTACTTTTGACTATGTTGTCATTGACATATTTTTTGTAACAAGAATTGACTACCATATAACCAATGAACTCTATCCTTTATATTGTCTTGCTACAGAGTTATATTTACTGAGTCAAAAATTTCTTAGTTATGAAACAAATGCTTTGGGTTTCAATGGATTTTAGCAAGGGATCATACTTCATAGAACTCAATACTCTCTAACATTCTTTGTTTATTTAAACACAACCAATCATTATTGTGGTTGCACAATTCATTATTTCATACTTATTTCTCTTTTTATCACCAACACACTATTTGCAATGCCTCCATATGTAAATCCTCTATAAGCCATGTTCATAGGTTATTCATACCAAAGGGCTTTGATCCTTCAATTTTTTCATCTTCTCCAAAAGAATTCATTGATCCATCTCCTCAATCATTCAAAGAATATATTGACATCGATTTAAGTAAATGTTAATAACTAGATGTACTTCTACATGACTTCATTACTAGTGTTGTCAAGGGACAACTTGACATTTTCAATACAATCTTGCTTCGACCACAATAATGAGACACCTTCAACTTCAATGATACATCCTGAACTTCAATAGTGAGACACCTTCAGTATCATGCATGACATATTTCATGTACTGATCTGACTTAATGAATACTTGATCCAGTAGTAACACTTCGAACGAACCCATTTACTCAACCACAACCTTCTTTGCTTTAGCAATCACTAGTTCCACTTTCTTAGTTCATTCTAGACCTTTGACATTAGCTCATTATGGACCTTTTAATTGCACACCATTCACCAGTCATCAACGACTGATATTGATATCAATGACCCCATTTGAAATCAATAACAACACATTCTCAACCTATATTGTATTAAATATGAGTGATAAGATCCTCAAAGAGACAATGTTGATCATTACTATTTTCCATTTAAATTGTTGTAGACAAACTTGTTGTTAATATAAAACTTTAAGTATTGTTCATGTTCATGATTTCTTAATTCTTCACTTGTGAAGATTTTATTTTATATAGTTTTTTCAAGTAGCATTCACCAAGCCAGATGGCCCCCCTGAGGAGGAGGAGGATGCTCATTTCTTTCATTGTTGGTATTGTTTGTTTGAACAATTGTGTGATTCATATTTATTCTCATTTCCTTTATGCAATTTCATTCATTTTTGTTCACACAAAGACAACTGACATAGAAGACAATAATTAAAGAATTGATTGTTAGGCCCACAGTAGGAACTTTCATTGCTTCAGACGATTGAAATAATTCTCTTGATAATCTAATATATTGATGAGCCTAAGTGTTAGAATTTTCTTTGTACCTTTATAATTTTGTTTTCACATTTTTAAGTATTACTACATTCTTTTTGCAACTAAGTAGAACTTTGTTTTCGCAATTGAACCAATGAATAATTTACTTTCCTTTTGCATAAGTAGTCATTTAGGGATAGATTGAAAACTAAGGCCTGCATGTATTTTTCATTTCACTTCATTAGTTTACAATCCCCAGGATGATAATTTAATGTAGTAGAGTTCAATGTTGAACTGACTCACAATTTATTTGGTGAAGAAAATTTTGGAGCACCCTTTGGAGACATGTGAAACAATACTCCACTTTTTCCTGTTTACCACAAATTATGGTTATCCTTTAGGAGTGAGCTCAATAGAAAATGTTATAGGGTCCTGACGACAAGGGAGTGTCAGATGATATAACTCTCGGATATACATGTAGGGTCCAACAATAGTACTTGGTCCAATATCCTAGGGCACTAACTAAGGAGGATCAACTGTGCCTTTATCCATACTACCTAACTACCCAAGTACTAGAGAGTCGTCTCCAAGAGTTTTTTCCTTGGTGTACTATAGCAATAAGACGCTCGAATAGATTATCTAATGTTGGTTTTAGGCATACCTAGGGGACTTCCTATATACCCAAAGGTACGTGGAAGTGATATTCCATCTACAGGTACTATCTAATGTGGTACTACTCGAAAGGGTACCAATAAGGGTTAAATGGGTTTCCAACCATGTGAAACAATGTGTTCCAACCACGTGAAACCATGTGTATTCCCTACATGTATTCTTTCCCAACCACATTTTTAACCACTTAATGGTATATCCTATGTCATTTAAAGATGTTGGAACATATCTCGATTTTTTTTTTTTAAATGAGCTTGATGACCACAAAAAAAGCTCCTAAAATCACCAGAAAAAAAAACTTGTTCAAAAACCTGAACTTCCACAAGAAATCTATAATAAAATATAATAATTCAAAATTTGAAAAAAAAATCACATGCACTTCACTATGTCAACTCAGGATTCTGAAAATTTCAAAGTCTGAAACTTCAATGAAAAAAAGTTACAGCAAGAATGCCAAGATAATTGATTTCAGGATTAGTCACAAACATTTTCTTCCATAGAATATATATATGAAATTATTAAGAAACAAAACCTTAAATTTTTACCACCTATGATATGAGATTTATACTCAGTCTCCACAAAATTTTACTATCCAAAACATCCTAGAAAAACAGATATAGGTAAAATTCCAAGAGGACTCATTTAAAACTAATTTCAAGATGAGTCAAAAACCCTATATTTCATAGGCTATATCTCTGAAATTATAATGAACCAGAACCCAAAATTATTATCAGATGTACTTTGATATGTCTCATAAACAACCTCCAAATTTAGCTATCTAAAGCATCCCATAAATAAAAGTTACAGTGAAAATTCCAAGATGACTCGCTTGAAGTAGAAAACCCCTAGGATTGATGCTTTGATACCAAATGTTATGAACCAAGTGCCCTGAAAATGATAAAATGGCAATGAATACAATACACTTATAGGGGTAACCTCCTTTTACAATATATCCAATTCACAAGACAATATACAATGATCCTAATACTAAGTCTCCTTGGTATATATATATATATATATATATATATATATATATATATATATANTTTGTATATATATATATATATATATATATATATATATATATATATATATATATATAGGAGACAAAGGGTACAATTATAATGAAAGGGTACAATGAAAGGTTCTAGTTGACCTACTAATATAAAAAATAAACTAATAATGAATTATTATTAATGCCTTAACATAGGGTCTTAAGGGTCTTAACAACAACCATTCCCAAATTGTATCCCCACTCATAACCTTTCTAGAAAACAATTAATTTCAATGGTTTGATGAGGTCACCTAGGATTTTTTATTTCTAAATGAAGTTATGACACATATTGATGTTTCTGAAACTTCATATTTCTATACTATTATGCCTTTATTATCACTTCAAATATTTATAAAATCACTAGGTATGATTGTTGAATGGTGTTGTCATTGATGTCAAAGTTAGTCATTGGTGATCAACATGAAGAATCCTATGGGTTTACTTGAAGGAGTCTCCAAAGTGGTCCCTATGTGGCATAGCTTTAAGCATGGCCCTCACGGGAAGATGATTTGACAAAGACAAAAAGAAACCCTAAATATGTGGTCCATAAGCCCCTAAAGTCAAGTGAAGAAGCCCACATATGTCCAATATCAATATTGCAAGATGGAGATTGTTGAAAGTATTATTTGTGATCAATTTGGATACCCTATATTTGAGGGAATTTTTATCCTACATAAATAACTCAAATGGAAGAACATGTTACATGGTTGGAAATATTATTCTGAGACCTTTCCAATGGTATATGGAAGTCCCTCTAACTTCCTAGGAATGAGGAGATATGATTTTTTCCATCCAACAACCGATCTATAAAATTGAGGTCAGCTCAGTGAAGTTTTTCTCGACAGAATTACTATAAATATAGGATACAATTTCACATTTTTTAAACAACCAAGAAAGAGATCAAATCTGAGGTGTGCACAAGGTGTTTGGGGTGTCTTCTGGTTTGCAACATAAGTCTAAGGGATTCTCTTAAGGTATTTCTTATTCTCAAGGTATGCTATAAGGTTGTGATGTTGTTGTAATGTTGTCATATTGTTGTCTTCTCTTCTATGAAGTTGTGATGTTTTTGTTATGTGGGCCCATGAGGACCTACTTTCTGAGCATCTTGTTTTGGAAATTTTGGCACATGATTTGAGGTGTATCCTTGGATATCTTGGCACGGGTTTTTATGTGGTTGTTAGGTTTTATATGTGGACCTAGAATATTTATGTGGACCTAATTTGATGATGATGATGTATCAATGATAGTGACTGTGATGACAGTGATAGGTTGATTCTTTTATATATTCATATTTGACGGTGGAAGGAAGAGGAAAGGAAAGGGGGTTGGAGCCTCCTTCCAATTGGAACTGGAGAATCTAGGGAGTTGTAGCTTCCTTCAAGTTTGTGCTTGTAAATCATGGGGTTGGATGGGGGTTGGTGCCTCCTTCCAATTGGAGTTGTATAATAATGGAAGTTTTAGCTTCCTATTAATATAATCTTGTTATTA
The DNA here is from genome assembly GCA_009831015.1 of Picea engelmannii. Classification (NCBI taxonomy): domain Eukaryota; kingdom Viridiplantae; phylum Streptophyta; class Pinopsida; order Pinales; family Pinaceae; genus Picea; species Picea engelmannii. Next base: position 86,127 of record ML779933.1, on the reverse strand, counting down.
TATAAGAAAATCATTATGTGGTCTACTTCCATTTGGATTCCCACGCAAAACTATTGTGCAGTGTGTATTTGTTCTTCTACTCTTTATTGTACATTTGGATGCATTTATTTGATTGAAAAGTTAAATTTCTTAAAAGGTCCTAAATTACAATTGATATTGATTCACCCCCCCTCTCAGTATCAACAATTGGTATCATATTAGGTAACCTTCAGAACAGTCTAATCAATGGAAGGAATATCGTGAGAAAAAATGGAAGGCCACATTCCAAATGGGATTCCACCATTTGATGGAAACAATTATGCATATTGGAGAAATAGAATGAAAACTTACTTGAAAAATTTAGGAGTGGATATATGGATCTTAGTTGTCAATGGATATAAAGTTTTGAAAAATACTCCCACTGATCCAGATGAGAAGAAATTAATGAGTTGTAATTCAAATGATAGGAATGTTATCATAAGTGGATTGACACCAAATGTTTCTATCAAGGTGATGGGTTTCATCATAGCTAAAGAGGTTTGGGATAAAATTCAAAATATTTATGAAGGAAATATGAAATTCAAGAAGGTGAAGCTTCAACGACACAAAGGACAATTTGAAAAATTGAAAATGAATGAAAAAGAAGATATTGCAACCTATTTACTAAGAGTAGATGAAGTTTCCAGTGACATCATAGGATTAAGAGAATAATTCAAAGAATCTTTGGTTGTACATAAAGAGTTGAGATCACTTCCTTTGAGATATGATTCCAAGGTTTCGGTCATTGAAGAAACTAGGGATTTGACCAAAATGAATATGGATGAACTACATGGGACCCTCACAGAATATTAAATGAGAATAGATACAAAAAATGGATATCCAAACAAAGAAGTAGATTTTAAATCCATGAAGAAAACAAGGAACAAATAACACAGGGTAGAAGAAAGACCAATTGATGAATCAGATGAAGAATAAGCATATTTTGTAAGGAGGTTCAAGAGGGGAACCAACAAATACAAAGGTAAGTTACCTTTTAAATTCTTCAATTGTGGTAGAATAGGACACTATGCTAAGAAATTTTCTTTTGAAGAAAATAAAATATTCCATAAGAAAAAGAGTCTTTACTCCAAGGAGGAAAAAAAATTCTTCAGATGAAAGTGATGGAGAAGAAATGGAAGTAAGGGAAGTTCTCTTCATAACTCAAGAAACTCAAAATGATAACTGCAAAAATTCTAAAACAGATGAAATCAATTTTGAAGAAGAGTCTGATGCAAAGATAGGAGAAAAAAACATAGAATCTTCTTGGGGAAGAAAATACATTAGAGAAAGTGAACAGAAAGATGAAGAAAATATTGAAAAATTGAAGCATGTTGAAGAAGAAAATATCAAGCTCAGAAACAAAAATAGAGAGTTAAAAAATGAATTGAAAAATTGTGAAGAAGTGAATCATGAGCTTGAAAAGAAAACTGACAGTTTGAAGGAGAAGTTAGATAAATCCAAGAATATTGAATATTATGAGAAATTAAAAGTAGAATTGGATCACACAAAAAAATAACTAATGTCGACAATGGAAAAGTTGAATTACTACAAGAAATTGGAAAGAAGTAAGAAGGTCCTTTTCTACCAGGTATGAGAGTATTTTTCTTGGTCATTATTATGCTTGCAGAAACTTTGGACACAAAACAATTCACTGTAAAATCAATGAAAAAAAAAATCTATGAGAAACAAAAATGATTATGGACATCCAAAGGATAATCATGTAAATAGTAGATCTAGAAATGCTCATGGATTTGTCAACAGAAATTACAATCCATTTGATCCACTCATGGATCAGAACATTGTATGCTAAAAATTCAATAATCTTTGTCAGAAAGCACAAGATTGTAGAAATATGAAAGAAGATGCTCCTATCATAAAACCAACTACAGTATGGGAAAGGAAAGAGAATCCAAACAAGGAATATTTTCAATTAGCTTTGCTTGATGAAAATAAAGAAGAAGAATGGTACATAGAGAGCGGGTGCTCAAACGATGTTACTAGGGACCAAAACAAATTGATCATCTTAAATAAAGAAAAAAGTAGTAGTGTTGCATTTGGAAATGACTCCTCTGTCAAAATACTTGGAAAAAGGTGTAGTGAACCTTGGAAGTGAAAAAGTAAAAGAAACAAATGTCTTACTGGTTGAATATTTGAAGCATAATATCCTTAGTGTCAGTAAAATATGTCATCATGGATACAATCTTAATTTTGATTCTCGAAGATGTGAAATTAGAGAAGAAGACTCAGGAAGATTGGTTGCAACAACAACAACAATACCAAATAACATATACATCCTAGACAAAGAGGAGAGAAATGGGATTAAAGTCACAAAAAATAGCTCCAAGGACTATAACAAGGAAGGAGAGGACAAGAAGACATAAAACGAAGGTGAAATACTATTAAGTGCCATGAGTTCAGGGGGAGCAGCCCCAAAGACAAGAGTTACCCTTTTCCATTGATGTCAAAGGGGGAGAGAAGTATCAAAAACGTGATGACAAGGGGAGTATTATTGTTTCCATAAATGAAAAAGGGGGATATTTTTGAATGGTTTTATCATTGATTTCAAAGTCAGCCATTGGTGATCAACATGAAAACGTCTAGGGGTTTACCTGAAGGAGTCTCCAAAGTGGTCCCATTATGGAGTATCTTTAAGCATGGCCTTCATAGGAAGACTCTTTTAAGAATCCCATAATAATCGCCAAATGTTTGGTCAAGAAGCACCTACAGTCAAGTGAATAATCCTATAGATATCCAAGATCAAGATTGAAAGATGGAGATTGTTGAAAGTATTATTTGTGGTCAATGTGGATACCCTGTATTTGAGGGAATGTTTACCCTACATAAATAACTCAAATGGAATCACAAGTTACATGGTTGGAAATATTATTTTGATACCTATCCAATGGTACATGGAGGTCCCTCTAGCTCCCTAGGAATAAGGAGATATGGATTTTTCCAGACAACAACCCAGCGAAAAAATTGGGGCCAACTCAACTAATTTTTTGGGGACAAAATTACTATAAATACAGGATATAATTTCACATTTTTTGAGCAACCAAGCAATATATCAATTATGTGGTGTGCACAAGGTGTTTGGGGTGTCTTCTAGAGTGCAAAATAAGTCTAAGGTATTTTCTTAAGGTCTTTCTTTTTCTTAAGGTATGATATAATTTCACATTTTTTGAGCAACCAAGCAATATATCAATTATGTGGTGTGCACAAGGTGTTTGGGGTGTCTTCTAGAGTGCAAAACAAGTCTAAGGTATTTTCTTAAGGTCTTTCTTTTTCTCAAGGTATGTTATAAGGTTGTGATGTTATTGTATTCTATGCTATGAAGTTGTGAAGTTGTTGTGATGTTACCTTTATGTGGACCCACGTGGACCTAGCATCTCTATCTGGACCCAGTTTGTTAGGTTCATATTTTGGAGATTTTGGAACATGGTTTGAGGCGTATCATTAGATATGTTGGAACACGTTTTTATGTGGTTTTTGGGTTTTAATGTGGACCTAGGATCTCTATGTGGATTGAGTTTGATGATGATTATGTATCAATTATAGTGACAATGACAATGACAATTTTATTCTTCTATATACATATTTGAGGGTGGAAGGAAGGGGTAAGGAAAATGGGTTGGAGCCTCCTTCCAGTTGGAACTGGAAAATATAGAGAGTTGTAACTTCCTTTAGGTTGGTGACTCCTTCTAGTTGGAGGTGGATAATCTAGGAAGTTGTAGCTTCCTATTAATGTAATCTTATTATTATATAACAATTAATTGTGTGGTTTTCTTCCATTTGGATTTACATGTAAATATGTTGTGCATTATGTATTTGTTCTTATTCTCTTTACTGTATATTGGGATACATTTATTTTTATTGAAAAGTTAAATTTTTTAAAAGGTGCTAAATCATAATTGATACCGATTCACCCCCCTCTTAGTATCAACAATAATCATAGCATACCACCCCCCTTTCAAAAGTGTTTCCATAAACGTTTTCATATACTAGCTACATCCATAATATAGGGTCCCAACTATGGGATTTAGCCCCAAATTTAAATGGGTGATATGTGGGATGCATAGGATGAGTAAGTAAAGTGAAATGGATGGGTTGAATATCAATATCAAAAGAACATTACTAATGCAATGAACATGTTGGATACCATGGGTTGTATGTTGGTAACCTCAATAAGATTCACAAAATACATAATTAGGGGCTTCTCTTCATCCATGGGAATTGGAAAAACCAATCAATCCTCTAAGGTGATTGTGCACTAAGCTAGAATTATTGGCATATTCCTCATATAATTCCTCTATTACTTGATTCCATTTTTTGTGTCTCACAATTGCTGAAAATGAAAAATGCATGCTTCCTATAGTTTGTGTAATTGGTGAAATATAAGTAATGGTTCATTGTGGATTACTTCAAGTCTTGAGTGAGAATGGGTCTCCTTCACCAATTCTTCAAGTTCATTCAAAGACTTCTAGTTATGCTCTTCATAGGCCATAACATTTTCAAGGAATATTTCTTTAGGGTTTTCTTCCACATAGTTTTCCCATAAGTCATGTATTCATCAATGAGGGGGTATAATGTATTCATATTCAATGGATTTCCTTTTCTTTATAGGGTTTTGGGGATAAATAGACATACAACAAAAAATGGTCATAAGTCTTGCAATATTTCTAACAATACCTACGATGGCCCCAATTTGGAAATGACATAATTGTTCTACATCAAATTCCATTAGTTCCCTTTCATTATAGTTCATAATAAGAGATAAAATCATGTGGTGGAATATGGTTCTTTTTTTGACAAAAATAAATCATAGATAAGGAAGTTCAAATTTTCAAGGGAATATGTCCCTCGATATTGTCTAGAATTAATATTATGACCTCAATCTAGAAATGATATTAAAATTTTTCTTATGATGGCACTAGTGCAAGTGCATTCTAATTCCTAGGGAAAAATAAATTTATATAGTAAGATAATAGTTAATTTATCTCTTCCTTTCAACTATGGTTTTGATACCACAACTTCTTTCATATTTCTCATAGTTGTTATTATAACCCCAATTTGGAAATAGAGGTCAAAAAAGTTTTTCTAATGGAATTGGTGTGACTGCAATATTTTTCCTAAGAAAAGAAAAATAGCACCCAAAAAAAATTTGCAAAAAAAATTAATCTTCCACATGCCCAAACCACCTCTATAATACCACTTAATTTGATGATCCTTCCTCTACCACATAATCATTGAACCAAGGATATCTCATAAACATAAATGTAACAGAAGTAAAATGTAACAATGAAATGCAAGATAAATTTATTCAACCAGCTCATAAGAGATAGAGGGCACTATACTAACCCTTGCATGGGGAAACCTCCAATAGATGCTAAGGAGAACTCCATCTCGATTAATAGCCATCTTATCCTTAATACCTAGATGGTGTTATTTAATGATTAAGGCCACATTTTATAATTACTATCATGCACTCCATCTCGATTAAGGCCATCTTATAACTATGATGTGTGTCCACTAGAATGAAATGTAGATCCACACCCATTAGTAGTAACCATCTTGATAGACTCATAACAGATTGATAGACTCTCTTTCTATATATGGGAATCGATTGGCTTAGGAATATTTGAGATAGGTCCAATGAAAACTAGGTGCCATGAAATGCTAGGAAGATGAGACTATGCTAGAGATATCGCACCACCAATGATAAGAAAACATACTAATGGACTATTTTATTTTACTTCGTGATGAGGTAGTTGAGCTACGAAGAATGGTACAATCCCCTCATTTTAATGAACATGGCCCCCAAGCACAAACCCCTTACAACATAGACAACTAAATGAAGGCCCTAGTGTAGACTTACTGATGGTTAGAGAGAATATAGAAAGTAATTGATTTTTTTGTAAGTGTTGATTTTATGTGGAAGATTTATTAACTAGTACACTAATAAATTGATTCTAGTCCTTATGGTGGAAATACAAATATGATTTTAATTGTAGTTTTCTTTAAAATCAATTTCATAGTTTTTTTATACCTACTATTTTGCTCAAAATTTTCTTGATTCACTCATTGTCTAAGTCAATGCATAATTTCTCTTTTCATTAATACAATAATAATTTTTATTGTGAGAAAGAAATGTTTGATTAATGGAATATTAGTAGAAGTAAAATACATCTTACCTTGCACAGGCACATTGTTGTCCACTAATTCTTGAATGGAAAAATAATTACAAAATTGTGATGATTCACAACAATGGATAAGATATTAGCCACTGAATTATCTAAGTAAAAATCACATCTTGGTTTTGTTTGAATACCCTTTTAAGATTGCCTGAAATGGTGGGAATGATTGAACTAAGGGTTTTAACCATTTTTTATTTTTTTCATTAATAAATAAAGCATATATTTTATAAATAGTATACTTGTTATCAAATGCAGATTGTTATGAAATGCATACACAATTCATACAAGTTCAAACTCTAACCTACATAACAGGTTCGAGAATCACCAACATATTAGAATATGATGCATATTAGAATATAATGCATGGGTGTTGTATTTTTAGGATACAAAGATAAGTTTAGTGTCCAAAAAATAACACAATGAGTTAGAAGGTCAATGTTACTAGGGGTTAGAACACAAAAAGAATAATGTATGCTTCCTAGCTACTCTTCTTCACTCAATATTACCTTCACTCGATATTACAATGGAATCTTCCATGTCTTTCTTTCTAAGGAAAAAAAGGGTCCAATTACTCTGTTGGAGTTACTTCACACACACCTAGGATTTATTTTTCCTAAGGTTATTCCTTGTTTGTTTGTCATAATTAGTCATTATCCAGTCACCTATATTTTAGGGGAGAATATTCCACTTGGAGAATATTCTCTTTCAGTTGACACTTCAGTTTGACTAGTTGAGTTGAGTTTAGATGTTGCATTGGGATCATCACCATGCTAATTTGACCTTGCCTTGGTATCATCACCAAATTGGTGCATTATCCTTGATTCCCTGAGTTAACTCCTCACTACTCTCTGTTCATTTAGTTAACTGAAGACTAGTTGACTAGTTAACTCAACTGGGTGGCAGTTCACTCCCGTAACTACCTGAGAGACTAGAATAGGTGGCAGTTCACTTATATAACTGTTGGTGTGTGTCCAGATCACTCTAGAACACTACTATGGTGCATTGGTTCACCTCAATTCGCACTCATTGAGTTATACAAAGTATGTCATGTGTAAATTATTCATTATTCACAATGGTTAATGATAATTCTTCCATTCTTTCTCTCCTCCTTCTTCTTTCTTCTATTCTCTTTGAAAATGTGTGTATCATTGTTTAGCTAGATCTATTCTGTGTAGGTTCAACACATTTACATGGTATCAGAGCTGATGAACTTCTAAGCAAAAGATACACCAAAATGTTTTGTAGTTACAAAATATTGAAGACAACGGAAAAATGGAATTCCAAAAAGAATTCATTCTTACACCTTACAACTATTTTACATGGAAGGAGAAAATATCCATACATATCCAATCTAGAGGGTTGTACAGGTTAACCATGAATACAGATATAGAGCCGACATCATCCATATAAAAATCCAAGTACTTAAATAGCATGGATGAGGCACTCAGAACAATTTGTAGTCTTATTTCTCCCGATCTCCTTTTTCACATATCTTCTTGTAAGACTCCTAATGAAGCCTAGAAAATATTGGAAGGGATATTTGGAAAATAAGATGAGATGAGGGGACATATGCTGGAGGTGGATCTTTTCACATTGGATCCAAAAATCTTCGACAATATCCAAGATTTCTTTACAAAATTCAAGGATTTACTGTCGCGACTCAAAGCTTGCGGGGTTGATAAATTGGCGGAGGAGAAACAAATGGTTCTCACCATTCTCTCCAAGCTTGGTCCTGAATTCTATGTATTCATATCCACATTACATACTGTCAGATTCGCCTCTGGATCCACCTGGAAGATGCCTTCTCTTGAGGACTTTATCGAATCCCTGACACAAGAGCAAACCAAGCTCATCAACATGGGCACAATCAAAGGCCCAAGGGCACATGCATTGACTATGCATGATGGAAGCCAAAAATATCATAAATATAAATATAAAGATAAGTGGAAATCTCATGCAAATCTGAAAAATGAAGGGTACACAAAACCCTTCATCAGTGCCTCCGGATCCAAAGGAGAAAATGAAAGAAAAGGAGAGAAATGCATGTACTGTCACAAATGATTCCATTCGGAATCCACATGCATGCAAAAAAAAATAGATCTGATTTCTCAAATACTTCAGCAAAACAACCTTGGAGATCACATCCCCGAGGGTGCAAAGAGGAAGAAGCCAAAAGATCTGAATTTCAAGAAAGGAAATTCTAGCCATGCCTTGATTTCAATCAACTCCTTTCCCGATGCTTGGATCATTGATTTAGGAGCATCACATCACATGGCTGCATCAGAAGCAGTCTATTCTTCTTTGGATGCATGCAAAGTTCCTCCTATTTTGATGGGGGACAACTCTTCTATCGAAGTCACCGGCAAAGGAAGGATTGAACTCACCAACGGAAGCTTCGAGAACATGTTGCATGTTCCCAAACTTTCTATGAACCTTCTCTCCATATATCAGATGAAAAATTCTAGCACTGGAAAGAAAGGCATATTCACACCAAATTTCATGGACATCTACAACATGAAAACCAACTCCAGGGTTGCTACCGGTGAGGTAAATCATCAATCTAGATTGTATACTTTTTCTGAATTCATTGAACCTGATTCTGCTTTACTGCTTACTCATGTTGATGAAAGTAGTAGGATATGGCACGAAAGGTTTGGACATTTGAATTTTAGATACATGCAACAACTTAGCAAGCACAGATTAGTTGATGGTATACCATACATCCATTTATCCAAGGGAGTATGTGAGGGATGTGTTCTCCGGAAACACCCTCAAGAAAAATTCGACAAAGGAAAGTCTCAGCGAGATTTCTAACCTTTAGATCTGATCCATAGTGAGCTCATGGGTTCTTTTACGCATCCATCGATCAAAAAAGTAAGGTTTGTTCTCATTTTTGTTGAGGATTTCTCATGTTTTACATGGATCTACTTTCTCAGGAAAAAATCAGAGATATTTTAACACCTCAAAGATTTCAAAGCCTTGGTTGAGACATAGTCCGGGAAGAAGATCAAAGTTGTTCGAACTGATAATGGAGGAGTGTATTTGAATCATGAGATCCACAATATTTTCCATGAGGCAGGGATTCAGTTGCAACACACAGTTCCCTATACTCCGCAACAAAATGGAGTTGTTGAGCGGAAAAACAGATCTCTAAAGGAGATGGCATCTTGCATGTTGCATGAAAAGTCATTACCACAGAGACTATTGGCCAAAGCACTTAATTTTTCAACATACATCCAAAACAGATCTCCTCATAGATCTGTCAAGGATAATACCTCGTACGAGGCTTAGAGTGGCCTCAAACCGGAAGTGGCCCACTTTTTCATTTTTGGTTCACGTGCATGGGCCTAGATTCCCTCTAAAAAGAGGAAGGCACTTGATCCACAGAGCACTGAGTGCATTTTTTTTGGATACCTCGACGGTGTGAAGGGATATAGGCTTATTGGTCTTTCCTCAGACCGACTCATCATTGACTGTAGTGTCCAATTTGAGGAAAGTGTCTCGCATGTACCTCAACAGCTACATGCATAGACCTTCACTCTTCCACCTATCCGAGATGATGAGAATACACATGTCATCCATTCTTCAGATGAGAGTTCTGATTCAAAGGACTCAGATGATTTAGATTCAGAGTTAGTACAGTCAGATGCAGAGTCAGAGCATCCATATGAAGTTGAAGATCCAGAGTAGAGGCCCAAGTGGGCACAGACTACTCTTCAAGATGCAGGGGATCTCGTTGGTGATCCAGCCGATACAAGGAGGACTCAATCTGATTTAGAGGAGCGTCTTGTTGCACTCACTGCCACTAAACCATTTCCTTCCATGTATATTTTCTTGGTTTCGTCTTCAGATCCATAGTCTTATGGAGAGGCTGTTGGAAATCTCTTTTGGGAATCCTCCATGCAGGAGGAGTACAACTCCCTCCTCGAGAACCAGACTTGGGATCTCATTCCCCTTCCTTCTAGGAGGAAACTTGTCAGATGTAGATGGGTCTATAGGACCAAGAGTGCAACGGATGGACAAATCAATAGATACAAATCCAGGGTTTTCTCCAAAGGCTTTCAGTAGGTTCATGGTATTGACTATGATGAGACCTTCGCTCCAGTAGCGAAGATGGATTCCATACGATTGGCACTTTCCATTGCAGAAACCAAGGGATGGGAAGTCTATCAAATGGATGTGAAGAATGCATTTCTTCACGGTGATCTCTCTGAGGAGATCTACATGGAGCAACCCCAGGAATTTATGCAGGACTCATCTTTGGTATGTCGACTAAAGAAGTCACTTTATGGCCTCAAGCATGCTCTGAGGACATGGTATGCCAAGATGGATTCCTACCTGTTGTCATAGAAATTTGTACGTGGTAAATAATACCTGAATGTCTACTTGATCAGGACGGATGATTCACTTCTACTTTTAGTTCTGTATGTCAATGATTTGTTGATCACCAGCTGCTCGACTTCAGGGATTGCTGCAGTCAAGAGGATTCTACATGACATATTTTTTATGATAGACATGGGTCCACTACACTTCTTCCTTAGACTCGAGATCAGTCAGGATGCATCAAGCATCAAACTATCCCAGGCCAAGTATGCACGAGATCTCCTTGAGAGATTTCACATGGCAGGCTACAAGTCTACTGTGACTCCTTTCCTATCAGAAGTCAAACTTGAGGATGGAGAGGAGACTCCACTTGTTGAAATCAGACTATACAGACAGCTAGTGGGGAGCTTGTTGTATCTCACACACTCCAAACCAGACCTCTCTCATGTAGTTGGTGCAGTTTCCAAGTTCTTGTAGGAGACGCATGAGCTACATTGGAAGGATGCAAAGCGTATCCTTCGATACATATAGGGCACCATCACCTTTGGGAGTCATTATGAATTAGACTCTACATTATATCTCATTGGGTTTACTGATTCTGACTGGGCTGGCGATAACATTGATCACAAGTCCACATCTGGTTACTCACTCAGTCTTGGTTCCAAGCCTATCTGTTGGTCGAGAAAGAAACAAGTTGTCATTTCTCTATCTTCAGCTGAGGAAGAGTACAGAGGGATAGTTAACATAACCATTCAGGCTATGTGGCTACAACATTTTCTCATTGATTTGGGCATTCAGTTTCTTCGGTTGATCATCATCTGGTGTGACAACCAGAGCACTCTGAATTTCTACAGAGATCCAGTTCAGAGGCAGTGGATGAAGAAGCTCGAGATTCACATGCACTACATATGTGACATGGTACAGGAGGCGATCATCGACTTACATTTATGTCCTTCAGCAGAACAGACGATAGACATTTTCACCAAGACCTTCACTGAGCAGAAATTCCATTCTCTGTGAGGTCGTCTTGGAGTGAAGGGCATAGTTGCCTAGCAACTGTAGTTCTTCTTTTTACATACATTGTACCTTGAAGGGGGGGGGGGGGGG
>ML779933.1:17565-65588 GCA_009831015.1 Picea engelmannii | reverse complement strand
AGTAAAACAAAATTGTGATTAGTGATTAGTTATTATTGTTAGTGATTATGGTGTATATGATGATGATTAATGTCTATTGAGATTGAATTTGGTCTATTGACCTTAACAAGGTAAGGGACTACTTGGATTTCTTTAGAGTTTTATCTCTATGTTCGAAAAGTATTAAGAGAAGCGTTCCAAGATCATTATAATTTTGTTGAGTTAGAAGGTCATGGAGGTCGGTAGTGTGACAAATATTTTTAAAATGAGATCTAATATGGTTATATGTTGGAAATTCTAAGAGAAAGTGTTTTTCATCTTCAACCCTCTTAGTGTCACAAAGTAGATAGATTCTTGCATCCCACGTCGTTTTGGGAATTGTCCAATGCCCAATTTCACTATGGAGCCCGTGAGAATATGTTCTTGTTTTGGAAATGTCATTTTTCTTCTTTACACTAGTCAAAACATAGTGTTACAACCTTATTTTCCACCCTAGGGACACATGGAGGACCCATCGATGTTTTATTGCTAAGACACACTCTTCTTCCCTTCATTGACATTGATTTTGAGGGAGGTCGTGCTCCAAGCCATTAGCATAGTGTAACCAATTGCAGGATGCATCACTGGCCCAACAAGTGACTGGTTGTTGGCTACACTATTGACAGCCCATGACCACCCTTGTAGCCTTGTAGATTTGGTGAGTTTCAAGGAGATCAACGCTAGGTGAGTTGTTTCTCTCATGATATGAGCTTAGAAACTCTCAATCCAGTTGAGGTTCACTAAGTCTTAGAGATCTAGAAGCATCCTCTAACCTCCTCCACCAATCCATATAAAGAAATCCTTCCAAGGGTAAGAGGAGGAATCATTCACAGGTACATGCTGCAGAAATTTAGAGGAGCTCTTCTATAGAGATCATTCTTCATATCAGGTCATCCTTTCTTTTGTGAGGGCCAAGGAGGAGCTAGAGTAAGGATCCAAGAGGACTGCATCATGACTCAAAGTATGACTACATTGATGTATTTGTCCTTCATTTGATATATATATATATATATATATATATATATATATATATCATGTTGCAGAAATTTAGAGGAGCTCTTCTATAGAGATCATTCTTCATATCAGGTCAGCCTTTCTTTTGTGAGGGCCAAGGAGGAGCTAGAGTAAGGATCCAAGAGGACTGCATCATGACTCAAGGTATGACTACATTGATGTATTTGTCCTTCATTATATATATATATCAAATGAAGGACCTAAGTGTTTTCCCCTTCCCAGATATGTTGTATTCATCCTTGTATGGTAGGTATGATCTTGCCTTGGGTAGATTATATTAGATATAGAATATATTTGGATCTATTAATGCTTGAAACCGTTTGTATATTGGCATTTGTTTCTCATTTGTGTGCAGGAAGCAGATGTTAAATTCTAGAAGTGTCCTTAGACAAGTACTTTTATTGATTACAGAAAATATTATTACATAGTGGGAGAGAGGCAAAGCATATATATAACCTCTCAAACCTTATTTAAATATGCCAATTTTCTTTGACCAACAACTCAAGGATAATCACTATGACAATGATGTGACAAGGCCAACCTATCTCCTAGGAAAGACACAACTTCTAGAACAACTTTATTTATCTAGGGAAAATACATATTTAAATCAACTTTAGGATTACTAGGCTAACAACATATTGCATGAGGTGGAGCTAGATCTTCGAAGCTGGGTCACCTAGGATATGTAAGGACAACCGCTAGTTAAAAAGGTATGCCTCTCTTCCCTCTGGTGTAAAAGGAATGAAATATGATTAGATCTAGGGAAACCTCATAGTTATCTATCCTATTATCTTTCTTGGATCAAGGGAAGATCCAAGGGAGGTATTGTTTATCTGTAGGTGAGATTTATCCACAACAGAATGGGTGAATCCACTAGGAAAGGATATTTGATTCTTCCTTAGATTTGGAATTTTTTCCTTCCTCATTGATTTCTGACACTTTTATGTAGCTTAGCGATCTTCCTCGTTACTATCTAGGTGGTCAAATTCATGAGATCTGTCAAATCTGAACCAAATCTAGTACTTTTCCCATTTTTTCTTAGTAGTCGTGGATGGGATTTGAATACCATAGTTTCCTGTCATGGGATGCATAAATGACATAAGATGACTGATTGTATTCCCTCCCCCTACAACTCACAACCTCCCCTATAGGTGCATAGAAAAAGGCCTATAAAGTGCAAAAAGAATCCATTTTTCATGATTTTTTTTTCTATATTTTTTCTTGGGAACCCTAGGAACCATTTTATTTGGAAAGAGAGCCTTTATTACTTAGTATTTGAAGGGATTTTTTATTATTCTTTCCATGTTATAGAATAGGAGAAAGGAAAAAATCATCTACGACTGCCTACTAAAGGTGATTTTTTGGGATTTTTTTCCATTTTTCTTCAGATCTGTTCTGGGATTGGGATTGGACTTGGGAGAATGAAAGTTATTTGTAGTCTATAATTTGACCCTTATATAGTCCTATTTTCTTGTGTGTGTCTTAAGTGGATTTAAAGTTTTGTTTCTTGGAGTGCATTTTTTGTGCTTTGTGCTTGCTTGAGCTTGTTGACTGGTGAACAATGATATAGGAAGCCCCTTTTGCAGATATCGTTGTGTGTTGTATTTCCTTTTTTGTATGGTTCATATGTGAAATTGGAAATTTTGCATGCCACTATTAGGTCTCTTTCGAATTTTTTGTGTGCATTGTTGTCTTTTAAGATCTAAGAGTGTTTAGGATTGATGGTTCATTGGAATTGAGTGATTGTTGTCTTGTTTTTAAATTGAGATAAAGAAACCTATTGTTCCTTCCCGTAGATAGTTTTCATAGAAGAAGATAAATTTTCATTTCTTGAATTTTCATTCTTTGTCTTTATTTGGGTTTGGAAAAAGTATCAAACATCATCTTATGCATTCCATACATTTTTGAGTAATCAATATCCATAAAAAGAAAAATAACTTAATCTAAAATCTACTAGACTATATTTCTTCATAAAAAACAACATTAGATGGGATTTAGGGCCTTGGTGTATGATTAGAGAGTAAATTTTCCAAGGCCACCTAAACTAAACATAGAAGTCACTGGTGAGAGTACAAATCCATTGTCACAACGTGTGTGTGGAGAATATCCTCTAACATAAAAGTTAAGCATGAGGTCACATTTGGGAAAGTAGGGTGATATCCCTGTTATCCCCAATTCCTAGGGATAACTAAGAAGATGATGTCTTGAGGCCCTCAGATTGTAGACATGGAGTATCGAGAGACAACTTTACCAGTAGTGTCCACTTGCACAAATAGAGGCTCGCTTTGCCACCATAAATCTCAGGTTTTTCATGAGGGTATCTTCCACCTTAGCTTTCTTCCAGACGACATTGGGTCTTGCTCCATGAGGTACAAGCTAGGTATTATGGTGAGTGCCATTTCAATATTTGAGGAATTTGAGTTTGTTTCATTTTAAACTACTTTTGATTATGTAATGTCTACCTGGAAATTATGTTATTTTCCTTTTTTCACCTTGGTGGTTGACATTGCTCCCTAGTAAGTGGTCACCCTTAGGGTTAGGTTTCTATTGGGATGTCCTCTTGACAGGTCATCATACCATTCTCGACCATTCTTTCCACTTTCCACACTTAATCCCCTCGTATCCTTATCTTTTGGGATTTTCGGCTGTACTGACCTGAGAAGGGATTGTCCTCATTTCATGGTAAGAAGGGGTTGAAGGCCTAGAGGCTTGTGGCTAGAAAAAAATAAAATAAAATCATGAACCTTCTAGATGCTCACCTAGGGATCCCGAGGAAAATGAAATATCTCCCATAAGAAACTAGTGGGACCCTTAAAAATAACTAATACAAAATGCCAACCAAGGTGGGGCATGTGTGAGAAATGTTTTTCATGCTTAGGTAGAATCCCCACACATTTTTTTCAACTTGGAGAATCATGATGTGACCAAGGTAGATTCAAAGTGGGAACTATTTTTCATGCTTAGGTAGAAGCCCCACCTTGGCTTCAGCTTGGAAACATCTTAAAAGAACAAAAGGAAACAAATGGGCTTGGAAAAAGGTTTCATTGGAAATGAAGGTGCAACACACCCTCCATAAAGGCACCCTTAAATGATATACTAATATCCCTTGTTTTTCATGAACTCCATGACCAAAATTATTTCCCCCATGCATGTCACTTTTTCCACATGACCTAGAGAGGGGTCCCCTTGGGAAACACTTTTAAACTTGAGGTATGATTCACTCAATAGGTCACTTTGTCAACCCTCCCATACCTAAACTTGGAAAATTGCATAAGTTCTTTGAGCACTTGTTTATTTTGAGGAGGTGGTTTTGATGTGCATGCTTAGATGGCTCTTTTATTGACTTTATTTACTTATCACAATGCATTTGACTTGAGATCCTTGGAGTTCATATTCATTGTCTTTGGAGGACCTAGTTGGTGGACATATTTGGAAGAAAAATCATATCTTGGGCTTCCTTGGGGCTTGAAGCCCATAGGTTGGATACCATGTGTAGTATTCCAGATATAAAATAGTATGCATGACAAAATTATTTTAGCTAGAAATGGCAGAACAACAATGATATAACCAGAACAATACCAGAATAATACCAGAATAACACTAGAAAGAACACGTTGATTAATGATAGCAATGTTCACTTTCCTCTTTGAGTGGGAAACCTCCAACATAGCAGATCTCTATTACAATATTATCTAATACAAGACTTCTCATACCCTCTACTCCTATTTATACTAAATATGTCTATCCAAAAGAAAAATATAGAGGAAGATCCTTCTAGAAGCGAAAGCTTTTATTAGGTCTTCTTACATTTTACTTATTCTTCCTTGTTGCTAGGACTTATTAATATTGTCCTTTATTACATGGAAATATATTATTCTACCTATGTGAGGGGTTAGGGAGTTTAGGTTCCTAACATGTCCTCCCCCTTAAAAACAACCTTGTCCTCAAGGCTTGAGATGAGGAAATTGTTGCAGAATGGTAGTTGGTTCCCAAGTGGCATCTGTTGGAGTTGTATCTTTCCACTGTATTAAAACTTCCTTGATGGTGCGTTGATGCAGACGACACTCACACTGTTCCAAAAATGATTGTGGTTGCAACCAAATGGATCCTTCTTCATTCAACTCGGGAATGATGGTTTGAGTTTGAAAATTCATTCCAATCACTTTCTTTAAGCAGGAGACATGAAAAAAAGGGTGGATCTTAGAATGATTGGGAAAAGATAACTGATAGGCCACCTGTCCCACATGCTTGAGAATGGTATAAGGACCATAAAATTTGGGTGCCAGTTTCTGAAAATGGTCAGCCTTAACGAAATTTTGCTTATAAGTAGGGATGATTTTAAAGATGGAGATTTATTTTAAAATGTAGTAACCTTGGAAAATCTTACTAATCCTTTAGATGACAACTATAAATGTTTGGCGATATTTTTGTAAAAATATTCAAATTTCTAATGATTTTATATAATTTGTATTAAAATTTGGTGATTTTTAAGGTAAAATAATTTTATCCTATAAAATTTGGGCGAATCATTTTTAGAATAACGAATCATTTTTTGGGAAAGACCATGGAAAATTAGCCCATGAGTGAAATTTAGCCCCTTAAATCATCCCTGCTTATAAGGTTGCAATAGAATAAACACATGGTCTCCTTCAACAAATTGATGTTCAGAGAAACGTTGATATGCTTGTTGCTTCATGTGATTCTGGTCCATGACCAAATTCTCTTTGAGGGTACAAATAATAGCTTCTAGAATTGTAAGCATTGTTGGATTACTAAGAGTGGGGGTGAATTAATAATAGATCAATATAATCCTTTTTAACCATATAATCCAAGTGTTATATCATTGTAGCATTATCATCCAATAACTGTAGAGTAAATAAAAAATGAACAAGTGAATAATCATACACATACATAGTACACCAGTGTTTTACATGGAAAACCAAAGTGGGAGAAAACCATGGAATGTTTTTTCTTAAATGTATTGAAGAATTACATTCATTGGAAGCACCAACTTCCTTTGTTTTCCAACTGCAATTGGAAGGAGGCTCCAACCCCCCAGTTTCTCAGGCTACAACATGAGGGAAGCTCCAACTCCCCAATTCTCTGGCTACAACCAGAAGGAGGCTACAACCCCCTAAGTTCTCCGGCTACAACCGTAAGGTGGCTACAACCACCTATCCTTTCCCCGTCCAACCTCCCTAAAGTAGAAGTAGAATGATGAAACTGTTGTCACACTATCACTGTGAGATATACTGTTGTGCAACTGTATCAACCTGTACCACTGACCTGCATCCAACTTGTACAACTTCCATGTAATCAATTTGTACCTGAACTAAACATGTATCAACAAAAATACAACAGGTACGTGACCTATAGTGTTGCGACATGCGTATGTACGTGCCCTATCTATTATGAAACCCACACATGTACGCAACCAAACTGTTATGCAACATGTGTATGCCTTTTGAAAAACTAGGGTTTTTATTCTTCTGGGAAATTCCGACCCTATGTAACTTGTTTCAGATATATCTCTAACTTGTCACCGTATCCAGACTGTAACTATACCCCATGAATGCATCCTCATACATAACCTTTACCCAAAGAATATATATCTCTCTCTAGTCATGTGCCATATAGGTGTGTGTAATCATGAACAAGTATAATAACCCTCACATGATCTAGTCATCAAACCCTTTCTGATATTCAACCTCTCAATACATCAACCACTTCACAAATACAAGATATCAACCATGTACCATAAACCCTTAGCCATATGCCAAGATATACAAGATGTGCCTCAACAAAAAGTATCAATGATAAATATACCAGCATTGTATTTTTGTAGATCTGACTTATGGACAAGATACCATGTAGACACTAGTATCTTTAGGGAGAATCCTCAAATCTCCATAACCATTTCTCAAGCATACATCAAAATCCAACTATTCATAAAAATAAGACATACCTTTTGAACCAATGGATATATCTGATGTATCTGAGCACTGTAGACCTTCCTGGGAGCTTGATCTCAGAATCTAGAACCTCGTCATCTTCATCTTCTCAAGTTTCCGTGGATTTACCAACATGTACACACCCTAATACGCTACCAGCCTGCGTACGTATGCACCCTAACACAATGTCATCCAATGTATACCTCAGTATGTACACACCCTAATACACTGTCAGCCCCCATACACCTCAAAAAATAGGGTTTTTTAGTATGCATTATAATTTTGAGAGTTTCATCGTCGAAACCTTCGTACTACCTCAAAATTTTTCAACTTCAGATGTATCAATGAGTACTTGCAATAAGCCTCACACAACAATAGATATTCAATGTGTTCAACTGTAATTAAATGAGATATCTTTGCCTCTTATTTATACTTTCATGTAGCATTACACTTTCCTTATTTTAGGGAGTTCTCCATTTACTTTATTATTTAAATAATTTCTTTTTGCAAACACTTTGACTTTTAGGGGCTTCTATATGACTCATGAGGGTCCTCCAACTTCACATGGCCATAACTCTCTAACCGTGAGGAGTTATGTGACATTGCACATACCATCAGAAATGGCATGGCAAGCACTATCCATCTAGGATAATTTCATTGACAAATTCACTGACCTTCATCTAATTATTTCACAATTAATCACGAGTTCTCTAACCATACTTCTAGGATAACTCAATCAACAAAGCATCTTCTCGCAAGGGATTTCACCATAAGGGTACCACTTTGGAGTTCATCCATTTGTACTTATTATCAACCAATACAAGACAATAATGAGTCATCTTTACATCAAACAAACTTGGGTCCATTACCCAAACCTTTGTGCTACCAGACTTTCTTCAAGGGTTGACATCAATGAAAACCGACCTTAATCAACAATATCCCCCTTTGGCATTGATGGAAACACTCTGATTTAATACTAAATTCGTATCACTCATGCTCCCCCTAGAACCATGCCTATGTCCTCTACATATCTATGACCTTTTCTCCCCCTGGAAACATGCCTCTGTCCTCTGCATCTGATAAATCTTTCCCCCTTTTTCATCAATGAAAAAGGTATCTCTCCATTCGGGGTTTCTCCCCCTAACTGAATTGTCCTCTTTATGGTGCTTCCTTGTGTACATATAAGACATATAAGACAAGCATTCAAAAGCATTAACTTTGGACTAGAAATAACTCTGAGTCTCTGGCGAAGATACTCAAAGGCTTCCCGTGGAAGTGGTTTTGTAAAGATGTTTGCCACTTGTTCTTATGTGCTCACATACTCAACTCTGATGTTCTTTTCTACAACCTATTCCTGTAGAAATTGATACTTGATTGGAATGTGCTTCATCTTGGATTGCATCACCAGGTTCTTTGAGATACTGATGGGACTTCTATTATCACAATATATTGGAATGGGCTCATCATAATCAACCTCTATACCATTCAGAGTTTATTTCATCCAAAGAACCTATGTACAACATGTTGTTGCTGCATAATATTTGTCCTCGGCTATAGATAAAGATATCGATGATTGTTTCTTGCTTATCCATGATAGGAAAAAATCACCCAAGTATAACGATGCTCCACTGGTGCTTCGTTGTCATCAATACAACTTGCCCAATCTACATCTATGTAGGCAATAAGTGATAGATCGTTTCCTTTTGGGTACCATAATCCAAACTCTTATGTTCCTTTGAGATATTTGAAAATCCTCTTCATTGCTAATACATGTGATTACTTTGTTTTTTCTTGAAATCATACCACCTGTCCAACTGCCTGCATTACATCTGGTCTGGATGTTGTCACATATAGTAGGCTACCAATCATTGACCTGTATTGCCTTTGATATGTAGACTTTGAATCATCATCTTTGCTCAACTTTCAACTGGTTTGCATGGGAGTGATAACTGGTTTTCAATATTCCATTCTGAACCTCTTTATCATTTCTCTGATATACTTGGTTTGAGAAATAAAAATTCCTTGGTTTCTTTGACGTGTCTGAAGTCCCAGAAAGAAGGATAGTTCTCCAAGTAATGAATTCCAAATTCATTCTGGATATCCTTTGCAAATTTTTGGCTTAGCCTGTCATCATCACTACCAAAAATAATATCATCAACATAAACTTCAACTAATAAAATATTAGCTTGACTTACCTTGATGTATAGGTTGTTGTCTACACTTCCTTTTATGAACTCTTCCTACTGTAGATATTTATCTAGTCTAGAGTACCATGCTCTAGGACCCTGTTTTCGACCATACAAGGCCTTCTTTAATTTACACACATAATCTACATTCTCTGACAACTGAAATCCTTCTGGTTGTTCAATGTAGACTTCTTATTCAAGTTCCCCATTCAGAAATGATGATTTTACATCCATCTGATACACTTTAATATTTTTGGAGTATGCATAAGTTAAAAGAAATCGGATTTCTTCCATTCTGGAAACTGGGGAAAATGTCTCTTCAAAGTCAATTCCTTCAACCTGTGGATATCCTTTGCATACCAATCTAGCTTTGTTCCTTGTAACCTGTCCATCTTCATTCAATTTATTCATGTATACCCACTTTGTGTCGATCACATTCTTATCCTTTGGTATTGGAACCAATTCCCAAGTGTCATTTTTCTCTATTTGATCCAATTATTCATCCATGGCCTTATTCCAAAATTCATCCTTGATGGCCTCTTCAAAATAGGTTGGTTCAATCGTAGATGTGAGTGCTAGGTGTGTTTGTTCTAGTGAACGCATTCTTCTTCTAGTCTCAACTCCTTCATCTTTGTTTTCGATAATCTAATATGAAGGATGCTTCTTTTGTACTCATCTGCTAGGTGTCTTTGGGGGCACTTGCTGAACTTTCTCTTCTACTTCTGTCAGATCCTCTTCATCTTCCCCTTCTTTTTCATATTTTTTTTCTTCTTCGTAAAGCTTTTCCATTGATTCATTTTCTTCTTCATTTAATTATTTTCTACCTATTTCATCAATTGTTACATTGATGCTTTCCACAACTTTGTTCAATATGAGTTTGTAACACTCGTATGATTTCCTTGTACTTGAGTAACCAGAAAGTACTCCTTTGTCCACACGAGAGTCAAACTTTCCCATTATGCCATATTCTCTTTTGATGTAGCATTTGATTCCAAAAACTTTGAAGTGCTTCACATTTGTTGGTCTTCCTTTCCATAGCTCGTAGGGAGTTTTGTCAGTGTTGTTTTTGAACATTACTCTATTTTGAATGTGAACTGTTGTATGCACTGCATGTGTCCAAAAAATATCTGTCAATTTCAAATCCATTAACATTGTTCGAGCCATTTCCTGTACGGTCATGTTCTTTCCTTCAACAACTCCATTCTGTTGAGGTGTCCTAGCAACAGAGAATTGCCTTTTTATTCCATAACTGTTGCAGTATTCCATAAATTCCTTTGAAGTGAACTCTCCTCCATTATCAGATCTCAAGCATTTGATTTTTGAATCCATCTTATTTTTAATCATTTCCTTGTAGATCTTGAATTTTTCAAAAACTTTTGACTTATTCTTGAGAAACAAAACTGCAGTCATTCTTGTATAATCATAAACTAATAACATAAATGTTTTCTCACCTTTTAAACCCTTTGTTGTAGTTGGTCCAACTGGATCAGCATGTACAATTTCCAGTGGTCTTGTTGTTGAATATTCCTTTGATTTGAACCTGGTCATTGTTTTATTTCCTTGTTGACAATGTTTGCATAAAGTGTTGGTTGGTTTCATGATCTGGGAAATTTCTCTGATTGGTTCTCTTTGGATGAATTTGACAAGGTTATCAAAATGTATGTGACCCATTATTCTGTGCCATAGCCAACTTTCATCTTCCTTTCCTAGACAACACTTTTCATTTCCAATTTCACTTAACACATATATGTTGCTTGAAGTTCTCGCAGCTGTAGCAATCAATTTTCCTGAACCTTCTATTCTTATCTCACACTTTTGTGAATCGAAAGTAACTTTATGACCTTGGTAACACATTTGACTCACACTTAGAAGGTTATGTTTCATATATTCTACTAGTAGAACATTTTCTTCCTTTGTATTCTTGTTCCCAATTATTATTGTTCCTTTTTCAATGATTTTAGCTGAATCATCATTTTCAAAGGAGACTGACCCATCTCTTTCCTTTCTTAATGTAAGAAACCTGTCTCTATCACCTGTCATGTGTTTTGAACAACCACTGTCAACATACCAACCATGTTATTTCTGTTTATATTGTAGAGAGAGTGTGCATTCTTCATTTCTCTATTGCTTCTGCTTTCTTATCCATGTCCTTTTTTTGAGGTTTCTGTATGTGATTGTTGTTGTTTTGTTGCAGTTCTCTAGGAGGGATTGTCATTCTGCAATATTTGGCCATGTGTCCAAAGTTGTTACACTTGTAGAATTCCACTTCAGTTCTCAAAGATTCAAACCTATTGTAACTTCTTATTTGTGTTTCAATAGGCCTTCTTGGATAACCCTTTTGTGTATGAATTTCAATTTTTTTTATGTTCCTGTTGTTAGCTCTGCAATTCACAGCTTTATGTCCAAAATTATTACATGCATAACATAAACCAAAAAATATATTTTGATACCTAGGAGTTGAATATCTTCTGGAAGGAGGTGCTCTTATGAATCCTTCTTCTTCCTGAGGACTATATGTTTATGTCGATCGTTGATTCTGAAATCTGAATCTTCTCGGCGGAGGAGTGTCCCTCTAATTTTCTCTTTAGACCTTCCTATCCCCTTTGATTGTTTCTGCATAAATTTTTGTATTTGTTTCTTGTTCTATTGTTTTGGATATTGATCCCTTTTCTATCTGATTGTATCCAAGTCTGGACTTTTCATGATTAGGCCTTTGACTGTTGATAATGTAATTCAAAACATTTGAGTTGTTCTACATATTTTTCTTTTGAAGATCCTTTCTTAATGTGACAATTTCTTCTTCCAAATTTTCAATGATCCCGTCTCTTCCTTCTAGTTTTTCTTTGAGTGCTTCTTCAATTCTTTTATCTTCTTCAATTTGAACCTTCAAATTTGTGATCATTTGTTCTAATTCTTGAGTGTCTTCATTCTTGTCTAGTTCTGCTTGTAGCTTCTTGTTTATCCTCTTTTCTCTTCTGATAACTTCTATGGAACTCAAAAATTCCTCTTGGTAGTCAACTTCTACCTCTTCAATTTCTTCTTCGACTTCTTCATATTCTTCTTCAGCTTCTTCATATTCTTTTTCGGAGTCTTCTTCTACTGCCATGAATAGAACTCTTTCTGTCTCACTGTCACTGAATTCACCTTCATTTGATGATGATATGACTTCTTTGGTGCATAAGATTTTCTTGAAAACTTTCTTTGTGGTTCTTTTGCCTTTATATGTTTGTTTGATTTTTGAGTAACCTTCATCATTTCTCTTTTTCTTATTAGGACATTTGTTAGAAAAATGAACAATACCATCACAATTAAAACAAATTAAAGGAATCTTACCTCTATACCTATCGTTGGTTCCCTTGTTCAGTCTTTTGACAAAGTTGGCCGCTTCTTCATCATATTTTGAGACGTCACTATTGTTGCTATGTTATTTTTCTTTTTACTTTTCCTTTTACTTTGATCTTTTGGATTCGTTTAATGATGCTTCTTTTAGATTTGGATTTTCCGGTTTAGTTATCATTTCATATGATGTGAAGATTCCATGTAGTTTGTCCATGGTTATTGAGTTTAGATTTTCTCTTTCTTCTAGTGTTGATATCTTAGGGTCAAATATCATAGGAAGAGATCTTAGTACCTTTTGAACAATTACAGATTCTTCGATTTCTTCTCCCAATCCCATGATTTCATTTATTGTTTCATCAAATCATAATAATTAGGCTGCAATATTCTCATCTTCTTTCATCTTTAGTTGTTCGAACTGACCTCTGTAATTTTGAAGCTTTGCTACTTTGACTTTTGAATCTCCTTCATAAATATTTCGAAGTTTTCTCCAAATCTCTTTAGCGGATTTACAATGTGCAACATTGGCGAATATCGTTTCACCAAGACCATTCAGAAGTGCATTTTTGTCTTTGGAATTATTCTAACCGAGTTTCATTGCTTTGTCATTTGTTGGCAGAACTATTGGTACTTTGTATCCATCTACAATTGATTGCCAAATTTTAAATCCATGTTCTTGTATATATGTCTTCATCCTTATGCTCCAAAAAGCATACTTTTTTCCATCAAATTGTGGTATTCCATTTTTATACAAGTTGTTTCTCTCCATGATCTACCTTTCAGTGGTTAAACTTATTTTTGAAGAAACCTGCTCTGATACCAATTGTTGGATTACTAAGAGGGGGGGTGAATCAGTAATAGAGAAATATAATCCTTTTTAACCATATAATACAAGTGTTATATAAATGTAACATTATCATCCAATAAATGCAGAGTAAAGAAGCAATGAACGAATGAACAATCATACACATACACATTACACCAATGTTTTATGTGGAAACCCAAAGCGAGAGAAAACCATGGAATACTATTTCTTACATGTATTGAAGAATTACATTCATTGGAAGTACCAACTTCCTTTGTTTTCCAAATGCAACTAGAAGGAGGTTCCAACCCACTAGTTTCTCAGGCTACAACCTGAGGGAAGCTCCAACTCCCCAATTCTATGGATACAACCAGAAGGAGGCTACAACCCCCTAAGTTGTCCGACAACAACTGGAAGGTGGCTACAACCACCTATCCTTTCCCCATTCAACTTACCTAAAGTAGAAGTAGAATGATTAAACCGTTGTCACACTATCACTGTGAGATATACCATTGTACAACTGTATCAACCTGTACCATTGACCTGCATCCAACCTATACAACTTCCCTGTAATCAATCTATACCTAAACTGAACATGTATCAACAAAAATACAATAGGTATGCGACCTGTAGTGTTGCAACATGCATATTTACATGCCCTATCTATTATGCAACCCACATATGTGTTATATTCTTTTTCGGGCACACAGGGGGGTTTGGGGGCAGCTCCCCCGACAAACGTTTTTCTACCTCATGAAATGTGTCACATATTCTGGTGGTTTTTTGGCACATGGTTTCTTTGCCAATGGTATTCTATTTTCGCTTAAGGAATTAGGGTTGTTGACTAATCTAGGTCATTGGGTTAGGGTTTTGGATGTCATTGGCTCCTATATGTATATTCTATTGTAAACAATGTATCACTATGAATGAATATAGAATATGTTGGTTTTCCTAGTTTGTCTTTCCAGGAACTCTCTGTGTAATGTTTGTATTTTCCATTGTATCTTTTCTATTGTTTTATTGAAAATTTGTTTGCAGTAAATATTGTACAAGTTTAAAATCTACAATATGTACACGACCAAACTGTTATGCAACCTACGTATGCCTTCTGAAAAACTAGGGTTTTCATTCTTCTGAAAACTTCTGACCCTGTGTAACTTCTTTCACATAGATCTGTAACCTGTCACTATATCCATATTGTAATTGTACCTTGTGCATGCATCCTCATACGTATCCTTTACCCAAATCACACATATATATCTTTAGTCATGTGCCATATAGGTGTGTGTAATCATGACAAGTATAATAAACCTCACATGATCTAGTCATCAAACCCTTTCTGATATTCAACCTCTCAATACATCAACCACTTCACAAATACAAGCTCTCAACCATGTACCACAAACCCTTAGCCATATGCCAAGAAATACAAGATGTGTCTCAACAAAAAGTATCAATCATAAATATACCAGCACTATATTTCTGTAGATCTGACTTATGCAGAATATCTCATGCAGCCACTAGTCTCTCTAGGGAGAATCCTCAAATCTTCATAACAATTTCTCAAGCATACATGAAAATCCAACTATTTATAGAAATAAGACATACCTTTTGAACCAATGGATAGATATGATGTATTTGAGCACTGTAGACCTTCCTGGGAGCCTGACCTCAGAATCTAGAACCTTTGCATCTTCATCTTCTCAATTTTCCATGGCATTACCAATGTGTACACACCCTAATACACTTCCATTTGACGTACGTACACACCATAATACACTGTGAGCCCGCATATACCTCAATATGTACTCACCCTAATACACTGTCAACCTATGTACACCTCATAAAATAGGGTTTTTTAGTATTCATTGTAATTTTGAGAATTTCTTAGTCAACCCTTCGTACTACCTCAGACTTCTGCAACTTTAGATGTATCAATGAGTACTTACAATAAGCCTCACACAACAAAATATATTCAATGTGTTCAAGTGTAATTAAATGAGAGAGATTTGTCTCTTATTTATAATTTCATGTAGCATTACACTTTCCTTATTTTAGGGAATTATCCATTTACTTTATTAGTTAAATAATTTATTTTGCAAACACTTTGACTTTTAGGGGCTTCTATATGACTCATGAGGGTCCTCCAACTTCACATGAACATAACTCTCTAACCGTGAGAAATTATGTGAAGTTCCACATACCACTGAAAATGGAATGAAAATAATTATCCATTTAGGATAGTTTCACTGAAAAATTCACTAACATTCATCTCATTATTCCACAATTAAGCATGGGTTCTCTAACCATACTTCTAGGATAACTCAATCCACAAAGCATCTTCCCGTGAGGGATTTCCCCATAAGGGGACCACTTTGGAGTTCATCCATTTGTACTTCTTATCATCCATGACAAGACAATAATGAGTCATATTCACATCAAACAAACCTGGGTCCATTACCCAAACCTTTGTGCTACCGAACTTTCTTCAAGGGTTGACATCAATGACAACCAACCTTAATCAAAAAGTGTTTGGTGAACCACCTAGACCTTCGAGACACATGGAAGGTATGAGAGAGTTGGAGGTGTATTTTTTCCATATACTACTTCAAAAGGAGTCATGTGGGTAGTTGTATGGTAAGAAGTGTTGTACCACCATTCAACTAGTGGTAACCATTGAGCCCACCAATTTTTCCTTTCCGATGAAAAACACCTAAAATATGTTTCCAAACACTTGTTGTCAATGTCATTCTGACCATCAGTTTATGGATGACAAGCTGTGCTGAGATGAAATTGGGTGCCCTGTACCCTGAACAATTGTTACCAAAAATTGTTGGTGAAAGTGGGGTCTCGATCATAAACAATCGAATGAGGCATGCAATGAATCTTGAAGACCTTCTCCATGAAAATTTAAGCCACAATGGAGGTTGTAAATGGGTGTTGAAGAGAAAAAAAATGAACATACTCAAAAAGAAGATCAACAAACACCATGATGACTAATTTACTGCCCAATTTAGGTAAGCCCATAATAAAATCCATAGAGATATCCCTCCAAATAGGAGGTGGAATCAGAATTAGTTGTAGTGTTCCAGGAGATTTGATTGTTTATCCCTTGTTGCATTGACAAAAATCACATTCTGCCACAAAATTACAAACGTCTTGTTTCATACCATCCCCAAAAAAAGAACGCTTGACCCAATTATAGGTTTTGGTAAACCCTGAGTGCCTAGTTGTGGGTGTAACATGAAGCTCAGATAGTACCATGGATATAAGTTGTGACTATTGATGCAGGAGAATCGCGCCACCTCAGCAGTGCACTGGCATTCCAACACAATCAACGCGCATTTCAGGAGAAAGAGAGACATTGAATCTCTCACAATTTTAAAATTGAAATCATATCCCATGGGGTTTTTCATTGTAAGTATTTTAATGCCGAACCATGCCTTTGTACAGGTAGTGGATAGATCACCTTAAATGGTTGATTGTAAAACAAGTCTTGGTCTGAGTCAGACTAGACATTCATTTATGTAATGAGTCGTAGGAGTTGGTGTTGTAGTTGAGATAGTAATGGCACTAAGGCGGTGAAGAGGATAAGCTCGTAGAGCCCTCTTTGGGTAGATGAGAGAGAGATGAGAGGGAGATTGGAGGGGGATCTTAGGTCTGGGTAGAGAGGCCTTCGAGGTAGAAGTTCTGAGAGAGAGGGAACTTGAGAGAACTAAGACTCTGAGCAGTCCAGTTTTTGTAATCATCTATATAGATACACAGAGATAATAGAAAAGCAGTTTTTCCTACATATTGTTGTGCATGTGTTTATGTGTTCATGAATGAATGTTGTAAGTGTATGTTAGATTTCATTTACAATAGAAATATATATTTCTCTATCTTTGATTGAGTTGAGTAATTTCATTTTGGGTTCTTTAGGCTGTGCAAGGAGTGCATAACAGAACGTTGGAACTTTTGTAGCCAGCGTAAGGAGTGAGCATCTAAATCTCTCTATCAAGTTCAGAGAAGAACGTGTCAAGCGAGCACACCCAGATAGTTTGAAAACTCAAGAATATCCTCAGATTTATTGAATACTCGAGAGGGAAGACTGTGCAGAGAAGGCACAAAGAAACAAAACTACTAAAGGTTTTGTAGAGCTCTTCCAGGTGGGCATCGAGCAAGAGAAAAGAGTGCACCAGAGGAATTTTATTTCGAGTTCAGAGATAAGAGAAGTGTCAGAGAAGACACTTACAAAGTTGCTAAATACTATGTAGGCTCAACAAGGTGTGCTTGAGCGAGAATTTTCTAGGAGGGAATTTATATCCTTTCAAGGAGTGAAAGGGGACAGAGTTGTTGAATACTCTAGAAAAAGACCTGTGCAAGGGGGCACTAGGCCAACACTCAGACGAAGTGTTGAGAGAAAACCATATGAAGGCTGGTTGAAGTGCAAGAAGAATGCACAGAGTGAACTTGTTTCAAGTTACAAAGCTCAGGAGGTCGAGCGCAAAGTGTGCTAGGAGGACCACCAGAAGTCTTCAAAGGAAGTAGAAGGGTTGAGTCCCTTACAGACTGAGCCAGCTGAAAGCTTGGAAGAGATAATGCTTTTAAGAAAAGTAAGCAAGACCAAGAGTTGATTCTGCAGAAGGAAGAAGTTTGAAGGGCGAGACCTTCGAATGACTAGAAATATTCTAAGTTAGAAGATCAAAGTTCAGGAGAGTTAGCGCCAAGGATTTGGCTGGAACTTGTTAAGGATCCAAATGGATGGCACAAAATATTTGAGGAGGAAGTGTCGATAGACAAAAGCCATGGGATCAAGAGAAGTTGCGAGGAGAATAATGATGGGTGTCATTTAACTCTAAAATCCTTGGAGGAATGGGAGTCGTCGATCCAAAAGAGATCTGAACCATTGGTTCATTTCGTGGGATCGAATATCAGGAGTTGGGAGGAAAAACGTCCTTAGTTTCCAAAGTCGCGACATGCGAACTCGCGATACGATTGCAACTGTAGATCGTGGGATGATTTGGACTTTCTGATCAGAGTCTAGATAGGCGAGAACATGCACAGGGGGGGATCTTATCTGGACTGTTGGATCTGAGCATGTGGACCGATAGTCACTGGATTCGGAGGAATGTGCACGAGAGAAGTTCTGAAATGATTAGAACCGTCCATCGTCTTAGAAGATAGGTGGTGGCAGTTTTGGGTGTTCGTGGAATTGAACATCAGGATATTTTCAAGGAGCGGAGGAGAAAACTCACGAAAGGAGAGTTCACGAAATCATCAGAACCGTCCATCAAAAGGGACACGTGGCGAGTAGTCAAAATTTTGCTGACTCGCAACTCGAAGGAGTCAACGGGAAAATCCTTGAGAACTTTCGACAGTAGAAATCACGATAGAATCTAGGCCGTTGGATCGATCAAGGCTGTGGACTGTTGATCTAGTGTTCTGAAATATCGACATTTCTAGAGTCGGGAGATTGGACATGACTCGCATCGGGAATTCCCGATACATGAAATTGTGATTAGATCTGAGCCGTCAGATCATAAGGGATAGTGAACGTTTATCTGGGCAAGTGGATTTCAGAAGTTCGAGGATCGTTCTTTTGGAGGAGAAGCATTGGGTTGAGTTCCAACTTCGCAAAACGTGAAGTCCCGACGCGCTCGGAGGGTTAGCTCCAGGTCACAGGACAGGGTCACATGGAGAAAACCTAAGGGAGGCGCTAGAGCCCGTTAAGCCCTATTTCGGGTTTTTGGACTTGAAGGAGTCAGCAGACTCAACAACAGGATTCTCAAAGTCACGAATTTCGACGCGCCCTTTGGAGTTAAGCTTGCGATCGCAGGTAGTGATCGCATGGAGGTGAAGCTCGCACTTGGTGCTTTTTCTCATAGGGTAGGTTTCATAAAAGGAAATATGGATTTGTTTAATAGAGGTTCCAATAGGGACCAAAGAGTTGTTCCAGATCGAGGAGAAGAACGATCTAGAGACCGGGAGGTCGCAGAACCCCGAAGGGGAGGGGGGCTACATTGATTAGTATCAGAGCCACTTTTTGTTTGTAGACAATAGGTAGAGGGAGGTAGAGAGAGAAGGAGATGCTCTGATAAACACCATCAGGTGGTATCAGAGATAAGATTGTTTGATTTATGTAGAAGAGAGTAGATGAAGAAAATTCTCTGATACACATCATCAGGTGGTATTAGAGCCACTTTATGTCTCTAGAATGCAGGTAGAGGGAGGTTAAGGAGGAAAAGAAGAAATTTGTTATCTTTGTTTTTAGGTAGCAGGCAGGAGATATAGAATAGGTATTCAGATACCATCAAGTGGTATCAAGCTCAGAATTGATTTTTGTAGGCGACGGAGGTAATCAGAAGACCGAGCCTTTCTTATAGATAGTGGACAGGGAAAATTATGGTAACATCAAGTGGTATCAGAAGTGAAGGTTTGTCTGTAGACAACAGGTGGAGAAAAGTAGAGTATTGATATTCTACGAGAAGGTTGTTGCATGGACATAGTAGC
Source organism: Picea engelmannii (assembly GCA_009831015.1). NCBI lineage: Eukaryota > Viridiplantae > Streptophyta > Pinopsida > Pinales > Pinaceae > Picea > Picea engelmannii. The sequence continues at coordinate 45,786 of ML779933.1, read as the reverse complement.
AAAATTTTAAACAGTCAGGTGATCTGTAAGAGAGGAGATGGATATGCTCGCGGATGAAGAGTGATCTATATACTTTCTAGGAGGGCATGTATTAGGTGGAAATGGCTACTGAAGGCCATGAGTGTGGTCGAAGAGAAGGCCACAAGCAGAAATGCAATGCAGAGATGGATCTAGAGTTTATTGATGTAAGAGAACAAATGGAGAAGCTTGCGTTTGAAATCCAGTAAGATGCGAAAATGCATTGGGTATATGAATGGCCTATGAAGAAGAGGGTGAAGTGGCTAGTAAAGGAATTGTTGGCCAAAGGACAGAGAAGGATGATGAGAAGGTGGTTGAGGCATACTGAAAACCTTAGTGACACAGAGGAGGAAATGGTTTACATATGTGAACCATATGCTGGGAGAAATCTCAGCGATGACGAGGAGAAGAGATCAGATGAAGATCTCATAAATTGCCAAGTGGTAGGAAATGGAATTTCAAGTTTCCAGGTGGGCAATGGAAAGAGGCCAGATGGAGGTCTCAAATATTGCCACGGGAGAAGTATTGAAAGTTCATATTTCCAGGCGAGCAACGAGATGGGATCGATTGATCTCATAGAGTGCCAGGTGGGCAACAGGAAATTCCCAAATTACCAGGTGGGTAGGGAGAAGGAGATGAGACTGTCTGAAAGTATCAGGAGATCGTAAGTGAGTTCAAGTCAGTAAGGAGTGTTTATAGGAGATGATTCATGTGGGTTTGCAGACCATGTGGATGAAGAGGATGAGAATTTAAATACTCCCATCATAGCAGAGGAGGATAGGAGGTGTGTTTTGATTGTTGGGGGAATTTGAATATTCCTACCAAATAGTCCAGCAGAGACTGATACAAGAGTTTCACATGAGGAGGTAGTGTTAAAAGAATATGAGAATAAGGCCATGGGGCCAAATAATTTTAAATATAACTGTGTATGTGATGCAGGTGTAGAAGAAGAAAGATAGCCAACAAAGATTGTGAAAGTGGAAGAGAAATTGATGTCTACCCAGTAGAAAAAGAGGAGAATTCAGATGAATTGCTCACTCAATGGGAGATAGAATTGAGGATGTTGGAGGATTGGTTGGACAGTATAGAACCATCATATGACTGCGAGAAGATAGGCATGCAAAATTTAGGAAAAGAGCATTCGACATAATTGCTCAAATTTTTCAGCCAGGAAGCTGAACAGGAAATGACTGCAACACTAGAGCCTACATTAGAAGAGGAAGAAGACAACATAAATGAGTTGCACAAGGAAATAGAAGCCTTGGAAATAGGTAGGCACATCCAACAGGCCAAGTTGGAAATAGATGGAGGATCATACCAGCCAGAGGAATGGTTGGAGAGAAGTGGAGATATGCCAACACAAGAAGAGCTGATAGAAATCAAGATGTTAGAAGAGAGAGCCGAGAAGCATCTTGATGTTGAGACTGTGGAATTGAAGTCTTTAGTAGAGTGGCAACTTAACGCCGCAAATGGAGATAAAGAAAACATGGGGGATCGAGTAGATCTACCCACTGACAAGGAAGAAGTGCAGAAGAAAGGACTGCATAAAGAGGGCCAACCACTGGAGCAGCTGGATAGAGTGATAGAGAAAATCAGGAAGTTGATGATGAGGTCAGTAGAAACAATAAGAAAAATGGAGGTGAATAGAGGATATCCTACCATATTCGCATGGAAGAAACAGAAGCGGAAACAACAAAAACATAGCTAGAGAGGAGCAGGAGGACAACTCTAGAAGAGAATTTGGGATCCAGGTAGCTTTCAACGCTGGGGAAGAGGATGTAATGAGAAAGAGCTCATGTTTTTACTAGCAGGGGAGTATGATGCAGGAGCATTTCTCCACCTCAGCAGCACGCCAACATTCCAACACAATCAACGTGCATTTTAGGAGAAAGAGAGACATTGAACCTCTCACAATTTTAAAATTGAAATCAGATCCCATGGGGATTTTCATTGTAAGGATTTTAATGTCGAACCATTCCTTTATACAGGTAGTGGATATATAACCTTAAATGGTTGATTGTAAAACAATTCTTGGTCTGAGTTAGACTGGACATTCATTTATGTAATGAGCCGTAGGATTTGGTGTCGTAGTTGAGATAGTAATGGAACTAAGGCAGTGAAGAGGATAAGGTTGTAGAGCCCTCTTTGGGTATATGAGAGAGAGATGAGAGGGAGATCAGAGGGGGATCTTAGGTCTGGGTAGAGAGTCCTTAGAGGTAGAAGTTCTGAGAGAGAGAGTACTTGAGAGAACTGAGACTCTGAGCAGTCCATTTTTTGTAATCATCTGTATAGATACACAGAGATAATAGAAAAGCAGTTTTTCCTGCATATTGTTGTTCATGTGTTTATGTGTTCATGAATGAATTTTGTATATGTATGTTAGATTTCATTTCAATTAGAAATATAGATTTATCTATCTTTGATTGAATTGTGTAATATCATTATGGGTTCTTTAGGTTGCGCAAGGAGTGCATAATAGAATGTTGGAAGTTCTGTAGCCAGCATAAGGAGTGTGCATCTGAATCTCTTTGTCAAGTCTAGAGAATAACGTGTCAGGAGGGAACAACTAGATAGTTTTCAAACTCAAGAAGAGACTCAAAGTTACTGAATACTTGGGAGGGAAGACTGTGGAAATAAGGCATAGAGAGACAAAACTACTAAAGGTTATGTAGAGCTCTGTCAGGTGGGCATTGAGGGAGTGTGAAGAGTGCACCATAGGAACTCTATTTCGAGTTCAGAGACAAGAGAAGTGTCGGAGAAGAGACTTACAAAGTTGTTGAATACTCTGTAAGCTCAACAAGGTGTCCTTGAGAGAGGAGTTTTTAGGAGGGCACTTATATCCTTTCAAGGAGTGAAAGGAGACAGAGTTGTTGAATACTCTGGAAAAATACCTGTGCAAGGGGGCACTAGGAAAACACTCGAACAAAGTGTTGAGAGACATCCATATGAAGGCTAGTCGAAGAACAAGGAGAATGCATAGAGTGAAATTGTTTCAATTTGAAGCTCAAGAGGTCGAGCGCAAAGTGTGCCAGGAGGACCACCAGAAGTATTCAAAGGAAGAATAAGGGTCGAGTCCCTTAGAGACTGAGCTAGATGAAATCTTAGAAGTGATAACACTTTTCAGAAGCGTAAGAGAGGCCAAGAGTTGAGCCCGTAGAAGGAAGAAGCTCGAAGGCCAAGACCTTCGAATGACTGGAAATATTCTAAGTTAGAAGATCAAAGTTCAGGAGAGTTAGCACCAAGGATTTAGATGGAACTTGTTAAGGATTCAAATTGATGACAGTGAATCTTCAAGGAGGAAGTGTCAGTAGACAACAGTCGTCATATCGAGAGAATTTGCGAGGAGAATAATGGTGGGAGTCATTTAACTCTGAAATCCTAGGAGGAATGGGAGTCATCGATCCAGAATAGATCTGAACCATTGGTTCATTTCACAGGATCAGATATTGGGAGTTGGGAGGACAAAAGTCCTTAGTTTCCAAATTCACGACATGCGAACTCAGGATATAATTGCAACCATAGATCATGGGAGGATCTGGATCATCTGATCAGAGTCCTAACATGGAGATCAGATCTGGACCATTGGATCTAAGAAGGTGAACCAACAGTCGTTGGATCCAGGGGAAGGTGCACGACAGAAGTTCTGAAACGATCAGAACCATCCATCGTCTTAGAGGACATGTGGCAGCAGATCTGGGTGTTCGTGGAATTGGACATCGGGATATTTTCAAGGAGCGAAGGACAAAACTCGTGAAAGGAGAGTTCACAAAATCATCAGAACCATCAATCAAAAGGGATACGTAGTGAGCATTCAATATTTTGTTGACTCGTGACTCGAAGGAGTCAACGAGCAAAGCCTTGAGAACTCGCGATAGCCAAAATTGCGACAGAATCTGGGTCATTGGATCGATCAAGGCTGTGGACCTTCGATCTAGCACTCCGAAATATCGACATTTCGGGAGTTGGGAGATTGGACATGACTCACATCGAGAATTCCTAATACGTGAAATTACAATTAGATCTGAGCCATCAGATCAAAAGGGATAGTGACTGTTGATCTGAGTGAGTGGATTTTAGAAGTTTGGACATTAGGCTTTCAGAGGAGAAGCATTGGGTTGAGTTCAAACTTCACGAGATGCAAAGTCCCGACACACTTGGAGGGTTATCCCCAGGTCATAGGACAAGGCCACATGGAGAAAACCTAAGGGAGGCACTAGAGCCCATTAAGACCTCTTTCAGGTTTTGGGACTTGAAGGAGTTAGGGGACTCAATAACAAGATTCACGAAGTCATGAATTTCGACATGCCCTTTGGAGTTAATATTGCGGTCATGGGTAGTGATCACGTGGAGGTGAAGCTCGCGCTTGGTGCTTGTTCGCAAAGGGTGGGTTTCATAAAATAACCTGTGGATTTTTTTAATAGACGTTCCAGTAGGGACCAAAGAGTTGTTCCAGCTCGAGCAGAAGAATGATCCAGAGACCGGGAGGTTGCAGAACCCCGAAGGGGAGGGGGGCTGCATCAACTATTTACTTAAATAGAAATTTCCTTTGTAGTGAATCTCGTCATTGTGCCAAGAGTACCATGGGGAAACTGGAGAATTGGCCTACAATTGTTGGATCAGATGGAAATTTTGGAATCTTGTAATCATTCTTGGAGAACAACTTGGAGCCAATCTAGTACAACAAAGGAGAGGTAAAAAAGAAACCCTTCATCTTCATATTTTCTTGAAAGTGAATCAACAACTACATTGTCTTTTCGTTTATTGTAACAGATCTCATAATCATATCCAAAGAGCTAAGTCACCCATTTTTGTTGCTCCAAAGAGGAAGGGTGTTGTTCCAGAAAATACTTGAGGCTTTGATGATATGTCTTAATTTGTAAGTGATTCCCCAATAGATAAGAGTGTCAAAGATCCACTGCATGCAGAATATCCAACATTTCCTTTTCATAGATTGATTGGCCCAAATTTCTCTCTAACAGTTGTTTGCTGGTAAAGGCTAAAGTTCGATCATCTTGCATAATGACTGCTCCAATTCCTCTCCCAGAAGCATCACATTCGAGGACAAAGGTCTTTGTGAAATTAGGAAGGACCGGGACTAGAGCGGTGCACATGGCCACCTTCAAGTTTTTAAAGGCCTAATCAGGTGTGAGAGTCCAAGTGAAAAGATTATTTTTAAGGAGAGTAGTGAGAGGTGCCACAATATTTCCATAATTCTTAAAAAACTTGCGATAATATCCTGTTAAACCTAGAAATGCACGTAAGTGTTTTAGATTCTTTGGGCAAGGCCAATCCTTAATAACTTCAATCTTTTTAGGATACACCCTGATGCCTACCTTGCCAACAATATGACCCAAGTACTCGACTTCTGAGGTGCCAAAGGAACATTTATATTTTTTGAGGAAAAGTTGGTGCTAAGAGAGTAGATGTAGAACTCAATCCACATGAGAAAGATGGGATCTCTAGGTTTTACAATAGATGAGGATATCATCAAAGAAAACTAAGACAAAATGATGGAGAAAACAATGGAAGACATGATTCATGAGGCTTTGGAAAGTGGAGGGACAATTACACAAGCCAAATGGCATGACCAAAAACTGATAGTGACCCTCATGAGTTTGAAATGCAGTCTTAGGAATTTATGCCTCGTTCATATGTATCTGGTGGTAACTAGAATGAAGATCAAGTTTAGTAAAGAATTGGGCACCACTCAATTCATCCAAGAGGTCATCAATGACATGAATAGGAAATTTTTCTTTGATGGTGAGTTTGTTGAGGGCACAAAATTCAGGACACATGCACCAAGATCCTTGTTTCTTAAGGACCATGACCACAAGAGAAGAGTAGGGGCTCGTACTAGGACGAATGACACATGTGGTAAGCAATTCTTGAACAATTTTATTAATTTAATTTTTTTGGGAAAAGGGATGACGATAAGGATGAACGTTGGGAGGAAGGTTATCGAGGACAAGGATAATGGAATAATCATGAATTCCATGGGAAGGTGGAAGTCCTTGGGGAGTGGAAAAAACAACTTGATGTTTGAAGAGGATGGATTGGAGGTCCTACGGCATAGAGGGTGTCTTTGTGGCATGAATGGGATGGATTTGTGCAATAATACCAGAATGACCTTTTTAGAGGAGATTTTCCATGCGATGGGAACTGACGATCTCCGGGGAACTAACAGTTACGCCTTGGAACTTATATTGTTGGCCCTCCTAGTTTAATTGCATGGCTAACTCCTTAAAATCAATGAGAATGGGACCCATAGTCCTTATCCATTATGCACCCAACACAATGTCACAACCACCCATGTTGATAGAAAACATATGATATTTCATGTGGTACTGACCAATTTAGAGACTCACATTTTCACAACGCCCCCCACATTTCATGGACCTGCCATTGACAATCATGATTTGAAAATTATTGACGAAATGGATATAGAAATTAATTTCTTTGGCAATGCGGCAATGAATAAAATTATGGGCGCTTCCAATTTCAACAAGGATGATGACCTTCTGATGCTTAATATAACCAATTAGATTGAGGGTTTGGGGAGTAGAGAACCCAGTGAGAGCATTTAGGGAAATGATCGGTTCAACTTTGAGAGGGTTGGAGGGTGGGGTCATGTCAATGGGTTTAGGTGACTCTGCCACAGGGGGGCCTCAACATCGTCTTCTGAAACATCCTCAGATATGGCAATAAAAATATTTTGTTCCTTATAGTTGTGCCCAGGAAAGTATGTTTCATCACAATTATAACAAAGGCCTTTTAGTTGGCATTCAACCATTTCTTCCCTAGTCAATTTTTGGATCTTTAGTGGAGTGGAAGGAGGAGTGGGAGTGACTGGTTTAGGGAGAGGAATAAAACAGAGTTTTAAGTTTTGATAAGAGACAACCTATTGTGCTTCCTTATCTCTTTTAATAGCTTCCACGCAAGTCTAAGGCTGAGCCATGAGGACATGGGAACGAATCTCATCCTTGAGGCCACTGATAATACATTCTCGAAAAAAAGCATCAGACATGCCCTCTGTACAGAAATCCAATTGCTCAAAAGTGGCTATAAATTATTCCACTATGCCATATTGTTTCAACTTTTTCAAACGACCTAAATGGTTGGTTTTAGTGTCAAAGTGTTCATAAAGTTATGCCAAAAATTGTGTCCAATCCATATACCCTTGGCAAGAATTTTTTCTCCATTTCCACCATTTCCAACGTTCTCGATCTAGATGGACTACACCATATTAGAGTTTAGCTAACTCATATGTAATGCCATACAAAGAGAAATAATTTTCCATTTGAGTTAACCATCCAGTGGGATCCAATGCATCAAATTTTTTCACATCCACATGCGGAAGAAGTAGGTCACGTTGAAAGTGATTGGGATGAAAAGTTTGGGAATTAGAGAAAGTTTCACCTTTGGAGTGCAAAGGTGGTTCAAAGGAAGGAAGATCTATAGGGATATTCATCTTGGCACAGATCGTTGTAGTGAAGGATGAAATATGGGTAGAGAGGTCTTAATTGATGACTTCTATTTTGGCATCTATGGAGGAATGCATGTTTTTATTGATGGTGGAAAAATTGACACTGAGTTGCCTCAATTCCTGTTGGGCCTCTTTGAAATTAGAGGACAAGGAATTGAAGCGAGCTTCCAAGTCTTGGTTATGGGTGTGGGCCATGATGAAGAGGGAAAACAAAAAGGGAAGGATGGGACCACACAAAAAATGGGTTATGGGTTAATTGTATCATGACAATTAGGGTGATGACGGGAATCTAATGGGTTAAGGCCTAAATAAGGGTGTTGGAAGGGGGTCGGGTCCAGGAGAAATTTTGTTTTGCTGAAAAATGATAGGTATGACTGCGATAAGGGAGAAGAGAGGAATCCAACGATACGGGGCTCAAATAATTGTGCCCTATCTGATCTAAAGAAATTCATCATAACCATTAAAATTAACACTCATTAATTGTGCCCTATCTGATCTAATTGTTCCCTATCCTGCAGTCATGAAGGGAAGGAAGAAATTCATCATAACCATTAAACTTAACACTCATTCATTATACCATAAATTATGTGCGCAAAATCATCATAACTGATAACATATTCATATTAACTAGCATACATTAAGTGCACGAAATAAACATAATAGTAACCAAACACATCACAGTATTACATAAATACACCATATTTTAACGTGGTTCACCCAGTATGGGCTATGTCCACAATGACATGCTTCTTATATTACTATTCAACATCATCTCTTACAAAAGGTGCACACTACACTCATACATGATATCTCAGTTCTACCCCCAAAATTCCCTTGTTTTTCGTGCATACACTACACAGTTAACTCATTCTCACTCTCTAGCTCTCCTTTACCCAAAACATCTCTACATATTTATACATTTACATTAGGGATTAGCCCGTTACAAAATGGACCAAATTTCTAAATAAATTCCTCCATACGAGCATTGACTGTTGAAAAAGTACTAACTTACTTCCTTTCTTCTGCATGCACTACTCCTTAGCCGACTTATCACACATTTTTCTCTTGCATGATTCCCAAATTGGTCCCAAAATGTCATGCTCCAACAGTCCGCCAACACTCACCTCTAGCTTGTCCCAACCCACTCAGTTCTACTACTTCGCTCCCTTCAATGTTGCAACGATCATTTCAAAAGTATCCTTTTTTGTCACAATCTTCTCTTTTTCTTTTGTTTCCCATGCCAATACCTCTTTTTCACTCCACGTGGTGAATGCTAACTTAAGACGTTCTTCCTCAACAATTATCAAGTCGAATAAGCGTGGAACTCCTTTTTAACTTTCTTCTTCAATCTAGGTAGATGGTTTTCTTCTTTATCAGGTATCATAAATGTTGCAATACCTAGGTTCTTGTTGTGTAACAAGTTTTATTCCCTTGGTCTTCATGTTCATGTTCTTCTTATTGATCCTTCTCTAGTTCTTGTATCTCCTTCTGGGCTATTGTAAAATTAGGTGGGGCTACTACTTCCAGTATACTTTAAATATTTCTATAACCACTCTAGAGAATATTGTTGGTGCATTCTTCAATCCAAAAGGACTAACTATGTACTGGTAACATCATCATCCTATTGCAAATGCAGTCTTAAGTCTATCTTCCTATGCAATCCTAATATAATGATACTTTGAAAATCCATCAGTGAATAAGTAGGATTCTTTTCATCCTACATTTTCCAAGGCTTCATCTATAAATGTAGTAGGAAATTGATCATATAAGAAAGTATGATTTAGTTTCCTCAAATATTCACAAATTCTAATTCCTCTCGTCTTCTTATCTAGAACCACCATCAGATTAATCCACTCTGAATTGAGACATGTTCATTAATTCCTTCTTCGAACATCCTATATATCTCTTCTTTCACCTTTTCCTTATACATTGGGTTCAATCGATATGGTCTCTGTTTAACTAAATTAGAATCTGGTTTCAAAGGGATATTCATCTCTCCTAACTTTCCAACAATCCCTTTCATGTTTGAAAATGTAGTCAGAAAATGATCATGGTATTCACACAGTAAATCAACAATCTTTTCAACAGTCTCTTCATTCCAATAATCTCCTATGTTCGCAAAATTTATCTTATCCTTTGTACCAATGTTCACTTTGTGCATTCTCGGTGGATTTTCATATATAATAGATTCAATATCTCGACCTTCTACTGTGCATTCTCCTTGTGTTTCTGGTACGTGTAAATTTTTCATATATTCATCCTCTTAGTCTTCTCCAACGATATTATATCATTCCAAAATTTGCCGAACCGTCCAAGAATATCTATTCAAACTACATAGGGGTGCTAGTTCTATCGAGTCTTCTAATGTGAAAATCATATCCTTGATCACCTGCAGAGTTGTGTCTACTGAAGGGGCATCATCTTCAAAACTGAAAGTAACCTTGAATTTGTGATTCAATTCTTCCCAATCCATTGTCTCTCTGTGTACTTCCATCTCTAAGTATCGGTTCTTCATAATTGTATCCAGAGTGTGTATAAAAAAGTGCATCCATTCTTGCTTCGGTATTGATCTCCATGTTACAATGCATTGTGTAACATGCTCTATTAGAAAAATCAACCCTGTATACTTCTTCACAATATATTCTTTTCCTGCCCCAAATATGACTTGTAACAATCTTTTACATTGCTACCAATCCTCTATTATGTCTGTGCGCAGCCCACCATCTTGCATAATTTTCTTTCACTGTGACATCTAAAGCTAACAATATTTTTTGATCTAGTATATGCAATTCAAATTCCTTTAATAAAGATTCTATGGTTGTTAGTCCATAATACTTCGGGGGATCACATACCTCAGTTCCAATCCATCATAATGCATGGGTAATATGAGCACATCTCCTTGTCGATACTTCATGTAATCTCTATCGCTAATGCTCCAATGCTTCTTTTGAATCCAATGTGTAGGAGATAATACTTCACCAACTGAGTGCACCATCAAGAGTAGGGTTCACATAATCATCCATCCACGCAATCACATTATAAAGGTGATTGAGCTATTTTCCTTTCATCGGTTCCACATATATTCTCCCCTATGTGGGATAAAATGATGTGGTCACTTTCCAGTCTCCTAATTCAAAGACCATCTATCTCTTCTTTAGATCAATCAAGGTCAGTTATCAAAATCACAATCAAGTCCTAGTAATTTTGGATAAGGATTAATACCATATACTATCTCAATTACTTCGAAATCAACTATACTATGCACTCCATCAATGTTGAAATTTACCCCTAACAACCTTCCAATTGAAACAATATTATGCTGATTCACCAAAATCAACTTAATAGGAGACCAAATTAACTTTGATTTTCCCATCGTCTCCAATGTTTTCTTTGGAAGGAAATTCACATTAGATACTAGGTCTAAAATGATATTATCCATGTCATAATCTCCTATCTGCGCATTCAGTCAGAATTCCCTATTTTTTCTTCCCTTGTTATGTACCTAGTTAATTGCTTAATGTATGACAAGGTATTTTTTATCTTACGTGCATTGATCAATCATCTTGCGTAATTTTTTTAATGCAGTCTTAGACTTCATTAATTATAAACAACTCTTCAAGAAAATTATTACTGTACTTAGCTTTTCAACTTGCCTTTTTGAATGGTCATAGACTAGAGGCATGTCATACATTGGTGGCCTATCATACACAAGTGGTGCAGTCGAAGTCGATGTTATCCATTATGTTTCTAGTAGTTCTTTCCTTGCTTGTTGGTACACATATTTCTCCTTTCTAGGGTCAAACAATGGAGGAGGATCTATTGCTTTCCTTACCCACTACTTGGTCTACTTTCCTTGCTATTCTTATTCAACTCCTGTTCTCTCTTCTCCACACATAACTGCTTCTACCTTATGTCATTCATCACACTCCTCTGTAGCTATCATCTGCACATTTGGGTTCCTCTTTTCTTGCCACTTCACGATCAATTGCAAACAATATTCTATCACATGGTCTAGTTGTCTACATTAAGAGAATGTTGTGCAAGGATTTGGAAAGTATCGTGCCAAATGCCCAAGATGATCACAGTTATAACATATAATTGGACCTCTTCCTCTGCTAAATCCTCCTTTTCTATGACCTCTAAATCCTCCTCTTACTCCTTGATTATAACCTCTTGGAGTATTGTACTGCAGTACCCCTCCTTCCAATCTTTCTTCCCCTTAAAATTTGTATGCATATGCAGTGCGCTCTCTCATCAGATCTAGTGCATAACAATCCTTTTCATCATGTCTAACAAACTTACAAAAATTACAAAATAGGTTTCTAGTAGTTCTTTGGTGCTTCTGCATCAATGAGAAATCGGTAGGATTATGGGCCATTGTTTTACATATATACTCCTAAAGGATTCAAAACTCTTGTATCCAAATACTCCTTGAACATTGGACACTCACTCTTATGATGACCTTCTATTCTTCATGTAGTGCACCAAACTTCTTCTCAATTTTCCTTTCCTTTATCTAGTTCCTACAACTGAATGGTCAATGCTGCTAACTATGACTATAGTTGAGCCATCCCTACACCATTTTCTCCTATAGGGGATGCTTGCAACCACATATCAATCTCTATGGCTTCTGACTACAATGTAATATTATACTGCATCAAAGGGCAGTGTATATGTGGAAAAAGTCTTGCAATGAACCACTCCCTATGCTACTCATTTGGGATTTGGAAAGTCAATTGGTCCTTTAATATATTAAATCTATGATCAAAATCCCATATTGACTCATTTGACAACTTCTTAATCTCTTTCAGCTCTATAATACACTACAAATCAGACTTCGACTTCTATAACTCTTTCAACGAGGCTTACCTAATGTCTACTAATGTTCTAGTTTGTCCCGTAGGTGAAGTAGATCGATAATTCATATATTGTAGAAATGCACATTCTCTGAATGTTGTCTCCCAATGCTCAATCTTTGCATCATCATCTTGGATGTTCTTCACTATCTATATTTCTTCACAAATAAACAAATGTTGTTCTAGATCCTTTTTCCCCGCTCCATGGAAGAAAGGAATTCTCAACGTGGGGTCTACTCCTGCCATCGTGTATTGTGCGATATTATTCCCTAGTGACACTAACTGATTCTGACTTGGTGTACTACTTCCACTAATCTGACTACCTTTACTACTATCTCTACTTCCTTCACTAACTATAATTGACAAAACTTCAGATCTTACCTCAGTTCTTGGGGATGCACACTGGGTCGTGGGTTCGATGTTGAGTCTAGCCTGAGAGGGATGTAATGGATCTTCTTCCACTGGACTGAGATGACGGTCTTTCCTTTCTGTGCACAAAATCCATTTGATCTGAAGTATTGCACCAATGTCTCTTTCCTCAATCTCATTGTGCTTCCCTTCTCTCTCATCCACAGTCCTCTTCCTACTATGCCTAAGTATTTTACCACTACGCAATAATCCAATCTCTTCATTTGTCTTACAATCTTCTTCTCTCTCCATCCTCATCCCATATGTTCATCATTCCTTATTTTTTTCATCCCGCTGTTCCATACACTCAGACCATCCCCCGGTCAACCCCCAATCCCCCTGTGTGCACGAAGACGCTTATCTACTAGGGAAATCTAATTCCATCTTCATAAATATCTTATAACAAAGAAACATCTTTATACAAGTAGAAAATGACTTCAAGTATATTCCACATGGACCCTTAAAGATTTATCTTTTAGTAGAACTATATGACTAGGTACAATCTATAGCAAACTCAGTAATATAACCTCCTAATATACTATCCAACCAAAATTCAACTATGCATGAAATCTTATTAATTATAATATTCAACCTCTAAATCAACTCACGGTTCTAATTACTTGGGACCACAATGCAAAATGTTCCTTTCTTTTCAGCTAACCTATATATCCACTCAACTAAAACATTAAGGAAATCAACAAAGAAAATGTCATGTAAATTTGTGAATACATACCTCTGCAACAATTGTTCTGAACTGGTCTGCAGGTTCTTATTTTTAATTTTGGAAAACTCATGCTCCTTTGCCTCTAGCCACTATCTAATGTCTTCCTTAATAAACATCCACATTCCCCTCAATAATAGATATGGGTCCCGACGACAGAACCATTTGTTGGTGCGCAATGGGAAGACCTAGGGTTCAACATTAATTCACCAGCAAAACCCTTAAGATGTCGTCCCTTTCGGAATCACCTGCAAGTAGGTGAAGTCTCAACCAAGATATATACAGGGACTATAGAAACTAGGTTTCTACATTCATGAAGGGAAGGGAGGCATTGATCATAACCATTCGACTTAAAATCCATTCATTATACCATACATTATGTGTGTAGATTCATAAGAAATGATAACATATTCAGATTGACCAACATGCATTAAGTGCATGCAATAAATAGAACAATAACCAAACACATCACAACATGACACAAAGACACCATATTTTAATGTGGTTCACCCAATATGGACTAGTTCCACAATGACAAGCTTCTTATTATATTATTCATCATCATTTCTTACAAAATTTGTGCACTGTGCTCATACGTGATATATCAGTTCTACCCCCAAAATTCCCTTTTCATTCACACATACAGTGCACACTTAACTCATTCTCACTCTCCAAATATCCTCTACCCAAAAACCCTTTTCGTATTTATACATTTACATTAGGTCTTATCCCGTTACAAAATAGAAAAAAATTCCTAAGTAACTTCCTCCTTGCACTCACTTACCCCTAAAATGCGCTAACTATCTTTCTTTCTTCCATGCGCACTGCTCCTTAGCCAACTTGTCATGTGGTTTTCTCTTGTGCGATTCCCAAAATGCCCTTCTCCAACAAGCATACAGAAGAGGAATGTTGACTATACCAATGAATATTGGGATGACACAACTTGCTTCTTCCAAACAATCTTCTAACTTGTCAATGTATATGCCGAAAAGGGTAGGGGAGAAGGGGCAACCTTGCTTGAATCCTATTTTACAGTTAATTTATTTTGATTATCCCTTGATGTTCCTAAAATTGGTAATAACATTCTCATGCAACCTTTTCTTAGTATCCCTCAACTCGAAAAGAACTTTTAGCTCTTCCTTCCTATTCCGAAGGTTTGTCCTTGGCACTATGTCAATTTTTTTTATAAAGTCAACAAAAAAACAAAGGTGATTATATTTATTGTTGCAGTACTCCTCCCTAATGATCCTAAGTGTAACAAGGTGGTCCATAGTTGAATGATAGCGCCTAAATCCATGTTGGCCTTTAACTCTTTTTCCATGCTTTTCTGTCCAAATGTTGATCTTCTTTTCCAATACACACACATGCATAAAGAATGAGATACATAAACTCAATTCCTTTAAAAAAATCCATAAATTATTAACAATTTTTTCAAAATTATAATTATATTTAATTGATAAAAAAATTAATCATAAATCTTGTTATTACAAATTTTAAACCATTTTAAAACAACCATAATCATCAATTTTTTTAAATGTTTGAGAAAACGAATGAATTTATCCATTTAACTTATTTAAACACACAAGCATGAAGAACTGTACATGGTATCGAAGATTTATGTAGAGGGTTAAAGAATGGATGATTATATATATATATATATATATATATATATATATATATATATATATGACCTTTTTCTAGTAGTTTTAGTGATGACGAGATGATATATTTGAAGATATTCAAAAAAAATATCTGAGGAACAAAAGATAACTACAAAAAACCCAAAAACCTTCTACTAGAAGAAAATGTTTTATCTATTAGATCTATTGTGTGTAAAATACAAGAGATTATTTCCTATATATAGCAATGGAAGAGGCCCAATGGATAGCTATCACACTTGGGCTTACAACTAATGCTAGTTGGATGTAATGGAAAAATATGCATTGGAAAACAACAATGTGTTGGAAAATAACACTAACACCCCCCCTTAAGTGAAATTTAGGGAGTAAACAAAGAAATAAAATGGGTCCAAGAAACTAGGCCTAGTAAGGTTTCCATGTACAAACTCTCATAAGTGGAGAAAAGGAGAAAAACCCATAGGAAAAAACTCCTCCCAAAAAGAGAGAAACAAAACATAAAAAAAAAATGAAAGAAGGAGAACTTAAGATGACCCCACAAGAACAACTACCTTGACCCCAAGCATCAATCGTAATTTAAGAAAACGAGGTGATATCAAAGGTTTAGTGAAGATTTCTGCAATTTTCTCTTCAGTTGGAAAATACTTCAAGCTGAGAAAACCATCCTGGATGAGTTGTCTAATGAAGTGCATATGTAACATACCCATCCTCGATGATGAGTCCCATCAATGCGGGAAACACATTATCCTACTAAAACTAATTTTAAAATACCCCCATACATATAGAATAACGCAAGGGATATCATACCCATAATTTAACATGCATCTAACAACATATATTAAGATATGAATGCAACTATTCAATTAAACCAACAAACACACAACATTCAAATATTTATTTACACAATGGAATATTTATAATAATAACAACATAACACTTATCTATTAATAAATCTTAAGAAACGGGTTGCATACAAAGGATTAACCTATCAACCATAGGCGATATTGTTCCAAATATCAACATCAATCCACCCTCGAGTTGAGGCTATGAGTCCACAAGGAGATCTATCCCTCCTCATTGTCCACTCTCCACACTCAACAACCCAAAACCTAATTTCCAAACTCCAACAACAATTATAATCCACCAACTCTCTTCCCCACAACCTACACAACCCAAGGAATGCACCCCTTAATTTCTCTTAGTCCATTGGGTTGTAATATTCATTTATCAGGGCTTCTAGTGCATTGAATTGACCAAGAATATCTCAGTTGGGGACTCCAGAAACTCTCAGTTTCTTCAGGAGTGCTCACAACAACCTTCATAAGGCTCTTGATCCATTTCCTCAACACGAAAACAAACCACATGCTTACAACTTGTTTTTATAGGCACACATGCCTCTTTCTCAGCATAAAACATAACCAAACCATGTATTCCTTCAAGAACAACATGTCTAGTGCTCTTCCTGACACTCATCTCCTTTATTTCTACCCAAACATTGCATGTAAATACTATCTCCTTTCTCCATACGAATTTCCTTTTCTGCAAGCCAACTGACTACTCACTGTGCCCAATGTTGATTGTACTTCATCCCCATGCTCCCCAATAACTATGGGATGTGACCCTCACATCCACCCTCTTACATGAGTTTAATGATTGTCTTTGGGAACACTCAACAAAAAATATAAGGCTATACAATGATAATAATCTCAGGAATGTGGGTTTGGATTAATACCCATGAAAATCACCCCCTTGTACCCCTCTCTCTCTCTTGTGGAATCATAGCCCCCCATTGTTTTCATCTCCCTCATATTGCAATAAATAATTACTACTTTTATTAATCATTTCAATGTACCATGGCCCTCATCCATATTAATCAATATGGCTCTTCCCCCAACATATCATCTCACCATCCTAATTCGCATTTATATAATTACATTATTATTTGTGGGGATTAAAACCAAGTATGTTACATTCCCCTCCCCCTTATTTTTTCACTATCCTTAGTGCAAAGCACCACACAAGTGTATATTCATTTTACAATTTTAGGCTCTCTGGCCTTTAATCAACATATATTCTCTCTGACCTAACATCACACAAGAATTCCAACCTAAATATAAATACATAGGCACTATGGCCCAAAAACAATAAATACCTAAGTTCTTCGGCCCCAAAACATATATAGATAACCCACTGGTCTTCTCCTAAAGTTATCCTGATTTCCACCAACTCTCTTCCACATACCATCCTAACCCACAGAATGCACCCCTTCACTGCTCTCATTCCATCAGTTTCTACCCTTCATTTATAAGGGCCTCTCTGGAAAACATGAATCTCACTATTGGGATCTCAATGGAATCGTCTCTAGGAAAATTACTAGGAAAAATAACCAGTAGCAACCTTGTTGTTGTAGTGCAACTCACATAGGAGTTCATTTTTCAGGACAAACAAACTAGTTCTTTAATAGTGAAACTCCCACACATGGGTTCACTCTTCAGGCCTAACAACCTGGTTCTTCTATAAGCCTATCAACTTGCTTATTCTCTTCGATTTTGGAGTTTTTTCTTCCTTGATTTACTCACCCTTTAGGCTCAAGCATCCCTTTCATTGTGATGTAGTTTCTCAAGTGATCCATCATCTTCCAAGGTGTTCTTTCACAAACAAATGCCAACTTGCTGCTATAATTCCACTCCCAACCTGTGACCTATGGAAATCCTCTCATCTGCATCATATGCATACAACCAATATGAGACATCATCATACAATTTTCAATTAAAAATTTTCAAATGTGTTTTATACAGGAAAACATAATTCCCCAAACATGATTTTTCTTCTCATTACGTTTGGCTTTTGCAGTAATAGATATCTATCTTCCTTATGAGATTACATACCCACCCTATCCAATACCATTCTCCCTACAATTTTCTCGATTTCTATGCAGCCAAATAGATTGTTAGCATATCATAACAATTTTCCATTATTGATTTCTCAAATATGTTTAATACAAGAAAATTAAAATTTCCCAAGCATGAGATTTATGCTCATTGTATTTGTCTCTTCTAGTTGTATATATCAGTCTTCCTTATGGGTTTACATGATTTCCATATCTAATACTACTATTTCTATAATTTCCTCAAATCTATTACAACCAAACAATTTTTTATTATCTCATGCACAATATCATTTCAATGCAACCTTTGCATTCAACCCATGAAGTGATTTTTAAAATTATATTAATCTAAAAATTACATCACTTCCAACTACTGTTTCATAATGCAATCAAACATTACCAATAAATAAAACCAATGTTCCAATACCCATGGCCACATTTACCCAATGCATCCTATCATTGACTTCAGAATACAATATATCCATGTCATGTATTCCACCATGGTGAGTTTTGAGGTCTAGCCAATGCCTCAACACATCATCCAAACTCTACCCCACAACCTTGTTGGATAGTTGGTTGTCATTGATGTCAATTGATGTTAATGTCATCAATGCCAATGTCAGTGGTTGTCATTGATGTCATTTCCCTACCAACTTCTGTCACTTGTAGAAGTAAATCTATCAGGAACTACGAAAACTTTCGTATGAGACATAGACAATAATAATGGCATAGATTTCATAACAACTCTGATATTATCAATCTGATGCTCCATTCAAAACTTGCAACAATATGGAAATGACAACTTTGTCCTTTTTCACCCCCTTTTGTAGACGTTTTAGCCAAACTGGCTATCTCAAAAACTATACACTTTTAGAAAAACTTCACTAAACCAAAGTTGTCCGGCTTGATGAGTATACAAAATTTCAATTAAATAAATATTTTTAAATTTGTCATCTAGGAACCCTTTTCCTCTTCTGAAAATCCCAAAATCCCCAAAAAGAGGCTCGATATAATGGATTTTTCCCTATTTTGGCACCTCCATTCCAAAATCCTTATAATTCAACAAATTCCTTCACAAAATATCTCCATGTCTAATTCTCTGACACTCTATACAAGTTTCAATAGTAATTGTGCTCCTGCCACTGAGCTTGACCCTGATCTTTAAAAACATGTAATTTGCATATTCTAAAAAATCAATGTGTAATTGGCTAGTGTCCCTCTGGAATTTTTGTACCCCTCAACAGTATGGAAAAAACCAATAAATTCTTATCTTCTTCTGAGGTATTATGCTCTTGCTAGGGACAAAATATGAAAATGGCTCTAGAGTTAAATTTTTTAAGACTATAGGTCAATTTTGCCTATGTGTCATATTTTCTAACATGGCTCTTGATGTGGAATTCAGGGTCCACATGGAAACCTAAGGTGATTCCATGAAACCCTATTGTCCACCTTGGCCCTGCCCCATCATCCTTTATCACCTCACTCCTCTCTCTCTCCTCTTTCCTTCCTTTAATACATTTTATAAACAATAAAATATTTTTATTTATGGGCTCAACCACACCAGCTGACCACATGGAACCCTTTCATTATTCATGGGGATGGGTAGGTCCTCAATCCAATGGTGGATATGATGGGGAGATCGACGAACCACACATATTTCACATCGCTAACATGCTCGAGGGTTAACACCCCCTCTCTGATGCGATGTGCAAACTTGCATGCTGCATGGATATGATGGTGGAGATTAGGGGAGATCAATGGAGGAGGTTCCATGTCACATAGCCAACATGTGCAAGGGTTAATACCCCCTCTAAAATGTAACACTATAAAACTACCCTGATATGTGGTGCATTTTCACTAATTTTTCATCCCCAATGATCGTTCTGAAAACCACTTTGCTACCCTTGTTATACCACTTATCGTATCGGTCGATACTACCTTGTTGGTTTCCCTACCATCATGGCCTTCCATTGATTGCTAATATGAAACCAACCTACAACCATGGATTTATATGTCAACACTTCCATGTCACTTCCATGTCACTAACCATGTGGTTTCCATGTCATGTTGACATCATGGTACGAAAAGTTACCCAAATTTTCCAAAATTCAAAATTTCCCAAAATTTTAAAAAATGCCTAAACTAAAAAAAAAAATCCCCAAACATCATGGGAGATCTGTAATTCACTTCATATGGCCAATTTCATCCTTGTCCATGTCAATTTGACCTCTTCTCTAACACTCCTGTGTCGATCTCTCAATGAATTTCACTACAAAAATTGGGGCTTTTGCCCAATTTCACCATGGATATCTTGTAAATCCGAAATTCGGCCCATTCCAAGATTGAAAATGCTCAAACAGAAGGTAAAATTTAGGGTTTTAACCCCTCAACTCAATTTCCTCAAATTCTTCATGAATTTTCCCCCAATTTCAGTGGAATAATTTTGACAAATAATTTGCAAACATCCTCTAAGATTTAATTCTGCAAATTCAACTTCTTACTGAGTTTGACCCATGCAGTCTCTTTGTTGAACCTACGTCACTGATACCAATATATAATGTACCCAACCTCCATGTTGAGTACCATCATTGTGGAAAATGACTTATTCTTTTAAAACAAATTTAAAAATACCCCTATACATCTAAAATAAACCAAGGGATAGCAGGCCCATAATTTAACTTGCATCTAAAAACATGTATTAAGACGTGAATGAAAAGTTTCAATTAAACAAAAAAACACACAACGTTCATATATTTATTTAAAGAGTGTAATATTCATAATAAAAGAAACAAAAAAATTATCTATTAATAAATATTAACCAATTGGTTGCATACAAATGATGAACCTCCCAACCATAGGCATTTTTGTCCCAAATCACAATAGCATGCCACCCCCAAGCTGAGGCTATGATTCCACAAGGATATATGGACCTCTTCGTTGTCCACTCTCCACACTCAATAACCCAAAACCCAGCCTTACCCAAGTTCCAAACTCCAACAACAGTTCAAATCCATCAACTCTCTTCCCCACAACCCGCACAACCCAATGAATGTAC
This sequence comes from Picea engelmannii, assembly GCA_009831015.1. Taxonomy (NCBI): domain Eukaryota; kingdom Viridiplantae; phylum Streptophyta; class Pinopsida; order Pinales; family Pinaceae; genus Picea; species Picea engelmannii. The sequence continues at coordinate 24,721 of ML779933.1, read as the reverse complement.
CCCCTTCCATTGGGATATACCATGTATTTTTGGTTGGTCATGAATCTCTCATATAGGGACTCCAGGAAATCTTAGATTCTTCAAGAGTGCTCACAAGATCCTTCAAAAGGATCTTGAGTCATTTCCTCAAGAGGAAAACACACTACATGCTTACAACCAGTTTTTACAAGCACACATGCCTCTTTCTTAGAATAAAACACAAACAAACCAAGTCCTCCTTCAAGAAAAACATGGTTGGTGCTCTTCCCAGCACTCAACTCATGTATTTTTTCCCAAACATGGCATGTAAAAACTATCTCCCTTCTCCATACGAATTTCCATTTCCTCAATTTAGCTGATTATTCACTCTTCCCAATGTTGATTGTACTTCATCCCCATGCTCCCCAATAACTATGGGCTGTGACTCTCACACCCACCCTCTTACATGAGTTTAATTATTGGATTTGGGAACACTAAAAAAAAATAGAAGGTTAAAAATGATAATATTGTTTGAAATATTGTTGTCATTGATGTCAAAGACAAGGGGAGACGACATATGTCCAAGATAAAGATTGCAAGATGGAGATTGTTGGAAATATTGTTTTTGGATTTTTGATGCTTAATTTGGATACCCTATGTTTGAAAGAATTGTTTCCCTAGATGCCTATCTTAAATTGAAGTATACATTATATAGTTGGAAATCATATTCCGAGACCTTTCCAATGGTATATTCAATTCCCTCTAACTCCCTAGGAATGAGGAGATATGAATTTTTTCGTTTGACAAACCAAACAAAAAATTTAGGTTGGCTCAACCAGTCTTTATAGGTCAAACCTGAAAGTGGGAACATAATTACTATAAATACATTATATATGTGTGCATTTGTAGTGAAACCAAGCAAGAGATCAATCTTGGGGTGTGTAGAAGTGATATGAGGTGTGCTAAAGGAGATGAGGTTTCTTTTTGGGATCTAAAGGTGTGCAAGAGAAGTTTGAGGAGTTTTCTTGGGATTTTCTTGTTCTTAAGGTGCGCTATCAAGGACTGAAGATTTGTGAAGATGAAATGTGCATTATTTTGAGGTTGTGATGCTACAGTGTGTGTTGTCTTGAGGTTGTGATGTTGCATTCTGGGATCATATTCTAGGAATGATGTTATGAGGCTCACTAGATCTTGAAGGATACATGTGACTAGGGTTTGAAGGATTGTTTGGGGAATGAATCATGTAGGTGAGGTTAAGAATTACTCTGTGTACAAATGTCTTGGATTAGTGTCTACACATATCTTGTTGATATTTTTCTTAGGTGAGGGGATCGGTGTCTCCAACAGGTTGGTGCTTGCAAATATTGTAACAATAGGTTGGTGCCTATAGGTGAGGTTAAGAATTACTTTGTGTACAAATGTATTGGATTAGTGTCTACACATATATTGTTGAGTTTTTTCTTAGGTGAGGGGATCGATGTCTTTAGTAGGTCGGTGCTTGCAAATATTGTAACAGTAGGTTGGTGCCTACAAGTGTTGTTGAGTTGATAATCATTAGGGAACATTGGTGTCTCCAGTAGGTTGGTGCCTTCATCTTACTAAAGTTTTTCTTAGTTAAGGATATTATTGTCTCCATTAAATTGGTTCCTACAATATTTTTAATAGTAGATTGGTGACTACAGACATTTATAAAGATAAGCTTTATGGTTTTCTCCCAATTGGGTTTCCATGTTAAACTATGTGTATTGTGGTTTGAGTTTATATGTAATTATTGTTTCTCAGATAATGAATTATTGATGAATGCTTAAATAAATTAAAAATTATCTTATAATGATTCATGCCCCCCTTCTTATTGTAATCATAAGTTCAACAATTGGTATCAGAGCATATTCCTTCATAAATAGTTTAACCATTGGAAGGAATATCTTTAGCACATTTGGATTGTAAAGAAGGTATCCCTATAAACAAATCTCCTTTGTTTGATGGAACAAACTATGTGTCATGGAGTATAAGAATGAAGACATATTTGAAATCCTTTGGGTTTGATGTCTGGGAATTAGTCACAATAGGTTATACAAATGAAGTTGGGAAGGAATTAAGTGAAAACAATACAAAAGAAATAGATGTCATCTTTAGTGGCCTATCATATTATGAGACTGTCAAGGTAATGAAGTATACATCAACTAAACACATTTGGTACAAGCTATGAAACATTTATGAAGAAATATTCAGTGATTTTTCTAGATGTAAATCAGAGACAAAAGAAGAAAAATTTGTGAGAAGGTTGAAAGGAGGACCTGGAAAATACAAAGGTAATATACCCTTCAAATGATTTAATTGTGGTATAATAGGAAACTTTTCTAATAAGTGTCCATATGAAAAAATGGAAGATAGCGATGATGAATAAAATGAGGATAACCAGAAAGAAAGTATGGATTCAAAAGAAGAAGATCTTGAATTAGAACTCGTTAGTGCCTTAGAAGAAATAATCATGATTATATATATATATATATATATATATATATATATATATATATATAAAGAAGAAGGAGCAATTGCAGAAATGAAGAGGAGGATCATGATCTTGAAGAAACATAAAATATAGTTATCATCCTGAAAAATCAACTAGAAGAGGAAAAAAGGATAAAAGAAGTGGTGAGATGTCGACTGAAAGAAAAGGAATAAAATTGCAATAAGCTAGAAACTAAAATCATTTCCTTAAGAAAGAAACTAGAGAAAAAAATTAATCAGTTGAATAGAAGCTTGAAGTTTGGAAAGACTGACAAAATATTAGAAAATATTCTAAGTTTCCAAAGGTCACCATTCATCAAGATAGGTCCTGGCTACGATGAAAAACAAAAAATTCCAAGCGAGATGCCAATACTAAGGTCACAAAGCCATTAGAAAAGGAAAATGAAGAAAATCCTAAAAGCTATGCCAATATTTTCAAAGGATCCATCAATCTTGAAAACAATAGCATGAAAGGCAATGATGACAAGAATAAACTTGATTCTTCTCACAATAATAACAAGAATGAGTTCAAAAGAGTCGTTCCACCAAGAAGGTCTTTCACAAACCGGTACCAAAGTCTCTTTCTTGGCTATTGTTTTTCTTTCAATAATTTTGGTCGTAAGGAAATAGATTGTAGAGATATGAAATAAGTGATCATGTGAGAGATATAAATAAAGGTTCTTATAATACCTCAAAGGATGACTATGTGAGAAACAAAACCAGAAGTACTCATGGGTTTGCTAACAAAAAATATTTTTTTTTTCTCCTCTACCTGATTGCAATATTGAATGTTATAAGTGAAATAACTATGGGCACATAGAACATAATATTGTAGAAGAAAAATAGTAGGACCTCCTAAAAAAATAGGGAAGAAGATGTTCTTTCTAAACATAAATAAGAATACTCAAAGGTTTGGAAAATGAAGAAAAAGAAAGAAATAGGGAGATACAAAATTGTTTGTTGTGAGAAATGATGTGATAAGATGGATGAAGATGGTAGAGAGATTCATTGTTTTGATTCTCACTCGAAACATGTACACCCCATTTCTAGAAAAGGAAAGGCTGGGGAATTTCCTTGTGAAAATGGAAATTCAAATTTATAGTACTCGTTTGGACGAGAGAAGTCATTTGATTGGTCCTTGTTAGAAAGTAATGTGATGGAAGAAAAAAATTCAAATAAAGATTCACTCTGTTCAAAATATCAATGTAATGACTTTCAACTGAAAGGTTTGATCAATAAAAACAATCAAACAGAAGGATCAATGTTGGATACTTGTAGCATAAACAACCTAGATAATGATCAGTTGTAAACAAGTGGGAAATTATATATATGCTTTTATATTTCACATTAGAGTTCTTGAAGGAAAGAAAAAGATCAGAGGGATCATCCATGTTTCATTGATGTCAAAGGGGGAAAAGTTGTAGATAGAGAAAGAATTACATACACAATGAAAGTTGCAAATAGGGTAAGTATCAGAATTGACTAAGGGTTGCAATCAATGAAAAAGGGGGATAATGTTGAAAATATTTTTTTCATTGATGTCATTGATTTCAAATATAGGGGGATACTATGGATGTCCAAGATAAATATTGCAAGATGGATATTGTTGGAAATATTGTTTTTGGATTTTTGATGCTCAGTTTGGATACCCTATCTTTCAAAGAATTTTTACCATATATACTTAACAAAAATTGGAGCATAGGTTATATAGTTGGAAATATTATTCCAAGACCTTTCCAACGATATACAAAATTCCCTCTAAATCCGAAGGAATGAGGAGATATGAATTTTTTCATCCGACAACCCATCCAAAAAATTTAGGTCGACTCAGCCAGTCTTTACAGGTCGGCCCTAAAAGTGGGGACACAATTACTATAAATATAGGTTATATGTGTGCATTTGTAGTGCAACCAAGAAATATATCAAGTCTTAGTTGTGCATAAGTGATCTAACGTGAACTAAATAAGTTTGGGTTTATTTTTTGGATATAAAGGTATGCAAAAGAAGTTTGAGGAGTTTTCTTGGGATTTTCTTGTTCTTAAGGTGCACTATGAAGGATTGCAGTTTTTTGATGTTTTAATGTGTTCTATTTTGAGTTTGTGGTGATGCAATTTGTATTCTCTTTAGGTCATGATGTTGCAATCTGGGATCATATTCTGGGAATGATGCTATGAGGATATCTAGGGCATGAAGGCTACATGTGACTAGGGTTTGAAGGATTGTCTATGGAATGAAGTATGTAGGTGAATTCAGAAGTACTTTGTGTATGGAGATCTTGTATTGGTGTCTACACACATATTTTTGAGTTTCTTCTTAGTTCAGGGAATCGATGTCTCCAGGAGGTTGGTTCTTGCAAATATTGTAACAGTAGGTTGGTGCCCACGGGTGCTTCTAAGTTGGTGCTTATTTGAGGAGATTGGTGTCTCTAGTAGGTTGGTTCCTACATCTTGCTAAGTTGGTTCTTATTTAAGGAGAAGTGTATCTCCATTAGATTTGTGCCTACAATTTTTGTAACATTAGGTTGGTTCCTAAAAACATTTATAAAGATAGGCTTTATAGTTTTCTCCCAATTGTGTTTCCATGTTGAACTCTATTCATTGTGGTTTGAGTTTATATGTGATTATTTTTTCTCAGCTACTAAATGATTGATGAATGGTTAAATAAATTAAAAAACATCTTATACTGATTCACCACCCCCCCTCTTAGTATAAGCATAATTTCAACAAATAATCTCAGGAATGTAGGTTTGGATTAACACCCATGAACATTTCTCCCTTGGATTCCTCTCTCTCTTATTAAATCATAGGCCCCCATCATTTTCATCCCTCTCGTATCATAGCTAGTGATTACCACTTTTATTAATCATTTCAATGTACCATTTACATAGTTTATCCCTCAATCATATTAATCAATACGACTCTTCTCCCCAACATATCGGCTTACTAGCCTAATTAGAATTTATACAATTACATTATAATTTGTAGGGATTAAAACTGAGGATGTTACAACATATGGATCTCAATATGTTTTGTCCTTTGATGCTCCACTAGGTTTTGAAAAATGTGTATGCACTCTGATTATCACACCAAATAGTGGTAGGATGATCCCATTGAATGCAAAACTTTGTCATGAGTTGTTGAAGCCAAATAACTTCCTGAATAGATATAAATGCAACACAATACTCAACTTCTTCAAAGGATAATGCAATTATTTATTGCTTCTTGCAAGACCGTGAAATAGGAGCAAAGCTAAGGAAATAGACAAAACCAAATGTGAATTTTTTATCATCAATTGGATGAGCCCAATTAGAATCTATGAATCCCATAAGATGAGATGCACTAGAGGTGTATTGAATTCCATAATTGGTAGTACCTTGAATGTACCTCATAATGCACTTTGCATCCTTCCAATAAATCTCATGAGAATCTTGAGAGAAAAAATAGATGATTCCTATTGCAAAAGAGATGTTAGGATGGGTATGAATTAAATACAGTAGAATTCCAAATAATTGTCAATACAATGAAGGATTAACACACGATGAAGAGAAAATGGCAGAAAAGGGTAATGCCTAACTGAAATGGAGTAGGTGCAGGATTACAATTATCCATGCCAAAGCGCTAAAGTAAACCAAGTCCATACTTTTGTTGAAAAATGGAGATCCATTCTAAATACTGAAGAACCTATAGAACAAGAAAATAATGCAGAAGTCCTATATTTGTCATATCAAAATATCCCATCAATGCTTCCTTAACACTTTGAATCATAGATGAAGAACTCTCTATGTGAATTAAATCATCCACATACATAACCAAAATCAAGAGATTAATGTCTTTCCTCTAAATGAAAACCATAAGATAAAAATAACAATGATTTAACTATGAATTAATCATAAATATGTCCATCTTTTCACACCAATATCAAGGAGATTTCTTGAGACCATACAATGAATGTTGAAGCCTAGAAACAAGAGAAGGGTCCTGCAAAAAACCGGGAGGTGGCTCCATGTAGATTTCCTCATGTAAATCACCATGTAGAAAGGAACTCTTCAGATCCGTCTAGTAGATTGGTTAGCCTTGGGAGGCAGCAAGAGAAAGCACAAGGAATATAGAATTCATCTTGGCAATTGGGGAAAAGGTCTCAGAATAATCAATCCCTTCAACCCATGAAAACATCTTGGCCACAAGATGCGCCTTATATTTGTTAACAGATCCATCTATTGCATATTTGGTTATGTAGACCCATTTACATCAAACCAGCTTTCGTCCCTTAGGAATAGGAATGATATCCCATGTGTGATTCTTCATCAAGGAAGAATACTCCTCTTTCATGGAAGTATCAAGCCATTGAGGTTTCCAAACAACATCATAAAATTGTTGTGGATCATCTGAAATGGCATGACTAAAAAAGGAGACACTAGTGGTTTGCGACTAAGGGCTGGAGTTAGAATAAATGAATTCAATTGGCTCATATCCATACATGTCAAGCCTCTTTCACTTGGAAAGGCTCATCCTCAAATGTTGTTCTTGATGAAGCTGTTCCTCTTAAGAATTCTCATGTTCTGTTGGTGTTGATGGAATATTTTATTCTGGTTGATTTTCATCTTCAAAATGTTCATCATATTCATTATACAAAAGAAAAAATGTTAGCATGATCCACACCATTGTTGGCATGAAAATATGTGAGAGGA